>CM043115.1:13637874-14022874 GCA_023701765.1 Hylyphantes graminicola
CTCTTTTTTGCATTGCAAAATTTCTTGCCATTTGTCTTTAATAGGTTGTAAACGCGTCAACTTATGTAAAGGTTGCCAAGTATAAAAAAGTGAAATGGTCTTCGGGACTGCTTTAGATATACTTATCCTATCTGACTCGGCATTGTTTTTTTTTATGTAGCTCTAGTTTTATTTGAATAGCATACACAAAATTAAAAATTATCTAAGATAGATAACGAAAGCGAAAGGTAAATTTCAACAATATAATAGCTATTAGTTATTTTGCTATTCTAACCAGTTAATGATTACAGATAAATGCTTTGAATTAAAATTTCATTGTATTTGACATGTATATTAGTTTAGAAAACATATTACTATTAGCGGAATTTGTAATGTTTGATTTTATAAGTTTTTTTTATTAAGTTTACAAAACACATTCAGAAGTTCTGACATATTGTTTTTTTTTAATTTGTTACTTAAACTTTATTTTATTAGGAGAATATTAATAGATGCTGCCTGTTTAAAATTGTTAATCTTAATAATTCTAATTTATAACTTATCCTCTAACTATTTGTAACATTTTTATGCATTAGAGATTTAATGTGTACCGATTCAAAAATTATGTACTTGTGACAGTGGGTACTAAAATTTTAATACTTAAAGTTAGGTATGTATGTTTTCATCCTAACTTTTTGACCTAATTGGAATTACTGTAAAGAGCAGACAAGATTTGAAAACATATTTTATATAAAGCAGGGTTGCCACGGTCCTTGAATACCTTGAAAAGTGCTTGAAAAAAAACCCCATTGATTTTCAAGGTCTTGAAAGTGCTTGAAAAACACCCACATTGAAAAGTCCTTAATTTTTTGGGCTGACGAATTTATCTTGAAGTGTTGCAAATGGTAATTTTGGCTTCATTAAAAAAGCTTTTTCAATGTGAATCCGTTCCTATTTTATTTTTTTATTTGTACAGTTACACAGTTCTTGAAAATGGAGAAATACATCCTTGAAAAGTCCTTAAATAGTCCTTGATTTTTTTTTTTACCAAAAAGTGTGGCAACCCTGAAAAAGTCAGTCAGTGAAACCTATAAAAGTTCTGTATGGTTTTAGTGCATGTTACTGGTGGATATATTTTATGAAGAAGTAACTAGAATATTTTCCAGCTATGTTATAAGAAAATATACATTCAAATGAAAGTTGTAAAATTTAATAAATTAGTCTTCACATTATTTTATGATTTATATTTGTGTTAGTATATTGTATTGATAACCTTCTTAGATTTCATTCAAATACATATTAAAATTTGCAAGGCTTTATTTTTTCCAACAAGCAATATTGGGAATGAATAAGAAAATGTTTGACAGACATTTCAAACTATTTGCATTGAGCAACTTAGTATGTGTGCAATCTATGTTCAATGCTATGAGTCATAGTTAATTAATTAAAAAAAAATTATCTGCATTTATTTTAATAATTGTTTGTTAAATAAAACTTTTAAAGCATTTAAAATTGAAGATATGCTATTGTTATTAAATAATATAAATAAGTGTGCTTTGTGCCAAATTAATTAAAATTTAAAAAGTCCACTATCTTAGTACTTTTGACATTGATAAAATTTAGGACAAACAAATTTATGTTTGAAGTATTTAAACTAAACTATTTGATGATCTTGTGTTATAATAAAATCTTAGAAATTGTCTCAGCTCATAGCTGTATATAGTATGAGCTCATAATCATGTATGCTATGTGTAAATATTTAATCAAATTTATATTTTGAACAAATCTTTATCCAAGACTTCCTTTTATTTCTGATGTGATGTAGTAATTTTTATCTAAATATTGTATTTGTAACAACTCAAAATTGTGTATATTATATATTTTAAAATCTGAATGTGATATATTTGAAGTTGATTGTTTCATATATCAATGCTAATATCCTATACATTCATATTGTAAATAAAAACTGCATTTTAGTGTCTAACAAAATGTTTGTTTAATTACTTAAGTGTCTTGTTTTTTTAAATAATGGATACAGATTTTTTTAATTGGTAAAGGTTACGTGAAGAAGAGAGAGCAATAGCGCGACGTTGCTCAAATCATAACCAACTACAAAAAAATTTGTGGGCATGCAATTGGCATCTGCATTGGAAATTCTGAAGAATTGTTAAATAAGCATCTTCCATGTCTTCCAATAGATGGCAGCACCAGAGCTGAGGCACAACAGAATCTGTCACTTACACCGCTTCCACACAACATTTACGCTGAACAGAAAACAAACCAACAAAACCTCAGAAAGAAATTCGCCAATTAGGGCCTTTAGCTAGTTCCAATTCAAACTTTTATTAGCCAAAAATAATAATTTTCTTCAATCTTCTTCTGCAGATTAGAAAATTAATCTTTATCGTTTGCTAATTGTTTTAAAAGAAAAATTACAAATTTGCATTTCAAAAAATAAATTAGTAAAATTCTTGCTTTAAAAATACAAGCGAAATTTTACTTATTATGCAAATTTAGAATTTTTTATATATCTTTCTTCATACATATATAAAGAACAATAAAAATAACATTATTGTGCTATTACAACAATACAAATGGAATTGTATCATAAAAATAAATATTTTTTCAAGTATTTTATTTTTATTTTAAATAAAGTTTCTTGTTCGCTTGTTGTTATGGCAACAGTGAAAATCTAAAATAATAAAAATAAAGTTTTGTGTGTATGTATGTGGGTGTGTGTTTTATAGATTCATAAACTATACATTTGTTTGACTAGTAACTTGCCACAAATGCATGTCTCATACTTAAGTTACAAATACGGAACTTTCAGAGCTCAAAATGTTCTATTTTTAGAGAAAATTCGAATTTCCTGAAAAAACTACACCACTTTGGCTCAAATCCGATCATTATTTTACTTTCCTGATGCCATCTGCTGAAAAAAATTAAAACTTTCAACGAAAATAAATAAAATTGAAAATGTTTATTTTTGTGTTGCCATTACTTTCAGAATCTAAATTCATTATTTGAAAATAATTAATATGTTTCAAGTGACGTAATTCCGACCAGTCTTCATTCCATGATTTATTGTGGGCTTAGTTGATGTTTCTTCATTGATGGTTCTGTTGATTGGTTTGGTTTGGTTTGAATTATCGTCGCACTAGAGCTACACGAGGGCTATTGGCGACTCTGTTGATTGCAAATATGCATAAAACTATAGTTGCATATTTGGGTTTTATGTTTTTTTTTCTCGCCAAATACGTTGCCAATCTCGCCAAATTATTTACTAAAACTCGCCAAATGGGCAAAATGTTTTTTAGAAATAATTTATAAACTGGTTGGTTGTGCTGAGGTCATTGTGTTAGAGCTGTATAAGGGGTGTGTTTGTAGATATATTTATTTTCTCCCCAAATTATTTCCCAAAAAAAGTGCCAAAGCTATTACTGAACTATGATGGTTAATAAAGGCCATCGCTCTAGAGCTGCATATTAGGGTTTTATGTTTTTATTTTTTCGCCAAATACGTTGCCAATCTCGCCAAATTATTAACTAACTCAGCAAATGGAAAAAATATTTTTTTATACAGAATTTATAAGCTGGTTGATTGTTCAAAGGTCATTGTGTTGAGCTGCATAATGGGTGTTTGTAGCTATATCTATTTTCTCGACAAATTATTTCCCAAAACGCGCCTAATGAGTTAAAAGGTTTTATGCATTTATGTGGGAATTGTGACGACATTTAAGAGTGCATTTTACAGCGTATTTTTGATTTTGGAATTTAATGCAATGAAATGGGATTTTATACTTGATAACTAGCGGGAAGAATAACTTAAGTTTATGAATCTATAACAGGTTATATGGTACACAGACTTAGATCGATTTGATATTTTTTAATCCGTGCGAAGTACGGGTATAAATTTGCTAGTATTGAATAAAAATGGAATTTCCATGTTATTTCAATGTAGATTAAATTTTTAGTTATTTAAATTTTAAATAAACTTCTAATTAAATTTTTTTAATGAAATTTGGAATGTAGCCTAAACTGATTTTTTTGCTTCAAAATGACGTATCCCACTTGTTTGTGCGACTTGCGTTTCGTTCTGTGAAAGTGGGTGCCAGACAGACAGACGGACTGAACGATTATAAAACCTTCCACTTTTTACGTTATAAACGTAGTGTGGAAGCTAAAAGCAAAGAAATTATCGCAATATTTCGATGCGTTTTTTTTAATTCATAAAACTCCAATAAAGTAGTGCTTTTAGAGATTTTTTTTTTAAAACGTTATTTACTTTTTTTAATCATTTTTCTTCGATTAAAAAAAAGTAAACAACGTTTTTAAAAAAATAATCTCTAAAAGCACTACTTTATTAGAGTTTTATGAATTAAAAAAAAAAACGCATCGAAATATTCCTATAATTTCTTTGCTTTTTTTGGAATAAAAACCACTTTTTCCCCCATAGACTTACCATTAGCAAGCCCGATCGAAGGAGGACGGGGTATGGGGGTGATGAGCAGCATTAACAAAGTTCTAAATGAACTGAAATAAGGTTCTTCACGCTTCATAAGGCAGCTTAACTGAAAATAAGTATATGTGTAACAGTAACTGCAACTAGAGCCGCTTCCGTGTAGGATTTTATAAAGGAAATAAATCAAATGCCATACACAGTATTTCGAAGCACTTTAAACTTTAAGAGCCAAAATTAGCTCTTTTCATTATTATTATTATTATTTTGCAGGTGTAGGCATGTCACTTGACTGTTATAGTTCAGAAATATGGTGACCGTCTTTAACCCCGTGTAGCTCTAGTGGGACGATTTTTAACTCATTAATTTTCTTTGGCTATTTAAATTAATATTCTTGTAGCTCTAGTGCGACGATAATTCAAACTAAACTAAATGAAGAATATATGTCATTTTTAGAGTGTCTCCACTGCTGTTTCTAATTTATTGAGGTATCGTATATTCGATGATTATCTTATCCAAAAAAAAAAATTATTCTTTAAAGAAAAAAAAACTAGTGAGTACCAATAAGAGAGTTTATAGTTGTTTAATAAATGTTTTTTTTTTTATTATATAACTACGATTTGATTTATATAATCTGGTTGCACGGTAGTGCAACCGCCAAGTTCAGGGCACTACCCAACCTTTTCTGGAAGGGTTTCGGCGTGTTTTCGGACCCTCCGTTCTTTGGTTCTATGCAGCACAGAAATGAGTTTAGAAATTTTTATTGGTCAATAGGAGCTTGATGAAGAGTATAAAAAAAATCAGCGTTCTATCTCTTTTTATCTCCGAGAAAATTGAATTGGAAATTGACCACTTTTGGGGCTCACTCACTCACCGATCATCAAAATGTTCTATGACACCCACTTGTTCTAGAATCCCGAAAATTGGAATACTGGTAGATTTTGTCATACAGCCAACATAAAAAATCCGAAAATCGAATATTTAGCACGGGTTTGTTCTTAAATGGCTTGGCGCCTTTTTTCAAAAGCAGTTACAATCCTCTGACATACGCCGATATGCCTGCGGCGATTAATTGAATCGCCAACAATTCAAATAGCTATTTACCTTCAGATGATACGATAAAGGTTTTTCAAGTGTGGAATTTAGCACACGATATTACTAATGGAAAGTTTCAATCATCATTTTGATTAAGTTTAATGGTTTTCAAGTGCAACACCTGAGCTGGCAACCAACTCCATGTTTTATAATGAGTTATGGTTGTTTGGTTGTAGGATGAGTTACATTGCTAAAGGTCTAAAAAAAGCATGAGCAATGGCTGGCTGGAACCAATGATTTACAATTGGCAAATGATTTTTTTTTGTTTTGTTTTAGTTGGAATAACATCGCACTAGAGCGACACAAGGGTAATCAATTCTTCCCTATTGTTTAAATTAAAAAAAAAAAGAGATACCAGAGTCCAAACACACAAATCATGAAATTATATTGATAACAATTGGAACTTATATTACGCTTTGACAATTTGTATAAAAGCAACTATTCGGGTTTCAAACTGTAATTGGGGTCAACAACAATTGTTTTCGCCAAGGGTCATACAAGTCATTTTGATCGCAAAATGACCTTTAGGCCGTATACAGCGCGTCTCAAAAGTTTATGGACAACTTTTCTTTTTTACTTTAGGAACCAACTAAACGAGTAAAAATACTATATAAATTATGCATGCATCTAGTGTAGTAATACAAATAAAACACTCAAACAAGTTAAAGCTGCTATAAATTTAATACAATAAAATGGTAAAGAAAAATAGCTGTCCCAAAAGTATATGAAAAAAAAAAAAAGGTTTTAAAAGGTGTTCATTATTGACGAAGTACCCATGATTTTAATTAGTGATAATTTATCTATAATAATAAAAGAAAGAGTCTGTGTATGTCTGTGGATCGCAAAAGACCTACTTAGACTGCTCTAAAAAATTCGAAATTTTTAATATAGATTCCTTTTAATACCTACGTGTGCACCTGAGGCTTATTTTTGTCATATTGAATTGTGTTTTTTAATTAATATAATTAGTTTCAAAAAACGTCATCCACGTGGGAGTGCGGGACCATAACAGGGCTTGAAAATACATGGACTGGGCCGAAACGGGGGCTTGACGCCATCCTCTATTAGTGTTTGCTTTTTAAGTGCGCATGCGCCAACACGAATTTTATTTTTGTTTTGATTTTGAGTGTATTTTAATAAGTAGGCAGACCATAACAGGGCTTCAAAACACAACGACCGGGCGGTAACTGGAGCTTGACACCATTCTTTGTTATAATTTGCCTTTTTCTTGCGCATGCGCCAACACGAATTGAATTTAGTTTAGATATTGAGTGTATGGGGAACATTCCCATGTGATGTCCCCCATACACTCAATATCTAAACTAATATCCAATTCATGTGATGTCACGCGGTTGAAGCTCAGATGGATATGGCCGTGAATGTCCCCCATTTTCACAAGTAAGCAAGCCTCTAAAAGGAAGCAATGCGAAGTTAACGGGTTCCCAGTAAGGCGGAACCATACTGCTAGTTTAAAATAGGTACAAAATGTACTTGTGTCAACAAGCAGTAGGGGAAGGTGCTGAGGTTTGGGACAGATTTAGAATTTTAATTTTAATATTTTTTTATAAAACGATTATTTAAAAGTTTTTAGGTATTCTCCTATAACAAACTCTTGCCTATACTAAGGTATTTTTTAAAGATTTTTTTCTTTAATATTTAACCCCACAGGTACGATGTCTCCAGGTACATCCACTGTCCACAGGTACAACTTCAGTGATGTACCTGGGGACAAGGCACGATGTACCTAAGGACACTGTTCCAAATTGGCTAGAACACAATTCTGTAGTACAAATAAGAAGTCAAATATATTTTTGGACTTCGTATAGAATGACATCCTTACATTTTTCTAAAAAAAATATCGAACTGTTAATTTTTCTTAATTTAAAATGTATTTCTTAATACGTTTTATACACAATTAACGAATACGCTTCTCAAATGCTTTTTTATTTATATAAAAACTAATAAATGTAATCCCCAAGACTTGGAAATAGAGTAAGTTTGTTGTAATTTTAACTAGTAGCTTTATTTTTTAATAACATAATTTGCAAATTTGCAAGATAACTTATAAGCCAAAAAAATATAATAATAACAATAATTAAATCTACCCACGATTATAATCATTAAAAAGACGTAGGAAAATAACTGTTGTCCTCTGTTTGTGCTTGGCTAACAACATTTGGTGCTGGAAGTTTAGGAATTGTAACACCTCTGTCGAGTTCGAATTTTTCAGTATATTTTTCAGTTTTAGTAAATATATTCGAATTTTCTATATTTTTTAAGTATTCTTTATTAAATTCATTACCCTGTACTTCAATAATATTGGCCAAGTCATATTTGACAGTTGTTTTCCTCTGGAACATCACTAAAACAAAGTCCCGTACTTGAAGTTCATCATTATTTGTTGATTAATTATGCAAATTTAGTGTCAAATCATTTTTAAATATTTATGTTTGAATTAAGAGTTGAGTTTCATCCTTCCATTCAACATCCATCAAACGTATTTTTGCTTTATTTTTACTTGGAGCAGACTTTTTGCTTTTGGTCGTTTTCTGTTTAACTTCTGTATTATCTGTTTAAATGAGATTTTCCTTTCTGCCTCTCTTGGTTTGTTTTCGTAGAAGGTGTTTTGTAAGTAGTCAAATTTCTTCGAGATATACAGAAGAGCAGGTCTGTGGCCTCTGATCGGAACTTAAGGACATTTGAAAAATCAGAGAAACAGTAATATGCACAGTACACAACAATTTACAGTGCAGCAGAAAAATTGGTTGTACCTAGGGACGTCCCTAGGTACAACCAAAATACTGTCCCAAGGAACAACACATCGGGTAATTTTTTAAAACGCATTGTAATAAGAGACTGTTAAGTTTTGAAAAACACAAATAGTGTTAAAAATTACTTCAAACAATGGTTTATTAAGTAGTACTAAGAAGAGCCGAGAAGAAGATTAAACCGACACGTAACACAAAATATAAAATGATAGTAAAAGTTACTCGAGATGTGTGAAATCAATAAATCCTGTTTATTTTGCCCCCATTAGCTTTCGGCGACCCTTTTTTAACAAGAGAAGATAAAGTTTTGTTAGTAGTGTTGCCACTAAAAATACAGGATTTTAATTTCCCTAAAACGAGTTATTCCCCATGTCCCCAGGTACAACTGTCCCAAAGCTGAGCACTTTCCCCTACAGAACGAGCAGTAAAATGAAACAGTACAAGATTTTTAAAAAATGTATTTACATTCGTCAAATATAGTTTTTATTTTATATATCATATGTTTACTTAAACACGTTGATTGTCCTCTAAAAAAGTTAATATTTATAAAACAATTGAAAGTGTCATATTTAAAAATAAAATGTTTTTTTTTATTTAAGAATTTATTTAAATTATTTTATTTAGTATACCTACAAAAAGAAGTGAAATCCAAGCAAAAACCTCTCAGTAAAAGAAGGCCAAGTTCTTAAAAAAAATTTGGCCTGGCCTTAAAAAGAAGTGAAATCCTGAAAAAGGTACCAAGTTCATTAAAAGTTACTGATGTGGTATTGAACACCAAAACATTTTATTCTTTGATCATTCTTATGTTTACCACATTCAAGCAAACTCGCACTTGCGTTTGTGTAACTTGGGCCATTACGCATTGTGAAAATTTTGTTGAACCTTTTGCACTATGGGATGTTGAACCTTTTGCACTGGGGATGGGTGTAACCAATAAATTATTGAACATTGAGATGAAAGTATTCCTGATGGTAGAGTGCTTTAAGTGTTTCAAGCCACACAAAAAAGAGGCCCAACGTATTTTTTGTTTTGGTTTTTATAAGCTTTGTTTTTTGCCTAGTGGTCAAACAGAGTAATCTTGGCCTTCTCTTTTTTTCCTCGAAAAAATTGTCAATGAATATTTGAGCATTGATATAACTTCTTTTCAGTATCAGTATTTTATACGGGTTTTTTTATAAATGTCGTAAACAAATTTCTAAACTACCATTATATTGAACTTGTGATAAAATAGTTACTACTTTTAGTACTTACTTACTTACTCCTCGGCACTACAGTCCGTGAAGGACCACAGCGCCACTTTTTCCTGTCCTTGGCTTTGACCCTCCATTTTTTAACAATAATCCTTTTCAGATCTTCTTCCGCCTTGTCCAACCATCTCTTCCTAGGACGTCCAGCTCTCCTCCTTCCCTCTGGCTTTCCTTTAAATATTTTCCTTGTTGCTCTCTCATCACCCATTCGCTCAAGATGTCCGAGCCATTGGAGCCTTTTTATTTTTATTATATCCACAGTATGCCTTTCCTGGTATAGCTTTCTCAATTCCAGATTACTTCGATTTCTCCACACCTCACTACTTTTAGTGGCGGTCGCAATATCGTGGGACCGTTGTAATCGAGTTGTACAGTAATGAATAATCATGTATCATAATAACTTTTAATGGCTTGTTTATTTTTCTTCAAAAATGCGTAATGGCCAAGTTACACAAACACAAGTGCGAGTTTGCTTGAATGTGGTAAACATAAAAATGATCAAAGACTAAACTGTTTTGGTGTTCAATACCACATCAGTAACTTTTAATGAACTTGGTACCTTTTTCAGGATTTCACTTCTTTTTAAGGCCAGGCCAATTTTTTTTAAAGAACTTGGCCTTCTTTTACTGAGAGGTTTTTGTTTGGATAATAAATATTTCTGAGGTTTTGATTTGTAAAAACTAAAAAAAAAAAAAAAAAAAGATAAAAATGGCGGAGATAATTCTGCAAAAACTACTATTGAGAGATAAAAGCCTTTACTGTTCCATTTTTTTTTTAATCTTTAAGCTTATCATCATAAATATATCACCAATATTTGTATTAATTTGATGATTTAATGCACTTATAAAAAATACTGTGTGGTGTGATGCTAGAAATAAAAACAAACGTTTTTTCATAGTGATATAAGAATTGGAGTTTATTTTACAGCAGTATTAACAGATATGCACACTTGTTTATTAACAAAAATTGTAGACTTAAATAATGCAATCTCAATAAGTTAATATTGTTATTTATACAATATAAATAAAATTAGGCTTCAAAAATGTACACAACCAGTTGCAGATTTAATTTCTCTTAACATAACAATCATAAACTTTCGATATATATATCATACACTTTACATTAACACATTATTTTATGGGTTCAAAAACATCGTAACCATTTGGAAATAGTATTTACAGTAAAAATATATACGTTCAGGGAAGAGAGGACCGGGACCTGAGAGAAACTCAACCTCTGATTGGCTGGCCGCTGACGCAACATGCTCGAAGACAGTTGTTGATTGGATTAAAAGTAGCTGTTAATTGAAACTTGAGTTCTCAGAATGTACTGAGTCTCGGAATGCAACAATTAAGATAGGAATGCTTCAACTAGACATGATACGGTAATCGATTGAACTGTGTAATTGAAATCGTTAGTGTATGCCGATTGTGATGTTTGGTCAACTGGAAAATAAAGTGGATTTAAACTTTAAACGATAATTTTTGTGTATGTTGGCGAGTCACTTTTTTGCAGCTGAATCATTTATTTAAACATGTAGGGAATATATTAAAAAGTTTTGTTTTACTCTTTTATATTTATTTTAAATCAATCCAATAAAATTATTCTATAATTATTTTTCTAATGTATGTAATTGGGTTTTAAGGTTTTTACTATTTTTTGGTATGCGATATTAAATCGATTAAAACAGTTTCACTTTTTTATAACTCTTGTAGCAAACGCTTCGTACAACCAAAACTTAATGATATTCGATATAGCTATATTATATAGCATCAAACATCGTCTTAAAGATAGATTTCTGTAAAAATTTTCTTGATTTACTGTCGTACAGAAGCGCAAATAAATGTGCACAATTTAATGAAGATTAAATCGTTTCCCAATTAACACTGACAAAAAAAATATTATTTACAGTTAAAAAATTTGGCTCAATAATGCACCGGATTCCTGGAACTTTCTAGCAGCCATCACTATAGAGTGCTTGATTTACTACTTTCGAGATGTATCGAAGTTATGGTTTTATCACAAAATTGGTAAAATCCCGCTCCTAATAGAGTTGGCAGCTAGAAAGTTTCAGGATTTCGATGCAATCTTATGTCACAATTCTTAACAGTATACGATCACCTCCCGATTCCACTTAAATGTATCTCGTAATATCAAAACAATTTCGGAAGAATCTGACACGATACTATTTGATATCAGGGAATATCATTCAATATATAACAACGGATATATGTGCAGTAGAACTTCGATTGTCCTATTTAATTGGGACCAGAGATAGGTCGAATAATAAAAAATTCCGGATAACGTAGAATTTTCATAAAATCGAAAAATATAGATAGTATAGAAGGCCAACGAAATTCAGCGGCCCTCAAATTCGCCAACACGTCCTCCCTGAAGGTTGTTAACACTGACTTTTCGTGTATGGTTATTTCTAAAATTGAGACTTTATGGCCAAAAGAAAGTTATAAAACTTTATTTGGAATTTTTAATCTTAATTATTTTTTTAAATGTCTGAATGAAGAATGACCTTATTTTAGGATATTTTTGTTGGCTAAGGGGACTCAGTTAACAGAGAGTTCCGGAAAAAAGAGAGACATATAATCGAGGTTCTAATTTATTTTAAAAAATAGTGGAATGTTGCAAAGAACATGATTTCGGAACCTTATGACCAACCAGAATGACCTTATTTTAGGATTTTTTTCGTTGGCTAAGGGGATTTTTTTGTTGGCTAAGGGGATTTTTTTGTTGGCTAAGGGGACTTAGGGACGATCAGTTAACAGAGAGTTCGGGAAAAAAGAGATGCGGATAATCGAGGTTCTAATGCATTAAAAAAAATAGTGGAATGTTGCAAAGAACATGATTTCGGAACCTTATGACCAACCAGAATGACCTTATTTTAGGATTTTTTTCGTTGGCTAAGGGGATTTTTTTGTTGGCTAAGGGGATTTTTTTGTTGGCTAAGGGGACTTTGGGACGATCAGTTAACAGAGAGTTCCGGAAAAAAGAGGGACAGATAATCGAGGTTCTAATTTATTTTAAAAAATAGTGGAATGTTGCAAAGAACATGATTTCGGAACCTTATGACCAACCAGAATGACCTTATTTTAGGATTTTTTTTGTTGGCAAAGGGGATTTTTTTGTTGGCTAAGGGGACTTTGGGACGATCAGTTAACAGAGAGTTCCGGAAAAAAGAGGGATAGATAATCGAGGTTCTAATTTATTTTAAAAAATAGTGGAATGTTGCAAAGAACATGATTTCGGAACCTTATGACCAACCAGAATGACCTTATTTTAGGATTTTTTTTTGTTGGCTAAGGGGATTTTTTTTGTTGGCTAAGGGGACTTAGGGACCATCAGTTAACAGAGAGTTCGGGAAAAAAGAGGTGCGGATAATCGAGGTTCTAATGCATTAAAAAAATAGTGGAATGTTGCAAAGAACATGATTTCGGAACCTTATGACCAACCAGAATGACCTTATTTTAGGATTTTTTTGTTGGCTTAGGGGATTTTTTTGTTGGCTAAGGGGATTTTTTTGTTGGCTAAGGGGACTAAGGGGCGATCAGTTAACAGAGTTCCGGAAAAAGGAGGGGCGGATAATCGAGGTTCTAATGCAATAAAAAAAAAGTGAAATGTTGCAAAGAACATGATTTCGAACAACGTTTTCGAAGGCCTGAGGGTCGCTTTGCCAACAGCCAGCCAAGGAACATTCATCGCAAGGGCGATTCAAGGGCAAAGGGAGAGGGGGGCTATTCATGTAAATATATTCGCATGAAATCAGACTCGAGAACAAAGAAATGTTCACAAAATGCAGCAATGCCATTTGTTTTGTATGATGCCTCAGACTGTCTTCATTAGAGTGGTTGAGGGGGAATGGGCGCGCAGGACCGGGGGTCTCCAAACTCAAGTGCCTCAATGTTAATCCAATGGGGAAAATACTATTTTCTTTGCCACATTTCTACGGCTGTATTGAATATGTTTACAAGCGGATTTTTTTTATGTGATAAATGTAGCTGACTTACAGGTCTCTATCTTCCCACTTTTTGAAATTGCTTCGAATATTTTGTGTAAAATAATTTATTGAATATTAAAAAAAATATTCGCACTAATTTCAAAAAGTGGGATTGTCGGGACCTGTAAGTCAGCTACATTTATCACATAAAAATCCGCTTGTAAAAATATTCAATACAGATGGAGAAATGTGGCAAAGAAAATAATTTTTTCCCATTGGATTAACATTGAAGCACTTGAGTTTGGAGACCCCCGGTCCTGCACGCCCACATTCCCCCTTAATAAGCGCAAGTTTTATTTTCATTCTAAATAAAAAAAAAATGACGAAAAAGTCCTTTCTTACGTACACATAATGCTCAGGTACAGGTACACTACCGTGTACTACAAATTTGCATACTCATTCGTTCATTTTCTCATACACTTGGAAGGAAATTTGAATCAGCATACAGAGTTTGATTTTATTGTATTTTTAGATTCGAGACAACGTCTAACGGTGAGGTGTTCATTGTATACATTGATGTTGTGCTTTTTGTGCCGATACACCCATAACTAATACATTGTAGAAGGCGAAAACATTTACAGCCAGAAAATAGTTTTAAGTTTAGAAAAATATTATATAGAAAATATATTTCAAAAGCAAAAAGCGTTTGATTGTTATTTACATGCTGCTTCTATGCATGGCGTTTCTTTTATTTTGAAATAGATAACAAGTCGATGGCATTGTTGCAAAGTATTTAGTCATTTTTGAAATACAATTTAAATTTGTACGCCAGAATTAAAAATAAATAACTTTAAGTATTCAAAATTGCTTATTTTAAAAAAACATATCTATCAATTAGATTCTTTTAGGTATTATAACGATGTAAAAATTATTACTCGATTTTTTTTATAAGATATGAAATAATTATTTAATGATTATCGACGATTTAATAGAGATCACATACGATAGTATAATTGAAGTCCATTGAAAGCATTCTTCAAACTAATTTTTTTTTACAAAATGTTTTTATACTTAATAAATAGTACTATATTTCTTTTAATAATTTGTTCTATATTATAAACATAAATTTTATTTTTGTTTATATTCTTAGGATATTGACTTAGAGTTCAAAACAGATTGAATGCTTGTTTCATATACTTTTAGTTTTCTGCAAACGGGTGTAACAAATCACATAGCACCTTTTGTCAACATTTCTTTCTAATAATACATTTCTTCTGATTGTACGCATATTTTTTTTTCAAAATTGGCTTAAAATACACTTATCTCTCAAGGTGCATGAAAAGCGAAGCTGATTTTATTCTTGATATACAACACAATAAATTGGCCAAATATATTTTAAAGGGTTTCTTACGAAATATAATGTTATTTAAAATACTGATATTTTAAGATTAACTTTTTAAATCACTTATTTTATTAGAGACGAATGTTCAAAAAAAGTAAGTATAAGTTTTGAAAAATTCAGGTAACCCTTTCCAAAAATTGCATGACTAAAACACGTATTCATGTAACTACAACGATTGATAAAGTAGCATAGTAATAACTCGTTCATCCCATACATTCAACAAAAATACATTTTACATGAACACCAACACAATTTTTAAATGATATAATACTTTAAATGCAATCAATAATATATATAAAGACATAAAATAATATTTTCACGAAAATATTTTAAATAAATATGCATATTTCATTCATTTCAAAATCAGTTCACCCTCCCATGCACATTGTTATATCTAATTAGGGTCATGCAAGTTTAGCCATTACACATTTTGGGGGGAGTTATATAATATCATAGTAGTTTGTAACGAATCACTGAACACAGGATCGAACTGGTAGATTCAACCCGTAATCTAATTATTCATAAATAACGTAAACACTTACAATTGATTACGTAATGATGCACACAACACATATAGAATGATGACGTCAGCTGCTCCTCGTGAAGGCTGTAATTGGAGGATTTTTACTAAGGAAAACACACTTATTTTCATTTCGGGCACTTGTATAGTCATCATTTATTGGGAAACACATAGGGAAATTAACAGGCGTTGTCACGTAATATTGGGGCATGTAGTTTTTGATATCAAGTTTCTATTATGCTATGTCCACACTGCGACAGTAAAAATGACAAGACATTGCGCCCGCATGGAAATGCCTATACGAATTGGTCAGGCATGCGCGCGCACCCACCTCGAATGGACCAAACTGCATATACATTTCCATGCGCGCGCAATTTCTTGTCATTTTTATTGTCGCAGTGTGGACATAGCAATATAAAAATTGTTTTGTTCATCAAACAAATACAATGGACAATTGGAACAATGACGCTTAAGGCGACGTCTCAGCTACGTCATACTTTTTTTATACTCAACAAAAGAAGCAGCTAGTTCGTCTAAATTTGAACGGTCCATAGGGTGACGTCCAGGTACGTCACAAATTAACTTCTACCCCACAAACGAACTATGCTCAACCCTGTTCGAATTGCCCATTGTCATTAGTAATTCAATTAATAATAACTTTATTAATATCAACCAAGAAAATATATAAATAAATACAAAAACAAATCATATTAGCAGCTTAGAGGAACATTCCCGTTCAAGCAGCCTATAAATTTAAATTAAATAAGTTTTAACAAAGTGCAAATAATAATAAATTACAGCATCACAGTATGAGGCAAGAGTCTGTTTTTTTTAAGTTACTTATGCTTCGTGTACACAAAATTAAAAATAAATGTCTATGCCGTCAATAAGTATACAAGTATAATAAATTTAAATAGAGAAACCCTTAAAAGATGATCATTTGTCAATATTTGGAATAGAAATTGGTAAACTATTAATTTAGGAGCTAAATAATAAAAATGTTTTCTAAAGATTTTTTCATTAAAATTAGAAATTGTTTAAATTTCTTGGGGTTCATTTTTTAAACTAAAGTTGTGGTCCAAAGCAACTTTAAAAAACTTGGTCATGGAGCTTCTAGCCGTCCCAATGTTTTACTGATGCTTAAGAAAAACCACTTGATTGCAATAGAAACAATAGACTAAATGACGTCACACTTGCAATCTGTTCTAAAGATTTCTTTATTAAAATTAGGAATTGTGTAAATTTCTTGGGGTCTATTTTTTAAACTAAAAATGTGGTCACAAAGCAATTAAAAAAAACTTTGTCACGAAGCTTCTAGCCGTCCCAGTGTTTTACTTAGGCTTAAGAAAAACAAATAGATTACAATAGAAACAATAGACTAAAATGGCGTCACACTTGCATTCTAAGAATATTTGTTTAGAATGACTACAACAATCATACCTTTTTTTAATATATAGATTTATTTCAGTGATAAGTTTTCTGAATCCACCTTTTTATAATAGAAACTTGATACCAAACATACAAATTGCCCCTTACTGTAACTACAGAATTGCCCATTCGTTACTTTCTTGTACGCTGTAAATACAACAGGCAATTGAAAATACCATTAAAAGTAATTAAAGGAAATATTATAAATATGTCCGTTAACAATTCAGAGCCGTGTAGAAAAGTTCCAATTTAAAGATGTCGATAGGAGAATTTCTTACACACATTTCTACAATAAATGTAGATAACTTAGAGGTCTATATAATCCTACTTTTTAAAATTGCTTCTAATACTTTTTGTAAAATTATTTATTGAAAGTTAAAAAAAAATATTCGAACCAATTTAAAAAGGGAGATTGTCGGGACCTGCAAGTCAGCTACATGTATCACATAAGAAAATCCGTTTGTAAAAATATTCAATACAGCCGAAGAAATGTGGCAGATAAAATATTTTATTTTTTCTTTATTGGATTAACACTGATGCACTTTGCTTTGGAGACCTACGATAAATCGCAACCATTTCTCCTTAACTATTTGTCAAAAAAAAAAAAAAAAAAAACAAGTCGACGAAAAGGAACAAATTACAAAAACCTGAAATAATATTTAGAAAATAAAACTTCTTTTTACTGCTGAGAATACGCTCCTACACTCTTAAAACAAAAGAGTGAATTCCACTCCAGTTGGAGAAGTGCATTTTCGACACTGGAAAGGAGTGAATATTATCTCAGACTGAGTCAAAATCACTCGTTTGGAGTGATCCTGTCGGAGGTTTAACACACAAAGGAGGTTTAACACACACTCCAAAAAGAGAAGTGCATTTTCCAGACTGGAGGAGTGAAAATCAGCCAGACAGAGTTAAAATCGCCCGTTCGTTTTAAGAGTGTATCAGTGACTCATAGACTGGAGCGTAGTGTAAAATAAAAGTATTTTAATGCTAGTAGAAGTGTATAGAAAAATTCTCTTATAGCCATTATTGTATATAGTTCTTTCCTACACAGACACATGCAAAAAGTAATGAAATAATAGCATTTTTGTAGATATTCTTTTTGTTAATAGTATAAGAATTTTTTTCCCATGTATTTTTTAAATATAGGCTTAAATTATCAGGTTCTGAAGTAGTATTTTAAATTGAATACCACTTACAGCATAGGATTATACATAGTTTCTAGTAAATGTCATTTTAAAGTTTTGAAAAATACAAGTTTGTTGTAATATAAAAACTTATTTTTTTTCACTTTTTCCTAAATTTTATATGTTTTTTCGTGTGAAAAATTACCGTTTTCTCAAATGTTTAAGCAGTATTTGATAAATAGGTTCATACTCTGACTTAACCATTTGATACGTATCAAACTGATGGAATTTTTGTTGAAAATTGTGAGTTGAGGTTTATCTTACTTTGTATACTACCCATGAAGTTTATTGTTTTTAGAAAAAAAGTTTACTATTTTTAAAATCAAAACTATATACAATTAAAGTAAATTACAGATATTAGTGGTATTCTCCAATACTTCATTCAATTTTTTTATTTATTTTTAAAACAATCCATTTTATTCCAAAGATATAAAGTAAAATTTGAAAATCATAGAATAGTTTCTGCTATTTTTAAAATCAAACGTTAAAAAACTTAATTTATTATACATATATATTTAAAGAATGCTTTAATTTTTATTGTTTGAAATTGGCATTTCAACTAAATTGAAAAAAAAAGATGCTTTTTAAAATAAATTATATACGCGTTTTTATTTGAAAAATAAATTTGTAAGCAGCATTCAACATGTAAATTTATTTCTGGAATAAACTGTCAAGCTTTACAACTTGCCTTTCAAAACAGCGGAAAGTAAATGTTGTACAAAATGTTTCTAAAATAAAAAATATAACACAACAGCGGTTTTTTTTCCTGTAACTCATTTTAAAATAGCATACAATTTGTTTTTCGAAATCTGTGTAATTGAATTGCGAAAGAACAGTTGAACACTTTCCCACATCAACTATTTTCCATTACTTTAAAGTTATGGTTCTCTAAGAATGTTTATATTTTAGCCATCTGAAGTTGAAATGTGTTCTTTACATGTTGTTTATCCTTAAACTGTGTTTCTTTTATTGTTAATCTGTCAAATATTTGAAATGTTAATGTACTAATTAATTTACTAAGTAAAGTACTCAAAACATTTCAAAAAGGAATATCTACAAAAGTGTAATAATTCATTTTTTTTCTCATTTATTATAAGTGCTTAACTGTAATTCAGTTAACGCAGTAAGCATACGATATTCAAATAAACTATTTAACCTAAGTATTTAAATAAAACAACGAACAAACAATAAATAGTATTTTCATCATAAAATATTATTTAACAGTAAGAGATGCTTTCAAAATATTTTATAACAACTATATATTAAGCAAATATAAGATGTTTAACAGAATGCTTTTCATTTTAGTTTTGATTTTCTCACACAAATGTGCTTAAGGTTTCCCTTTTTTAAATTTTATTTTGTGAAAATGTTTTATTTTATATAAAATAACCAAGAACACAGAACGTTTTATATTCGATATCAAGTTAATATCAATTTTACTGTTAAAGTTTACTTCAAAAGATTCACGTGTATTTATAAAAATATGTATTTGAAATAAAAACTTGTATCAGTAATACAATCAATGTTACTTATTATTTAAATGACTTTTATGTGATACTAATTACAGTAGTTACTTAAAAATAACGAATTAAAACAGTTATTATATCGATGCCATTGTTAATATTATTTAATTCATAGCAATTTTTAATAAAGAAAATCCAGCTTTTAAACAAAAAAAAAATTTTTCAACAATAAAAGATCGTTTTTTTAACATTATTTAATTCATAGCAATTTTTTAAATAAAAAAAAATCTTGCATTTAAATAACGATTAAATTTTGGAATTATACTTTTTATAAAATTATAAATATTAATTAATTAAAGAATAAATGGCATGCATTTCAAACTTAATAATGTAAAACGTATTATTATCGTAAAAATTTACTGGACAAATGTGTTAATATTTTTACATAACAAATACTTATTTTAAGTGGATGTACTTATAATTTTTTTTTTTGTAATTACATTTTGTAAACTTAAAAAAAAAAAAAAATTACATTAGGTGTAAAATACTAAAGCTTGAAAGTTTGCTGTTTTTTATAGTTTTTTTTGAGGGGTGGGTGATGATTTTTCTTTAAAAAATTTGAATTTATTGAAGTTAACATTTAAAAACACCAATCACAAAAGCCAAATCTATTTGTTACGCACTACAAAATAATGTTAATAATATTTTATTACATGCATTAATTCACTGTATTTGGAATGATAAATCTGCAAAATATTATTAAACTTTAATTATATTTAATTCGTTTTTATAAAGGAAGGAGCACATTTAATTTTTAAATTACATCTTTAAAATTTATTTTTAAAATTTTACCTAAAAGTTTCCAACTTTGGTAAATCTTTAAACGATTTGTAAATGTGTGCGTTGAATTTCAAATTTTTTAACTAAATAATTAATTTTTTTAAGCCAAAAATAAATGTAAATTGTAAACATAGAAATTCGATATTTGTTAAAAAAAATTATTTTACAAGTCATACACATATATGAATATTTGCAACGTTATTTTTATAAAATACATTAATAATTACATATTTGATTTTGATTGCTTATTTAAAACAAAATTTGCAATTAAAACTAAGAAAATTATTTAAAATTAAATTTATCTAATAAAATTGAGAAATGAGTTAGTGGTGTAAAAGTAACCAAATAAATGATAGTAAATGAATATTTTTTCAATAAGCTAAAACTATTTTAGTTCAAGAAAATCGAATATATATTAATGGACTTAAGGTAAGTTATAGTTAGGACAACATTTTACTCACTCATAATTTTTACTTACATTAATATAGAGCAATTAAACATTATTTTAAATATTTGAACATTTTTATTGAGGCCATTTGAGGCCGAATCGTGGCCATTACTCACTACTAAATTAAGGGTTCAGAGAAAGGATTTACAGGCTAGGAAATTTTTTTAAATGAGCAACGGGGAGCTCATTTCAATATCACAGATTAGGGAAATTAAACTTTAAAGAAATGGCAACAGGAATACCAGCAAACGATATAAATTTTCTAGCGGGAAGAAACAAATTTAGCACCATAGTGATCTACAATAAGAATACACAAAGCATAATACAATAGCACAGCGTTTTTTTCTTAAATTATGAATACAGAACAACAACTTTATGTTATAATAACTAGGAAAATTTAGTGATTGCAAAGGGGTTTTCATAGGTCGGATTTAGGAATTTCCGCACTTTCCTGCACAAAGTATTTCAAGATGATAGCTATGCATATTTATATAAATTTTCCTATGATTAAACATTGTAAAATTGTTATTTTCTATTTTTGGTTAGATAGATTAGCTACCCTTAGCTTAGGGATTAAATGTCTTAAACATTTACTAAATATATAAGTACACTTATACTTATAAACAAATGAACATGCATAAACAAGCATTGTAAGAGCAAAGAAGGTGTGCAAACAGTTCTTTTGGCGTATGAAGCGAGGGAAAGCACCATGAAACGATATTTTCTCTCTTGTTTTTGGAAAACTACAAAACTAGTTACACTAAATTTAGTGTTTTTGAAATTAAACTTTTACAGACTAAACTGAAAATATTCTTAAATGAAGAGTATACAGGAAGAACCACTTGATTTTTTAGGAATTCTAACCCTATGTGTCTGCTTGGCGGACATTTTCGACAGGAAACCTGTTTTTCTTTCGGTTCTTCATTCACCCACTGATCTCTGGCATGAATCAGGGTTGCCACGAAAGAAAAACAAAGCGAGTAACCGGTTTCTTGTTACCAGTTTAGGCAATTTCTCGCTATCATAGCCAAAGAAGCCAATTGAGGAAAGCCTTCTACTAAATCAAGTGGTTCTTCCCGTGTACTCTTCAAATATGAACATTAAATTTGACAGAAATAAGTAACAATGCTAGATTAGATTGCATGATCATTGAAATTAGCATGATTTGAATCTAAATAATTGTTAAATGGAATAAAAACACAAGTATTAAAAAATAGTATAAGACAAAAAGTCTCTTTGAAAGCATTAAACAACCTGATAATCGTACTTTACGGTGAAGTGCATATTTAAAATTATATTTTAAAGATAAAAAATAATAATTTCTTTAAGTATTTGTAACATTTCTTAAGTATTCAACACTTCTTATTTAATTTTTTTTACAAAAACAATGATTTGCTGAAAAAATATTTTTTTAGAGCATTTATTAAAAAATATTTAAAAGTTTTGAACAATTCTTCGTCACATTTAAGTATTTTTTGAAATTTCAAATTGTTCTTGCATGAAACATGCATGTTTATTTTTGCTAAGTTTTAGTGATATGATTAGTCAATATTCAATCGATGTCAATTATTGTAAAAATATATATAATTGTAACTGTTTGGCTTGGACTTTAGTAATTGCAAAAATATGTAAATTTTATTATTGCAATTTAGTCATTTTTAGGAAACTTCGTCCTTTTAAAAACTTGCAATTTTATTTTAAAAAAACTTAGTGTATTATCCATAATCATTATGATAGCGTTATGTAATTTACAATAACACATCATTGTTAAACAAAACAAGAGTAACGTAAATATATCAAAGTCAAACCAATACTATGAATAGTTTTTAATTTGAATATACTACTATACTTTTTTTCCTCTCTTGCATAAAACATTAACTGTTTAGTATCTTAACTCATAAAAGAATATTTTTAATCTTTTGATACTAATTCTTTTATTGCATTATATAAGCTAATGATTATCTTATTGCATTTCCTCTTCCTGCAGTAGATATTTAACTGCAGGCTTGGCTGATAATTCGAATGCAAAAATATGTACTTTATTTTATATAACAGTATTTAGTCGCCTCTCTTGGCAACGCTGAGACAAAACCCAAAGTCCATTAACAGACCATGGCCACAAAAACTCTCTTATACCACACACACACACATCAAAGTTCACCAAAACTCATCAAAACGAAGAAACAAAACCAGAACTGTTAGCACACCTCTTTAGATTAAATATCACCAAACAAATCAAACATCGTAAATGGAATGATTATTATAAAAAGACAATCCAACTGAAGTGAAGAAGGTCCGTTAAGAAGAGAACGTCAGAAGTTGTTTTAGTTTAGAGGGGGGTATAGTTGTTGTTGTTGGAGGATCGGAGGATTGTTGAAAAGGTGGTGTGTCCTCTTTGATTGGTATATGCTTTTCTGTCGGGTGGGTTCATTGATTCAGATCCAAAGGGGTGTTTGGCTGCGGGTTTTTCAGTAGCGTCCTCTCGCCCACCGTAGCAGGGCATCAGCGAGTACGTCCAGGTGGGCCTTTGTCTGAAAAATACACAAGAGATTAATAACTAGGCATTAAAAAATACATGAAGAGTGTGGCGGTTACCACTCGCGAAACCTCAAAATATCACTCACACGCTAGAAGGCCCAGATTTATCCCAGCGTTCTTACCAGCATTCTGATTCTAAATAACAAGGAAAATAGTAGTATATAAGCTGAAGTAACTCATATCCACCTTGAGGATCCTTTTGGTAGACTCTGGGTTACTAAGGCAGCCATACCATTATATTGCATATGAATCTGTCTGCTTGGGGGCTGGGGAGCCCATTCGCGCGGTTAGGACATCGTTTAACATCTCTTCGCCAATAGACCTCGTGTAGCTCTAGTGCGAATTGTTAGTTGATGATTTTTTCCTTACCAAAGATGATTTTATTGCAGCATCTAACAGTTATATGATATCATAAATGGAGATGTTTAAAGGTAAAAATTATCATTAACTACTAAATCATTCTACTTATTATCATCTACTTTATATCTTTAAATTTAAATACGATTTAATTAAAAGGAAGCAATGCAAATCTAATTGTGAGTTGCCGTGTGTCTAAAGACATTTAAATACGTCTGCTATTTTTTATTGTTTGAAAAGGCTTCGTATGACAATCGTGGGTGTTGGCTCCTACTGACAACATTCCCTTTATTTCTTATGCAAATGAATATTACATTAAGATCAATGTAGAGGTTTTGTTGTATAATGTAAGGCCCCTTTTGTTTGGGTGTAATTTGAAATATTGTTAATTTTCTTCAATGGATTTTGATTGTTAATTTTATGTGTTGTCTGGAAGGGCCCGGGGGCCCCTTGACAACCAATATATTTCTGTTAAATAAAAAAAGTTTTCTTCTTAAAAAAAAAAAATGACTGGTACAAAAAACTGGTAAGCAGCTGGACGTTTAAAGGAAATTTATCACATTCCTTTTCCACATAAAGAAAATTTTCATATTTAGCCCAAAAGTAGTTAACAAACTACCTACTGAACTTCAAAGTATCCCTTCTTTAAACAGGTTTAAAAATTCTTTATTTAAATTTATACTGTCAATAGACGATGTTAATGTATTTTTTAAATTATGGAGAGAAATGTTTTTGTATATATCTTTCCCGCTGGACCAGAATTGTGAACATTTGTTTTGATCATATAGCATTAGCTTTGCGGCGTTTTTGATTTTTATTTTGTAAATATTTATGTATTTAAATTTATTATTTTTTGTGTTTTTTAGTAACTTGTATTACTGTTGTATTATTATTAATGATTATTTTAGTCACACGTACGGTTTTTTTACATCCTTGTGACGAACAAATATTTTTCTGTATGTTTGTTCAGTGTTAATAAAGTGTTTGTTTGTTAAAAAAGAGTTGAGAAAAAAAAACCAGTAAAAATAAAACTGTGTACTTCTTTTAACCTGCACACTGTACATCTACTGCTGTTTTAAATTAGGGTTGCTGTAATTTTAAATCAGATGCGTGCTGCACTTTTCCAATTTTCTGCATTACCGTCAAAGCGGGTATCTTTGGCCACGGAGGGTAACTTTAGCCACGCGTCGGAAAAAGATTTGTTTCTTAATTTCTCTTCATAAAATGATCTCATCTTAAATTGTTTTACATTTTTGGAAAGGTGGAAATATCGCCTTTCATTTCATGTAAAAGAAAATCTCATTCTAAATCTGGCAATACTACAAATGCTGTTTTCATTCTTACGAGCATAAAATGACAAAAATCTATCTCTTCCAACTTTTGTCTGGAACACTTAAAAAAATATTGAAAATATTTAAATAAAACACTCTATTCGATTCTTTTATTAATGAGGAAGAATATTACACCATTTGTTTTATTCTAAGTTGACTACTTTTTATGCTGTATTTAAATATTTGTAATTGGGAAGCTTTTGCCGATGAATGCGGGTAACTTTGGCCATAGATGTAAATATTTCTTTATGGAACTTTGCACTTTAAAAAATTTATGTAAAAGTACATTAAGTTTAACTATTTTTTAAAAAATTCTTACTTTTATGATTACTCATCTTTTTAGATATTTTTCCTTAAATCTCATGATTTTAAACATTAAAAAGATAAAAATAGAATGCAAGATAAGTATTCCACTCAAAATCGCAAATGTCGAAAGGTAAACATTTTCAAATTCCCAATTATAAATATATTATTTTTCACCTCTTTTATAATAAAATCGTTTGTTTTTTACAAATATATTTGTTAAAAAGTTCTTTTTTCCTTATTAAAATAGAAGTTTATTTTTCTTTCTTTTAAGCTACAAACAATACTAGTATTCAACGTGTAATGCCATTCCACGATGCACTGCAATGTAAATGTTAAGTTATATACCATTTTAAATAACTATGTGTCTTATAACTGTTATTTTTGGGTTTAAAGTTTTAATATTGCTATTTAAATCGTTAACACAGCTTTTAAGGATGTTAAAAAGTATGTTTCTTATGTATTTCTTGGGTGGCCAAAGTTACCCGCCCGGCTCCTAACAGTGTCTTATTTTTTAAAATTAATACCAATTTTTTATTAATTTATAAAATGTAACAAAAATGCCTGAAAATTATTCCTAAATGTACAATACTTAGAATGCATAAGGATTTTTAAGTGTTTAAATCGTTTTTGAAGTTAAATTTTTCTTCTTTTGTGAAAAAAACTATGATTTTGGCCAAAGTTACCCGCACTGACGGTAAGTCTTCTTTGGTTTTTACATTATTCAAAATTTTCTAGTTCTAACCGACTATGATTTTATTACAACGACTTATTGCTACGAATTTTTAAAGCTGACATATCTTTTCGTACATCAAATAAAAAGAGTTTCTTTAAATGAATGCATACTTTTCAAGCCAATAATAATTAAAAAATTAAAATCTTAAATAAATATATTAAAAATATTATTATTAAAATAATAAAAGTTTATAAAATCCAGTAATACATTTGACCTCTAACAATTTCAAATATTTGCTATTAAAATAGCCGAAGTGTAAATATTAAATGTTGCATAACCTTTTCGCTAGTTTTTAACAAAAACTTCTTGCTTTATATAAATAAATTTAAATAATCGAACTTCAATGAAAATACAGAACTGAATAAGCAATGTTTACCCAATTATAGTTAGCTATTTTTATAAAAGAAAACTTTGAAATATTTTCCAAGGAATGATTGTATTTAAATAATTTTATTGCCTTTACAATGATTCTAAATTTAATTTTCACTAAAAATTTAACTATTGTTTTTCTTTTTTGCAAAGTATTGAATTTTCCCGCGCTGGAATTTTAAAGAAATATTTTACAGCGTAGCATGATTTGGAAAACAAAGTAATGATATTTACCGAATTTTAATGTTAATTTAATTTTTTTATTATTTATTTGTAAATATATTTCATGAATGTTGCAGAATTTTATAATATTGCAATTGCTATTGTTTGTCACAGTTTATTACTTTCGAAAATGATGTACAAAATTTTGAACTATTGTTGATGCTATAAAAGAATAGAAGGATTGTTTTAGTCCTGAATTTTTGTAATTGGACAATTTATACTTCTATTAAAATATTTATAAATATCTAGAGAATAATAATTTTTTTTAAAGTTCTATATTGCAGGGTTTATTCAAGTTTATTAGTTTTATAACGGAAAACGTAAGAAAAAAGAACAATTTTGAAAACAACGATAACCACGTAACTAAGTTTACTTACAAAATTAGATAAATACCGGAAAAATATTTTATCTAATCGTGTTTTCCAGCATATATTTTGATTCATGCTACTTCATTAAAATTCTATCTTGAATATAAAAGCTACCCTTTACAAATTTTAATAAATTTTAATAGTATTAAGAGATGACAGGGGATTTAAAAGACGTTATAGAAACAAAAAATAACAAATTCATTTGAAAGGCCAAACACATTACTTTTAATTTATAGGAGTGAAGTAATGAATCATCTTATCGTTGACATTTGACATGGCGTATTTTGTTTTGCATGAAGCATAACCCTCCTTCCCACACTATTTTTAAAAACCACACAATGTTTAGAAATGGTAATTAGTGTACCAATCTTATGTCTTTTACCAAAAGTGAATCAAGTCTAATGAGGGACAATGTCTTTCGCAGTGATAAGTCAATCTGCAAAACATGTTTTCTGAACTAAATGAAACTTTTAATGGTTAAAAATAATCTTTTTGATATCGGACTGTTAAAAAAAGAACTTAAGGTGCGATTATTAATTTAAAAAAGTAGTATTTTTTTCATGAATTAAAAAAATAATTTTGGTTTTGATAATTTTTTTCTACGCATTTTATCTGTATGGGGACGTCATTTTAATATTCATATAATAAACATTGCTATGCGAATTACTAAAATAACTGTTTTTAAATGCAAAAAGTTAAATAAAAGAGAAGACTTTGAATGCATTTTAGACATTTGTAGTTGTATTTGAGTTAGTCTCGGTCCAATTATTTCTCGTGCAACAAAATAAAAATAGTCGAGCACTAAAACAAATAGGATCTTAAGTGATTTATTATTCTCTGATTGCAAAGCCGACATCTTTCGCAGTGATAAGGCGATCTGTAAAACGTGCTTCACTACGCATGTTCTTAGTATGCGGGGCAGTAGCGCAACTGCTTGCAGGCGAAAATGCTATTGTTGGGCACTCATTGGGCGAAAGTTGGCATTCTTACATACTTAACTAAACATTGTTACAAACTTACAGAATATGGTTAAACTAAAGAATCGGGGCCGGATTTGGCGTCTTTTCAAAAATATCATAATATCGAATGACAACAATTCCCGGCGCTTGACGAAACACCCAATGAAGAACCGCAGTATGGAGAGCGTGACATAATAAGAAACTTTCCCATTCCTAATTTCGCCAAAGGTTGCCATAATACCAAAATTTCAGGGTTCCTAGATTTGGCTTTAAATATCCGCGTGGCCACGATTCTTTAGTTTAACCCAGGATATTTATACACAGCCTCAATGAATACTTATGCATAACAATCAATGAGGACTAAGCTTTTCTTTTTAAACACTACTCGTCCTACGATTGAGTACACTCTCTAAAATTCTTCTTTCAATTAAAGAAAACTTTACTACCGGAAATTTTCCGTTAATTGACATAATTTCGTTTCAGTTTAATAAACCTGCACATGCGTGGTACCTTCAAAACCACCAAAGATTTAAAATAAATAACTGAAGCATTCCGTTGGAAAAATTGCTAGTAAAATTTCCGTCAATTAGCCATCTAATGCAGACTGTTACCGCTTGGTAACAAGTAACATAATCCACTTTATTCTATTAAATTAGAGCTCCTCCTAGACAAATCAGTGTTTTTTTCATCTATTACATTTAATTTTAAAGTTTTAGTTACTAATAATCCTCATAGCTGACAGTAGTAAAAGTGTATTCAAAATTAAAGAGTGAGGTTACTAACTTTTGTGAAATTACGTTTTTGGCAGTATTCAAAGAATAATAATATTAGTACTAAAATACTAATTAATTGTTTTGAAAAATTAATCATAGTTAAAAAGGGTTATTTTGAAATATTTTTAGTAGTTTTCTAGTAATTATTTTCAAAATTGGAATTTCGCAGTTGGTTTTTGTCACATGGAAAAAATTTAAAAAATTGAAATTATTTAAATTTTAATGTAGTTAAATTTTTTTAAGTATTTTTCCCATAATGTGTGAGTATTAAAGATACATATATATTTTTTGGGATGAAAATAAAAATTCATGCATTAGAGGGTTAAAGAAAGCATTTCTACGAGTAGTTCGCAACTTTTTTTCATCTTGGAGTCTCCAGCTATGAATGTTAAACGGAGAGAAATGGGAATCTTGTCGGCATTGGCAGACCTGTCTGACGATGATATCAAGCAAATTGGAGCCTGGATGGCCGAGTGGTTTGGACCATTACGCCAGCAGTCTGCGCGCTGTAACGGGGAGCGGGTTTGCGTTCCCGCCTTCATCCTGGGTGTATTTTCCTTTCTCTGTGACAGTACAAATTCTTTCTGTGTCTGTCTTAATGGACGAAGGGTAATGAGCTAGAGGGAAAAGTGGAGTGAGGTGTGCGATCCAATTAACAGGGAGGAAAACGAGCAGTTTCGAAAACGAAACACGGAGGAAAATATCACTGCAGACTAAGCGAACCGGGCGAGCAGGCCAACGAACTAGAGGGTGTGGGATAAATAGTCCCTTTTTTTTGGAGAACCGGACAAAGGGTGTGAGTAGGTTGCTCAGGTTTCGGCTCGCTGATACATCACTCCAGTTTTACCTCTAGTTCAATGACGAAGGGTTATATAAGTGGGTCTCGGATTGAGCACACA
Source organism: Hylyphantes graminicola (assembly GCA_023701765.1). Taxonomy (NCBI): domain Eukaryota; kingdom Metazoa; phylum Arthropoda; class Arachnida; order Araneae; family Linyphiidae; genus Hylyphantes; species Hylyphantes graminicola. The sequence continues at coordinate 13,667,511 of CM043115.1, forward strand.
AACCGGAAGACATATGTACCTACCACTACCACTACCCTTTCCAACTAGGACTCATGGATGCATTTGATTGGGATATGTTATAGACAATAAAAAAATTCTAAGAGTGTAGTTATAGGTGAAGTTTGCTTCACTTGTGCACTAACACTCTTTAAATGCATCAGCAAACACTATTCCATTTGAAACCCTCCATTACTATTTCTTTGTCCGATCGGAGTGGACACAAGCCCCATTGAATCAACACGTGTCAAAAGCAACACGTCGTCCCAATCGATAGGACAAAGGATAGCAATTCATCAAAAAGTGCCAACACCTAAATTAAAAAGAAGAGGCGGGGAAAATGGACGGAAATCTCCCCTCCTAAGCAGCCAAGATAGCTATCTCGATCCAATTACTGTCCCCCTCTCCAATTTGATGCATAAAGCCACTTGGCGAGTTTTGAATAGCATGGCCTTTGTACTCTTCATGGAGGAAGGACTAAAGGGGAGTAGACATGAGTGAAGCCGTCACTGTAACCACGACGCCACCTTGTGATTGGCAAAAAATCGAAGGGAGTACGTAGTCGAATGCGATTTTGTGTCAATATAATAGCGTTTTAATTACATATTTTAAGAAAGATTCTGAAACAATTTTATTGTATCAAAGGAATTGTTCATTCTCAATTCCTTCTGGGTGAATAATATTTTAATTTGCTTTTATTTTAACTAAAATTTGCACGAAGTTAGATTTCAATATTTTGCATCACTTTAAAATGTAATTCTGTTTTCCGAATTGAATAAATTTTATTTTACTATTTCAGACGACTTTTATGTAAAATTTTAACATCCTTATTTATTTTTATTATTCTTATGAGTCTTACATGATAAAAATTCATTTATTAGTAAATCAAAAAATAAAACTGCTGCCGAGTCTATATTAACTATTTGTTTCCAAATAACTCTCATTTATTCTTTCCATATTTTAATAGCATAAATAAGTTTTCATTAGCATTATCAAAAAATTATTTGCATTATAATAATTAACATTAATTAAACATTTAATGAAAATTTTTATCAATTTTATTGCTAAAAAGAAACTTGTGTGTAAAGTATGAACACAATAATTTAACTGCCGTTAGATGTCTAGTAGTTGTTACTCGTCATACTAAAGTTTTCGAAAAAAAATTGCGAGTGGTGGCCGCTGTAGCACTTTTTTGGTTTTTAAGGTATTGCTGAAAACGGAAAGAAATGCAGCTATCAAATTTAGTGTCAAAAATGTGTGTTCCCAAAACTTTTTTCCGAACTTAACTCAACACCAATTTGACAGTTTTTTCTCTGATCCTTTGGACAACCATCTCCTTCATTTGATTCGGGCAATTGTTCAAACGTATATGAAAGTCCTGTTAACCCATTATTATAAACATTTAAACACAAAGCAATCTATTAGACAGTTTTACACAAAAGCCATTCTATTTGAAGGTTAATAAAATCGTAAATTTTAACTCTGATTAGGATGAACTCACCAAAATGTACTTTTCTTGCTCACCAAATTGTACTTATTTTCATGAAACAAAATGTATTTATTTTTTAAGAAAAGATTGTTTTGTTTGTGTGTTTAATGCTTCTTATTAAATTCTACACATTTTTCCTACATTTAAAAAGTTGTAATTGTCTCTGTAAAATAAAAATAAGATATTTTTTCTACATTTAGTAAGATTTATTACTCCATATTCCAAAGTTTTATTCAACATAATGTACAGCTTATAATATATGTTTATGATTCTTAATGGAAAACCTATTTTATTAAGTGAACATGTTGAACGCATTCCAGGTAAGAAAAAAAATACAAGGGTCTTTGATTATATATTTTTTGATGCGAAGTTTAAAGATAGTTTTAAACAAACTAATTTTCTCTAAAATGAAAATAAAACAATATTATTTTGCTTGTGTTTCCAAGTGTTTGATAGTACATGAATGTATATCTAAAATTATAGCTGCAGTATATATTTTTAAACCCTCCAAAAGTCACTTTTCCTGAAAATTCCTATTACTTCCTTTGGCGTCAAACGCGCGGTTTGCCAATCATTCCCTGTATTTAGCTTCCCTGCTATACCTTACAGTTACTTCACCCCGCTCAATGGCGGGGAATAGGCAATGTCCTCTCCCTACTACTCATTCCTCCATGGTACTCTTTGCCGAGAACGGTTGCCAGCAGATTCCAGACATTCTTTCAAGAGATTGAGAAATCACTTTTAAATTTCATCTCGTGCTAATCTCGCCAAGCAAAATCTTTGGGGATAAAATGAACTTTCCGTCTGCAATACATCAGTTTTAAAGGTTTCTACTTCTAAAGACCAGACTAGAAATACAATTCTACTAGAAATACACAAATTGGCGGTAGTTGTATATTTTTGGCGACATTGTCGATTGTGCCAGCGAAATGGAAAAGTACCGGGAATTCCTTTCAGCTAACGATTCTTGCTTTCTTACAAAAGCTTTCAAACAGCCAAGTTATACTTCATAATTTAGATTCGTGGCCAACATTGAATTTGAATACCTCTCAGATATATTTTTTGAAGGCCAATCCTATAATGGATAAGTCTTCCCACCAACACGAATACTGATTTCATTTAAAGAAGGAAAATACAGCTAAAAATGTATGCAAAACTTGTAAATAAAAAATATAGCACTAAAAAGTCATTAACAATATGATTAAGTTAAAAATCGCTCTAGGAAATTACCAAACAATGTTTCTGGATTAAATTAACATGAAATAGTGACGTGAATGACCCTGATGAATGAATAATGTCGAAATTGGTCCTTTACTATGACACCACTCAGCTAAGTAAGAAGGCCTTTTGATTCAGGCAGTCAGTGTTGACCACCGAATAGGCAGCAAAACCTTAATTTTCAAATGCCCCGAAATCTGGTTCAGTTAATATATATTTTTAAGAACCTGACACTATAATTAGATGAATTTGATGCTTTTAGTTCGTACGAATGGTATACATAATAGTCTGATGTTTAACGAACAATAATTCGTAGTTACAACTGTAATATGGGAATTAATTGCATTTTGGGCGGTGATATTGCGAGGGATCCCCCGCATAAAATGTTGGCTTTCTTCGTACTGAAGTGTGGACCAGGGCTTGAATTTAACCTGTTATGAAAATTAGATTTACGACAGCTGCGACAATAGCTGGCTTGCATCTGGTGGGGAAAAAAAACAAGGGGGGGGGGGACTGAATAACAGGTTAAGTTGAAAGCTTCAGGCTCCATATTTCTAGCCTTCAAGGAACTTTAGCCAATCCGAATTACGCTTCATAATTTATAACCGTAGACAAGAGAACAACACTCTTAAAACAAAAGAGTGAAATCCACTCCAGTAGGAGAAGTGCATTTTCGACACTGGGAAGGAGTGAATATTAACTCAGACTGAATTAAAATCACTCGTTTGGAGTGATTGAGTACCGTCTGAAGTTTAACACACAAAGGATCCACTCCAGTGGAAGTGCATTTTTAACACTGGAGGAGTGAAAATTAATTCAGACTGAGTTAAAATCGCTCCTTTGTTTTAAGAGTGAAGTTCGACATATATCCGTCGATAGAACTTGGCCGGTTTAGAACTCAGGACCCTGTGTGTAAAAGGCCGATGTTCTGACGACTTGGCTACGGAGCCCTCCGAACGATACAGGTAAACCGTGTTTCTTTGGTTGGCTTCTCTTACACATATGTCTAGATCGGGCCTGGCACTGGTAATGTCATTTTACGTCGTGGATGGTAATAGCTCCAACAGTTTGTTATCATTTGTTGCCTATAACCTTTTATCTTTTGGTATTCGAAAATGAGTTTCTAAAAATATTTTACTTATTATATTTTTTAAATGCCTACTTTTTGTTGTGTTGTTGGTCGTTCTAAACATTTGTCAAAGAAAGCTTGCATAGAAAGAAAAAATTCTTTTCACTTTCATCGGGCAATTGGAGATTGAAACGGAAGTAACTAATGAAATATCAGTACGTGTAACCGTAGCAACCAATAAAATCTCAGTACACGAAACCGAAGCAGCCAATGAAATCCAGTACGCATTCAAATGAAAACAAGAGACTTCCATCATCCGAAACATTCCCATAGAATAACAGGTGATAAACACAACGAGTTGCCCACTTCTTGGCCGTCCCTCGAACCACCGTCTTTGGCGTTGCCGCCACTCCTTATAATGAAACACTGATTAAGTAATGAAACCCGGGTGGCCCAGATGTCATTAGTTCTAATGGACGCATAATAACCATAGTTGTGCGGAGCCGCCATTTTGGAGGCCATTTTGTCTCACTTGGGTTGTTTGCATTTCAACGACTTGGCCGTTGCCGAGGTGTGTGTCTTTAGGATGATTGAAAATAGTTCTCGGTAATCCTAGGGTGGCGAGCGTTGGCGACAAACGGCCGCTTATGGAAATTGGACTTAAATTAGGGTTCATTGAAAGGGCAACGGAGTGCAATGCTGTAAGATTCTAAGTTGAGCGCTTTTTTTTCGAATTTTTTTAGTAATTATTATTTTATGCAAGTTTTAGGTAAATGCTCAATCATATGCTTTATTATTATGGTATACTTTATTGAAAAAAAAACTATATCAAAACAATGTTTCGGATAGCAGTTGCACAATAGCTGCCTTAATTCATGACATACACTGATAATATTGAAAATAGTTCTTGGTGGCTAGCGTTGGCGACAAAAAGGCCTCTTGTGGAAATTGGACTTAAATTAGGGTTCATTGAAAGTGCAAAGGAATGCAATGTAGTAAGATTCTAAGTTGAAAGGTTTTTTTTTCGAATTTTATTAGATTTTTTTTTCGATCTTTATTATTTTATGCAAGTTTTGGGTAATGCTCAATTCTGTTTTTTTTTATTGCGATACACTTTATTGAAATAAAACTAAATCAAAACAATATTTCGAATAGCAGTTGCACAATAGCTGTCTTTATTCATGACATACACTGATAATTGAAAATAGTTCTTGGTGGCTAGCGTTGGCGACAAAAAGGCCTCTTGTGGAAATTGGACTTAAATTAGGGTTCATTGAAAGTGCAAAGGAATGCAATGCAGTAAGATTCTAAGTTGAAAGTTTTTTTTCGAATTTTATTAGATTTTTTTTTATCTTTATTATTTTATGCAAGTTTTGGGTAATGCTCAATTTTTTATTGCGATACACTTTATTGAAATAAAACTAAATCAAAACAATATTTCGAATAGCAGTTGCACAATAGCTGTCTTTATTCCTGACATACACTGATAATTGAAAATAGTTATTGGTGGCTACCGTTGGCTACAAAAAGGTCGGTTATGTAAATTGAACTTAAATTAGGGTTCATTGAAAGGGCTATTGAAATGTTTTACAGTAAGATTCTAAGTTGAGAGGTTTTGTTTGAAGTTGCCGAATGAGGTCATTTCATAATACGTCAGTTTTCATTCGTCTGTGATTTCATTGGTTGTTTCAGTTTCAGTCGCAATGTAGGTAAAAATTAGAGAAATTTAGTAAGGATATTTTAATTTAGCCGTTTTTAGTACTTCGATAAGTTTTTCCTACAAATTACAATAAAAAAAGTTCACTAAGTAAGAAGTGCAATAAGAGAACAAAGTCAACAACACCAACAACATGAGAAAATAAAATCAATAGAAATCGTTTTGAAAACATACTCTGTCAAAAATTATTCAGCAAATATTAAAGGCTAATTTATTGCCCTTTCCTGGTCTTTTGGTTAAGGCGTCCACCTCTTGAGCCTTTGTAGGAGTTCAAAGTTTCGAATCCCATATACTTCCTACATAAATATATGTTTTGGAAAATAGAATATTTTGTTTTTTGAAATTCTATAAATTGTTTATGAACATTACACAAAGAGGTTACTGAATTACTAAAAAGGTTTCTGGAAATTAAGGGAATTTGTAAAACTGCTCCATAAATTCCTAAACATTTCCAATCTTTTTTACACTCTATGCATGGCTATATATATTTTCCAAAGAAATATTTAAATTTTTATCCTTGAAGACGGTATTCCAATTATTTCTTTGGAAGATAAGTGTTTGTGCACAGTAGCATCGGCAGATGAAATATACTCTGTTTAAAAAAATAAATATTTAAAAGAAAGTTTGACAATGATGTAACAAAAACATTTCCGTACGATTGTTTTCTTGATGCTTGAGTTAAAAATAGCAGGTTTTTATCAAAAACAACTATACTGAGTGGGCTGAAATACCACTTCAAACAGCTTAGAATCCTAAGACATTTTCAAATTGTCATAAATCCCACTCACATTTTTTATCGGTTATTTATATACTACATTCCTTCCACCCACAAAGCAATGGATATTTTCACGAACACATTATTGTAAAGAATAAAGAGCAAAAACCCTCCTAAAGTTCTAACATACTATCTTTTTCCCTTATAGCCTTAAAATTCTCAATTTAGAATTCTAAACGACGAATCCCACGAAAGTTCCAGAACTCTCCAAAACAAAAACCGCTTGGAACAACCGACGAAATGTTCTGTGGTTACTAAAACGCAAATTGTGGTTCCCAAAATAGCCCCCGATATCTTCTTTTATTTACCGGGAAAAGAAAAAAAGAATGATCGAACAACTTTAGGGAGTTTTAGCGGGGGACCGAACTTCATTGATATGCATGAACTGTGAGGGAATTCGGGAATGCAGGGATTTGCTGCAGAAAAAAGGCGGGAAAGTGACTGGGTCCGAATCCAGAAGAGGTTAAAGGCCAATCCCATTATTACCTTCAGTGGAAGAATGACATCCACATTTTTATTGTTTGAAGCTGTTGCTCGTTTTACTTGATTAATTAAAGTTTAGAATGAAAAAAATTGAAGGAACCGAACAATCCGGTGTTAGAGTCATTCATGGTACCGCAATGTTGCTGACGCTTTAACCATTCCAACGTTTGAAGAATTTATGGTGAAGTTTATAATGTAAGGCTGAATATTAAGTATAGGAGGTGATGTAAAATACATATAGTGGACTTATATTATTAATCAAATTTATGAAAGGGCATATATTGAACTAATTTAATCCTATGTGCTGCCAGCATGAATTAGAGCAGCTTCGCAATTGTTTAATTCTGTGTAATGTCCCTGCCTAAACTATTAGAAAGCTAGACAAATTTTCATTTTAAATTATAATTAATGACAAATATAGACATCCGACACTATACAAAAGTATGCAAAAATAAAATAGTAGAAACACGAAATTTAATTTTTTACCATTGAAAGAAAAGGAGATTTTTTTTTTCAAATTATAAATTAAATATTTTAAAGTAAAGAAAATGGAAAAAGTCTGCATTGCTTAGTAAAATAAAGACGGAAAATCAAATAGAATTGCAAATTTGGCTTTAGGAATTCTATATTAAAATGAATTGCTGTTTATGGCAAAAAATTATTGGGATTTTAGTGAATTGCTTAAAAATAAAAAATTTTAATCGAAAAAAAATTGACCGTGATTTTTATTACTCTATATACTTATTAGCGTGAATTAGACTTCCGAAAATGGAATTCCCCAAAATAGAGGTCCATATTTTGTAGCATTTATAGGCACTTTTCGTTGCTAATTTTGACAGCTAAATTACGTTCAATCTAAACTAATAAATTATTATTCATTTTTAAGATTACTTTATTTAACGTGAACATTTACATTTTTTGTCTGTGAATTGAAGTTTTAAATTGTAATTAAAAACTTTTTTTAAAAGTATTTTTGGACTGTGCTTTCAACTGTGTAAATTATTTTTCTTTATCACATCCAGGTTTTATATGCATGTAAATTAATTACAAAATGATAAAAACATATCAGTTTAAAAACTCTCAATTAATCATCAGCACTCATTCAATAATTTTTCATGCTTCAAAACTGTGAAATATACTTGGCAAAGGTTTGAGTGGACTTAAAGAGGAGAAATAAATAGTGAAAAGCTGAAACAATTCAAATTTTGAAACAATTGTTATTTTTTTATAGTGCAACTGTTAAAAACTAATTTTTTTTTTGTATTAACCTGTTTCAGGGAAACGGTTTTAAATTGTAAACGAGTTTAAGAAAACGGCTGAAGTCCGTTGGTTGGTTGGTAGACATATATATTCATGTTTGTGTGCTTGGTCAGAGACTCGCTTAGAAACCTTCGTCAAGTAAGATAGACGCAACACGTACACACAGATACAAGTGACAGATGCTGCCATCTATCGCCACCTCCGTAATTTATACATGTTCCTGAAGGAGAGGTAGATAGTTTCCAGGGACCTGTACCCGTAGGAAACTGCGCCATAACCGCCCACAGGACTTTCGGAACCACACATTTAACGATCACGTATTCCGCATATACTCGGTGGTTCTTCTGTGGTATCGGGACTCCGATCGCGGGACCTTCACTCTTAAAACAAACGAGTGATTTTAACTGTGTCTTAGTTAATTTTCACTCCTTTCGATGTCGAAAATTCACTTCCCCTATAGAAGTGGATTTCACTATTTTGTTTTGTTAAACCTCCAACAATCTTAGCAACAAACGAGCAATTTTGAGGTGATTAGGAGTGATTTAGGGCGATTACGACCGTTTTAGGAGTTAATTTTCACTCCTTTCCATTGTCGAAAATGCACTTCTCCCATAGGAGTGTATTTCACTCTTCTGTTTTAAGAGTGTTCCGATTCCGATAACGAAGCCTTAACCATGTGGAATGTAAAAGATCCCTGGAGGGCCCATTTGGCTTGGGTTCTCTAGGGATACTTTAACATCCACAGAGAGCTCAGATTCATTGTAATCTGCACGTTAAAATTGGTAGTGGGAGTCACCTAGATGTTTCAGAAAAATGGCACTCAGCTCTGGGGAATATGCCGAGTCTGCCAAGGGTTGACGGCCAATGTTGCAAACCCATTAGAGCAGGGGTTCCCAACCTTTTTGGACCTGCGTACCATTTGACTTTTTAAGAAATTTTGGCGTACCACCAGACTTAAATATTTTAATAAAGATATAGTATTTACTCTTCTAAAAGTGTTCAATGGCTTTTTTAATTAAATACCTGATAAAACTTTATATTTAATAGTTATATATTTGTTTATTTATAACATGCTTAAAATAAAGGATAAATAAAACTAATAAATGTCATTAATTTACAGTTTTATTTATTGCTCAGAATTCTAAAAATATACACATAAGAATAGTATAAACTCATCAAAAAATTTATTATTATACAAAATGTACTTTTGTAGTCTGTAGTGCGAAACTTGTTATTTGCCTATGGTTAAAATATTAACATTTTGTAATGGTACATATCATGGGTAATGGAACTTATCATCAAAACCAGCGGAGCTTGCCGAAAGATCAAAAGGTACTAGGTTGTACATCCGAGTCAGAAGTTATTAAGATTTCTCTTTAAAATAATGTAAATGTTTAAAATAATGAGTAATATATTTGCTTGCTCACTGCCCATGCACACAGAAGCCATTAATAGCGTAATGTTGCTCACATTACTCACGCGTACCACCAGAAATTTTCCCGCGTATAACCAGTGGTACGCGTACCACCGGTTGGGAACCTCTGCATTAGTGAAAAAATAAAGTATCAGAAGTCTCTGTTATGATTCAAGTCATCCCACCGTGGTGTTGGCGCTTAAGCTTATGCGCTTTTTTTTTACTCTAGCTTCTGCATTTATTTAAATGCGGAATATGTCTGTTATTGGAAGAAGAGTTGTTTTTGAGATGGATTTAAATTCGCATCTATTCTGATGTGGGTGGTTTTGAAATAAATGGCTTTTGAATGTCTTACGAGTTCCGGGAAAAGATTTTCATACGTTAGGAATTGTAGCACTCTGCAACAAGCGCATTCAATTTTCACCAAATTTATTTTGAGGGTTCGTATTTGAAAATAATACCGTGCAATAGATAGTTTTCTTGATTATTTTTAATCAACGAAGGTTCTTGTGAATTAGGAATTTGATTAAATGCGGTTATTGAAGATGTAAAGCAATGGAATTTTAGACTTTTTGGAATATGAAATGGAAACTGTTTTTAGTTTTAGAATATAAATTGTCAGTTAGTATTTCCCTAAAAATAACAAAAATCTGCCAAAACGTTTTTAATTAAAAATTAAATAAATGTTTTATATTTTAATTTTTTTTTATTGCTAAAACATGCATACCCAAGGTGAACAAGTGGAAGATAATCTTATTAAAACATGTTAAGCCTTAAAAATTATTATATATACACTAAAAAAAATGAATGCTCAAAAAAAAGAAACGAATTTTCCTTTGATTTGACGATTCCGTTTACTGTCAAATGCACCGAGTTTTTCCATTTCGTTTCCCTTGAATCGTCAAAATTTGAATCGTCATTTTTATGAGGATTTGAATCTTCGACTATTCTAAAGAAATTTTTCGTCATTTTTGAGGTGTGAGCACACAAATTCAAATTTCAAGTCCCCAAAAAATCAAGATACAGAATCGCAGTCACGATCGTAAAAAAGTGAGTATTCGTTTTTTACTAAAACGCTCGTGATATCAAAATTTGAAAACAAAAACCTCAAAATCAACGATCGTCAATTGAGGAAGTCAGAATCGTCAAAAAAAGAAGTTTGTTCTGAGAGTGAGTGTATTGAAAAAAATAATGACTCTATCTGAGAACAAACTTTAATGCAGCGTATCTTAATAATAAAACAAATGACTTCTAGTAACATAGAAAACCTTGTTTGAACTGATACGTTATTTCATGTTTAGAATAAATTTTTAATGATGCTGAAAATCAATCCTATTATTCTTTTTATTGAAGTCTTTAAAACAAAACCCGAAATGTTTATTCCTTCCATTAATCATTACTATGTAGCATTTCCACAAAGAATATTAAAACAACCGACCATAACACTTATTATTTGCCCTTTACTTCGATTCCACGTGCTACCGTTTTAAAAAGAAGAATAGTAAATTTTATTTCCCGATGTTTAAGCTCAAAGATTGTTATTCTTGACGTGAATTCAAACTGAATTTGCTGTCTCTGCATCAGTTAAAAGACCAGGGAGTTAAGAAGAAGATGGATATGCTGTCGGGCAAAAACCAATACGGAAAACCGGGTTACCAAATGAAGCCATTGATCGTTCTGCAGTCAACCCAAATAAACGCTCTCGGCGAACTATTTGGCGTGATTCTGCAGTTAAGTTTTTTTTCTCTAATGGGGCTGCACTATTGGTGGTCAAGCCTATGCAGAGCCGCCCGGTGGCACAATCGTTAGGACTGTAGCCTTTGGAGCTGCTGGGGTCGGGTTCGAATCCCGGTCAGGCATGGATGTTTGTGACCGTCAATAAATGTTGTTATTAGTCTATGTGTTATTTCTTTCATTGTGACTGAAAAAATTATTTCTGTGTCTGATGTCTCACTTGACGAAAGCTTATAAGCGGTTCTCTGAACAAGCACACAACCTGGAATATATATGTACCTACCATACCATACCATGCCTATGCAGACTCTGTATATTCCCCAGGTATTAGAGCCATTATTATGTTTCACTATCTAACGCGACTCTCGCTACCAGTTTTGACGCTCACATTACAATGAATCTGAGCTATCTGTGGATGTTAAAGTATGCCGAGATTTAATTTTGCGAGAGAACCCGAGCCAAATGGGTACTCAAGGGATCTTTTACATGCGACAGAATAAAATGACCTGCGTGCCCAAGATTTTCACATCCAGAAAATCCGGCAAATCAGCCGGGGATCGAACCCGTGATCTTGGGCTTATTAGGCGGATACGTTAAACCTCTTGGCCATTGAGCCGCCTAAAAGTCACCGTGAAGTTTGTGTAGGGTTTTTACATCGACTTGGCTATTTCAGTTATTCTAATTAAATCTATAATTACAACGCATTTTCTTACCTGTGAGGGGATTTACTACTATCTTGTCTAAATTTAGATTTTGTTCTACAGCTTACCACGGGAATGTTAAATTTTTTCTCTGTATATCAATTTCACTCTCAAAATAACTTATATCAGATGAAATAAAACTTTTCTTTCTAAGCAAGCTTTTTTTTATAACAAATATCTTGAACTACCTAAAGCACAGCAAGAGGTCGGTATTTAGAAAAATAATTACTTTTTACTAATTAATAAAAATTAATAAGTAAAATTTTCTTTGGAAACTCATTTTCGAATACCAATACAAAAGTAATTCCAGACAACAAATGAAAACAAACCGTTGGAGCGGTTGCCATCCACGACGTAAAACAACCTCACTGCGCAAACACTCATTTTTTTTAATTTTTAATCAAGGCTTTTTAAGGAACAAAATGATGATTGGTTGGTGTGTATACATATATTTTCAGACTTGTGTGCTTGCTCAGAGAGCCTCACAGAGTCACAACACACACTCACATGCACACATATACGTGACAGATGCTGCCATCTATCACGCGCCACATCCACAATTTAGAACTGTCCCTGAAGGAGAGGGACGCAGTCTCCAGGATTCTGTACCCGTGGGAAACTGCGCTATGACCGCCCACAGGACATACGGACCAAGCAGATTTAACGAGCACGTACTCCGCATATACTCGGTGAGTTTTCAGCGACCAGTACTCGATCGCAGGACCTTCCAATCCGTAGATCGAGACACTGACCACAGGACGCCTCACAGCCCAACAACATGATGAGTTTTAGAATGAACCAATATTAAGTGAACTGTTTATTTGGGGTTGCTAGGGTTGCTTGGCGACTTTCTGAAGACTTCACTTCGTTTCTCGCCAAGCACCTGAATATTCCTAACTCCACGTAAAAGACCCAACGAAGTGTGTCCCTTAATTGGATAAAAGCCTGCCCCGGTTTTCTCCTTTTAAACGTATTAGGAGCATCTCAAAATTCATTAACTAGTCGCGTTTAAGCAAATAACTTGTACATGCAAGCTAATTGAAAATTCATTTAGGACTAACATCACGGCGTAGAAGAATTAGAACGCCAGTTTAGTTTGGAGCTAGGAAGTTCGTTCGTCAATTTTGTTTGGTTTTATCATTATTTTAAGTTCGACTATTATTTGATTAGGTTATTTTGGGAACGACTAACTACATTTTTACTCATCGGCATGTGTGGACTGGTTTCAGGAATCGAAATGTTGAATGGAATTAATTTTTTCTCGAGCCTCTATTGGTTAAGGCAGATCAGTACCATGTAAATTTCAAAAACAATCTATTTGTGATTTTAGTATTTGTTTAAAATACGTTTCAAAAGCTTTCCAACGATGTCCTTTGTATGACATTAAAACTAATTTAACTTAGTTAAAATTATAATTCAAAAATGGATCAGCAGTATTTTCATAATGTAAGTTTTCAGCTTTAAATCTCATTTATCTCAGAATAGTGTTTTTTCAGATTTCTGTACCTCTTTCTTAAAAACTATTTCAGAAAAGTTTTACAGGATAACTGTTTCAGAGTGTTTTGCTTGCTGATCTCCAAATTTGAAGGAGAAAAAAATACGGGTAATTTTGTTTTAGCTTTAAAAAAAAAAACACATTACCATAAATGGTATTTAAAAACCCCCCTACTTAATATGTTGATAAAATCCATTTCAGTGTATTGTTCAAAGTGCATATCATGCACACATTTTTTGTTGTTGTTTTGTATGTTAGCTTCAAAGAAAAAGGAACATGAAACAAAGGTAAATGAAATGCACTAATGAAAGCTGGAAAAAATTACGTTATCTGAATCAAGCCAATTGCGCCCTTAAAGTTTTGGAATTAAAGGAAGTAGTTTTGTAGATTCTAAAATTAGAATTCTGCTCCCCAGCTGAATTGTTGAAATAAAATCTAATCACATGAAAGTTATTTTTCAAATAAATCAACCAGTTCTAAGGACAAACTTAAATAGTTATTTAACCAAAATATTTTTTATCAATGTTTTTTCTAAACACATTAATTTTAAACACGGATATTAGTCTATTTTGTGCTTAGATTTTCTGTTTCATTCATTGTATACAATAACTGCGTAAAATTCAAGTTTATATATAGTTAATTTATTAAATAGATAGAATTTTGAAAGTCTGTATTTCTTTCGCAGTTTTATTGTCGTAAATTCATGAGATGAATTTATTGAAGAAAAAGTTTCCAAATTATTTCGAAAGTAAATCTTATAAATACGTTGTACATTTATCCTGAAAATTTTGAAGCTGTAGAGAAAATATGTATTTTTTTTATTAAATATTAATTTCACGGTACGATACCTCTATTACTGTATTTTTTCTTATTTTGTTATATGCATGATAATTGGGTAACATAAGAACAAGAATTACATTACTTTTTTTACAATTCAATTTTCTTTAAAGATGTCACTTTTCAGAAAGACTTTGGCTAAGAAAAAAAATTGGCATAACGATTTATTCTTATTTCTATCGCATTTTACTAAATTACTAGTTACAGAATTCTGATAGGAAAATGCAATTACCTTTCTCGATAAAAAATGATTGTATGAAATTCGTTCTGTTATTTCATTTTTGTATGTTTTATACGGATGAAAAATTAAATAAGCTAAAACTACTTGAAATGGAAATCTAATTTTTGGAAAGTGAAAATAAAGAAGATTTTGAATGATTACAAAAGAAAGAATAGTTGAAGGATGTAGTTACAAAAGATTCACATTCTCCAAAGTACAACTAAGGTATACGGTCCGGTACGTTAATTGGCGACTTTGTTCAATTGAATCTATAATAATAAAAGAAAGAGTCTGTCTGTGTGTATGTCTGTGGATCGTAAAAGACCTACTTTAGAGACAGCAAAAAAAATTCCGAAATTTTTAATAATATGATTTTTTAATGCCTACGAGTGCAGCTTAGTTTTTTTTTTTCATACTTGATTGTGATTTTTTTTTCCAATATAATTAGTAAAAAAAAAAACATCCTGTGGGATTGCGGTGGTATTGCGGGACCATTGAAAATGCATGGACTGGGCCGAAAACGGGGCTTGACGCCATCCTCACTAGTTCCTTGATTGAGTGATTTTTGAGATATGCGTAAGCGCTTGCGCTCGCTCCATCCTCTATTAAGTGCCTCTTTTTTAAGTTGCTTTGCGCCAACACGAATTTAATTTTTTTTTTTTTTTTTTTGATTTTTTTTTTTTAATAATTTTAGTAAGCTCCTCAAAAGCATAAAAGAAAGCAATGCAAGTAACGTGTAAGGCGGACCATACTGCTATTACTGCTAGTTTAACAATAATCAAAGGTCGCCTAGGAACATGTTGGGCCCTATATCTTTTTCATTGGTTATACTTGTCTTTAAATGTCTATCTAGCACAGTGAACCAAAAATATTAAAATAAAATTAAGTAATTATAAATAAGACGATTTTTCTAATTTAAGAAAGGTGCAAAAATTATATTTAGGTTAATTACTTAAAATTATGAATGTTTTATCGTCAAACTTGAGATTCATTGCGTTGAATTGACCTATTGACTTTATTTTATTATTTTCTTAAAAGTATTTTCAGATACACCCAATAGTTGGGCTGCAAAGTGGTCGCCCCGGTGGCTCAATCGTTAGGATACTGACCTTTGAAGCTGGATACTGACCTTTGAAGCTGCTGTGGTAGGGTTCGAGTCCAGGTCAGGCATGGATGTTTGTGACCGTCAATAAATGTTGTTATTTGTGTATGTGTTTGTGTCGTCCTTCTTAGTGTGTCTCTTGTGACTGTCTCTTCTGGCGAGCTGGGTAATGGGCTATAAAGCATACACTCTCCCTTCTAGAGGGCGCAATCACTGTCTGACTGGGCTGGAAAGTGTACCTAAAAGCTAAACATCGGTTCTTTAAAAAATGACACATGAAGCTGGAAATAAAGTTATATTGAAGTTAACTACCGAATTTCCAAACCCATATTCAGGCGCGTATTATATAAAATTTTTCGTAAATGTTCATTTAGTGATTGGAAGTTAAAATGAAAATTCGATATTTTAAAGCGTCGTTTTGTTCGCTGTCCCCTTAACAAAATGACTTAACAAATGATTAAGTCCTTACACTCTTAAAACGAACGAGCGATTTTAACTCAGTCTGATTAATTTTCACTCCTCCAGTCTGGAAAATGCACTTCTCCTTTTGGAGTGGATCCTTTGTGTGTTAAACCTCCGACAGAATCACTCCAAACGAGTGATTTTAACTCAGTCTGAGTTAATATTCATTCCTTTCCAGTGTCGAAAATGCACTTCTCCAAGTGGAGTGGATTTCACTCTTTTGTTTTAAGAGTGTAAGTCTAAACCAATTGAACCAATTTTAAAATCAATGAATGAGTTCTTATCATGTTGTGTGCATTATTAAAAATGGTGACCGTAGTTAATTTTAAGAACTATTTGCACGTTCCCTGTGACAAAACTTCGGAAATACACTCTTAAAACAAAAGAGTGAATTCCACTCCAGTTGGAGAAGTGCATTTTCGACAATGGAAAGGAGTGAATATTATCTCAGACTGAGTTGAAATCACTCGTTTGGAGTGATCCTGTCGAAGGTTTAACACACAAATGATCCAACCCAATAGGAGAAGTGCATTTTCCAGACTGGAGGAGTGAAAATCAATCAGACTGAGTTAAAATCGCTCGTTCGTTTTGTGAGTGTATAGTTTTCTTTTCTAACCATCATTAATAGAGGGAGTGTGACTGTTCCTCATTATGACCCCCCACCCCCCGCTATGAAATAAATAATTAAATAAAACTTCATTTAAAGATAAAACTAATTTTTAAACTCTTAATTCTGATTGAAAAATGACTTCATTTGGTTTTTAGGCGTAATAATACCTTTGTGATGAACAAGGCGTTTTAATGCATTTTTTATGATTTTGGGGCTGCTTTATTGGAGTTTAAGCCTTTTGCAGACTCGGCATATTCCCCAGAACTATGAGACGTTTTTGTGGCTTCCTCTAGGTGACTCTCGCTACCAATTTTGACTCTCAGATTACAACGAATCTGAGATCTCTGTGGATGTTAAAGTATGCCGTGACGTTAAAGTATTCTGAATGACCCAATTTTTGTTTTGCTAAATACAATTTTTTTCTTGAAAATTATACACTTATGCAACATAAAATTAAATTATCAAAATATTTGAGTTCATAAAACAAGCTACCTTATTTTCTTTAAAATGAAAATTACTACGATGACTATTTTCTTTTAAAATATATTCCTTATATGTTTTAATAAGAAAAAAAAATAGTTATTTGTAGTTTGTGGCATATCTTTGATCGAAGTTTTTAATTACTAAACTGTTAATTATCCATATTTTTTAAGAATAACGAACAAAGAAAAACAGAAAGACATATTAAATACATTAGATATGTTAGATACCATTAAACAAAAATAAAAATAATGTATTTCAACCGATTTAAATGTTTTGTTCGATACAAATACAAACAAAAAAACATACAGATGATGTCCATGATACTACTTATTTTTATCTTAACATATTATATTTGTTTAATTAAATAAATACCATTTCATCTTTGTAATTTTTTTTCGTTATAAAGACTATTGAAATTAACTAATTTTAAATCTGGATCTTATTATAAAGATGAACTGTATAAACACATAAAAAATAGTTCGACTGGTATTTTTACAAGTTTAAAAAATTTGAAAATGTAATTACTTTTGATAAAAAGTTGATAGATTCGCGTTTTTAATAGTTACACTTTAATATTAAATAAAGAAATAAAAAGCTAATATTTTTAAAAGATATGATATGTAAAAAAAACTTCAATGATAGTTTTTTGTATGCAATTTATTAAGGATCTAGACTTAAACCTTGGATTAGGTTGTTAAATTGAAATACATAAAAAGTAAAGTGATTAAATTTTTCTATAGTTTAAAAAATTATAATTTCTAATTAAACTTGAAGGAAACGAAAATAAATGGTAGGATATATGATTATAAATCTTAATTTCAGTAAAACTGAAGACATATTTGTCATTAGTATATTTTATTTATTTTGTAAATTTAACAACTTCTGGACTGTTTTGATCCCAATATTATAAACACTACTAAAATTATAAATAGATATTTTAAGATTAATTGGTTGTTTAAGTATTTGCACTGTAAACAAATATTTTTATTTTTAATGACTGAAAATTAGTTTACATATACTTTTATTTTAATTTTTTTAATAAACTTATATTTATCATTGCTTAAAGTTACAAATAAATTCATGGAATAGAACACTATATTAATAAATTGTATGATATTTAGTTTTATTAACTCTGTAGATTTTAAAACTAAGTTGAATAAAAAAATATTAAAGTAAGTATTCTTAAAACAAATTTTTGAAAACTGAGAAATTTTGAAATTTCACCTAGGGGTGCCCCTATGGCTCCCCTAGGTGATTCTTAAAACCCAGAGGCACCGATAACGGACCACCGTCATAACTCTCTGGGGGGTTCCAAGTGTCACCTTCAGTTTTAACAGAGTATGGCCCGGGTAGCACAACAATTTTGGCCAATGTCGCATGAGTATCGGCCAAACTTGGAGAATATAGGATGAAATCGATCATTTTCTACAGATTTTAACCAGATTTCCCCGTTCATACGGGAAATTACGAAAAGTTCAATACCTACTTAATTTAATTGAAATCTTATAGTATTTTGTAAGCGTAAAAGGCAAATATTATGTTTCGCAATATTAATTTGAATTGTAGATATTTTTTCAAATAATATTCGAAAATATATTGCACCCCGATATTGCCCAACGTCGGTAAAACGTAGTCCATTATGCATTGGGTGATGGGTATAGCCGAGATTGGCCAATACATGTGTGCTTTATAGGGGTTGCGTAAAACTGATCTTTGTAGCTTCATAAAACTATTAGGTGGTCATAATAAAGTGTATGTCCTTGTCCTTGATCGATTCGATGTATGATTGAAAAATTCCGATATTTGTCGACTGCACTCTCAGAAATAACACTTTCATTTTTAGCGATTCATGAATTCTCTAAGCCTCATTTCGTCAATTTTGAGGATTGTTTCATCAAACTCTCACGTGACTTTTGAATAAAACGCGAACCCTCACTTTTACGATTCGTGATTTGACGATTCTGTATCTTGATTTTAAAGGAAAATAAATCTCATTGTTGTACTCACATGTTCAAAAAATGACGAAATATTTCTTTAGATTAGACGACATTCAATCCTCATTAAAAATGACGATTCAAATTTCCTCACTTTCAGGAAAAGGAAAACTCGGAGCATTTGCCAGTAAACGGGAAACAATATAAAAAAAAACATCGTCAAAATTAAGGAAAATTTTCGTCGTTTTTGAGCTATTCATTTTTTAGAGTGCACACTGTTTAAAAAATTAAAAAATAATAGTTCAAGGTTGAACCAAAAAATTATGGTTCAAATTTGCTGCAAACCTTAATCAATAATGGGGTAGACTGTTATGAAACATAAAACTTAGGTATTGAAAATTGAGTAACTATGGTGAGAGGTGAGAGGTTGAACCATAAAAAGCTATCCCAATGTCCATAGCAATGTAGCAATGATACGTGAAAAATAAGTAAGGTATTTCAGTAAGCTAACGTCATCGAGTCTTTGGATCCCAACAGATTTAACGAGCACGTGTGTCCTAGTGCACTCGGGGCCCATCCGTGATGCATTGAGTATTTTGTTATTATTCCAGTTTAGTGATTCGATTTATAGGATGACAGGTAAACCCCCGCTCTCCTGAGATTGTTGATTCTCTAGGCTGTTCTATATCCACTCGGCCCACGGACGGGCAATTCTCAAGCAGAAGCAGTTACTACTCTTGGGGCCACTCCATTTGAGTAAACAGTTAAATTGTCGGTTTGCAGTTAGTAGAAGGTTAAACCGAACTTTCGTAAAGTAGTCGAATCCAATTTTTTCGTTAAAGCAGGTCTATGTCCATAAGGTAAAATTTGGATGATCCATTTTATGGGTGTATCTGCCATAAGTTCTTAATTTCTCCAATCTATTTGGTTTTCATACGCTGAAACCGATATTTTTAACGGGGACTTTGGACCCAACAGATTTATCGAGCACGTCTATTCACCTAGTGCGACTCGGCCCATCGTGGATGCATTGAGTATTTTTGGTACTATTTCCAGTTATGAGATCCGATTTATAGGTGACAGGTATCCCACGCTCTCCTGAGATTGTTGAATTCTAGGCTGATGTCTTTCCACTCGGCCACGGACGGCCATTCCTCAAGCAGTTAGCGAGTACTATCATGGCAACTCTCCATTTGTGTAAACAGTTAAATGTCGGTTTGCAGTTAGTAGAAGTTAAACCGAACTTTCGCATAAGTAGTCGAACCAATTTTTCGATTTTTAAAGCAGGTCTATTTCCATAATGTGATATTTGGTTGAACCATTTTATGGGTGTATCTGCCATAAGTTCTTAATTTTCACCAATATTTGGTTCAACGCTGAACTGAAATTTTTAACAGTGTGCACTCACCGTCTTGTAGAACATGCATGACATCCTGTCCTCGTCTTCCGCGGCCGCGCAGTCGATGAATCCGTCGCACAGCATGTGGTCGTCGATGCACCGGTAGCGGCCATGCGGTCCGGGGTCGGGCACGCGAACCTCTCCAGCCCGTCTTCGGAAGGGGCGCACTCTGCAACACACACATACAAAACTAAGTCAGAACACAGTTGGATCAACAATCAAATAATTTTCACCCTTTCAGTCCCAGTGATGCCATTTGGCATCGTCACTTTCAATATTTTTTTCCAAATGTTTATGTCCCGCTATGACATCCAACCACAAATCATTCGATTCTTCACACTTTGTTCTATCTGAACAAGATTTTACATTAATCTCAATAGAAGTAAGAACTACTATTTTTTTTATTTAGAAAATAGTCACAAGCGTTTCTCCAGATTTTTGATAAGTTCACTTCAGTTCCACATATTTAAAACACAATTTAAACTATTTCGGTTAAAATAATTACTAATTTTTTTTAATAATATGGTCAGATACCTTAAAATATATAACTCGAAGTGTTTTTAGGTAATATACATTTTTTTATTTTGTTGTTTTCCACAGTTAAAAAATTTTGGTTGTTTCAAAAACCTTATAAAAATTTAAAAAAAATGAATTTTTTTTCTTATGGAATTTGTATATTTGACCTAAACTAAGCTTATTTTGTGAATATCAGACGTTTCTGTTGAGTAGTAAATTTTTGGGATGAAAGAGTTAAAACAAAACAGTCATGAAAATGCACTGCAAAAAAAAACAACCCTATGAAATACGAGCATTTTCCCTTCAAATTTTATCGGCAGCAGCCTTATTTGATGGAAAAATGGTCTGACCCACTAAAAAAACGGCCTTATTTTAATTAATCCGTCTTTGGGATACACTCTGAAACAGACACGACAAAACCACTCAGAACACGGTTGGTGTTCGGATTTGAAAAGAGTGCGAATTGAAAGAATAAAGCTGTAACGCTTTTTGCACACAGGCATTGATATCTTATCTAAACAAACTGTCATCAAAAATCCTAATTGTTTGTTTACAGAAAATTAGTAGCCATTGTGACGCAGATAGTAGTCTATCACAAATATACACATAATTTTTTTTAGAAATACGTTTACATTATTATAAGTAACATAGCCATAAAAAGGTATGAATCATAAAAAAAGTATAAATATAAATCATAAAAAGAATATGAATTTGAAACCATGAGGTCACAAGGTGTGTTTTTGCAAACAAATCAGGAAGTAACACAACATAGATACACAGTAGTTAACCACAAATCAAGCATAAAACTTTTGTAATCACGTATACATTTAAGTTAACTAAAACATTTCAATGAATAAGAAGATATAAATTAGTCTTATACAAATCAGAAAACTTTGAAATAGTGTTTAATGGGTGCGTAAAGCAAATGTTTACTCAATTTCAAGATCAGAATTTTTTTATTGGTGTATGTCAAATGCTCTCATTGAGCTGCTTTGAAGCAATCTTATGATTGAATTCATACGTACCATAAAATTTTAAATAGCATTTTTAATAAATTTTTGTGGTCCTTCTTTGGCTGAATTCTTTTTTAACTTAAATTTTTTTATTTATGCACGCCGTATATAATTCTCAGGTATTTTTTACTATAAATATATGTGTTTTCTATAAACTTCTCAATGAATAAAACTTTTAAAGATATATCCATTATTCACAGCACATTTCCTAGTATACTAAATTCTAACTTTTGCATTCAGTTTATAAAAAAAAACAGTTATTAACGACATCTTTCTCATAATTCTTATTTTATACTCAAAATAAAATTTTATTCTCATAGTATAGAAACATATTCATAGATCCATTCCAAGCTAAATTCATTGTTCGCTGCACATTTACGACTAAACTAAAATTTAAATTTTACATTAACCCTTTCAGTCCGGAGGTGATGCATTTGGCATAATCATATTTCAAATATTTTTTCAAAATTTTTATGTCCGGTTATGACATTCAAACACACTTCATTCGATTCTTTCACACTTTGTTCTATCAGACATATTTTACATTAATCGTAATAGAAGTCTGGACTCTACTATTTTTTTTATTTAGAAAATATGTCAACAAGCGTTTTTCTTGATTTTATAAGTTCACTTCAGTTCCACATATTTTTAAAAAACAATTTAAAATATTTCGGTTTCAATAATTACTAATTTTTTTACAATATTTATGGTCAGATACCTTAAAATATAACTCGAAGTGTTTTTTAGGTAATATATATATTTTTATTTGGTTTTGTTTTCACAGTTAAAATTTTGATTAGTTTCAACAACCATATAAAATTTAATGAAATTTTTTTTCTTATGGAATTCGTTTATTTGATCATTATAATAAACCCTTATTTTTGTGAATATTCAGTTGTTTTCTGTTTGTGTAGTAAATTTTTTGGGGACTGAAGGGTTTAGTCTCGAACGCCAGTGATGCCATTTTGGCATCATTCACTTCAATATTTTTTTCAAAATTTTTATGTCCCGTTATGACATTCAAACACACATCATCGTTTCTTCAACACTTTGTTCTATCAGAACAATATTTTACATAATCGAAATAGAGTCAGAACTACTATTTTTTTTATTTCGAAAATAGTCAACAATCGTTTTCTTCTGATTTTGATAAGTTCATTTCAGTTCCACATATTTAAAACACAATTAAACTATATCGTTACAATAATTACTAATTATTTTTTAAATAATAGGGTCAGATACCTAAAATATATAACTCGAAGTGTTTTAGGTAATATATATATTTTTTAATTTTGTTGTTTTCCACAGTTAAAAAATTTTGCATTGTTTCAAAAACCATATAAAAAATTTAAATGAATTTTTTTCTATGGAATTCGTATACTTGAACTTAAAATAACCTATTTTGTGAATATCAATGTTTCTGTAGTGTAGTAAATTTTTGGGACTGAAAGGGTTAAGGTCTCGAACGCATTGAAAATGGGCAAATATGTATGGTTGTTTTCACTGCATACATTGAAATTTAATTTATTTCAAATGCAATATTTGTTTAAAAAAATGGAATAGGGTTTATTTTGAAAGAGATGATCTAAAAAACATTTTCAGATGAAAAAGTACATTACGAATAAAATTTTGTAAATTATAAAATTTCAAAATCTGTAAGAAAGGCATGAACAAAATCCAGGCCCTCTAACGATAGGAGATATAACTAATCAAAAATAAAATAATAAAAAAAGTAAATCAAGTATTTATTTCGTATAGTTCTCATTTTAAACTCAAAATAAAATTTTACTCACATTGAATCGAAACTTATTTTTCGTGAACATTTTATATAGTGTGAAAAGCCAAGATCAAAATATCTTCCACACAAATCTCTAATATTGGATTTGTGGAAAATCTCTGTTGCCTTACATTCTTTCTTCCCAAACTAAGAGCGAAAAGCATCTTAGCCGTCGACAGGTGGATTTTTCGCGGCTCTATGATATATGAGTCCTTTTGAAGAAAAAGGCAATAAAGATAGCTTGATCCTAATCCCATATATATATATATATATATGTATATGTTATACCTGTTTTTCGATACAATTTCTATATCTTTTCATGTTTTTATGTGTTTCTTATTTTTTTTAAAATGTTCTTTTTGGTTTTCAGGAGGACAATAGAAATTGAGTTTTTTATTTTTTTGTAGGATCTATTTTGAAGCAAAAGCAGTAATAAAAAATATAGTGGTGTTAAAGGATTGTGGCTGCGAGTTATAATTTTGTTTTTTAATGGGGCTTATTCGAGATGAGGTTTTATTAAGGAATGTCAGTAGATGATTTTGGGATAAGCTTAAATTCAACAAATGTTAAAAAGTATCATGCGTGGTATATTTTTTTTTAACTAAGATGCAATATAAAATATACGTGAATTGAAGAGCTTAGTGGAAGAACGTGCTAAGTGACATTTTTGAAAAAAAATTGGAGATTTTTGTGTCAATGAACACAACAATAACTTCTTTAAGGATAACAAGTTTCTCTTTTTTTACAAATTTTAAGTTTAGAACATTTTTTGCGCTTTACAAGTTACGTTTTAAACAGGTACGAGTGCTAACTAAAAACTTAAAAGCTCATTTTCTCATTTTCACCTTTTTGTCACTTAGCACGTTCTTCCACTAGGCTCTTCAATTGTAGTTAAATGTATTTTATGAACTTTTAAAATTTGATGATCCGTCCAATAGAACGATTTAGTTATTCAGCATTAGTTTTGAAATCACAAACTCAGTGAAAGCATTGCCATATAATAATTTTTTCACCAAGTATGAGAATCGTCATAACAACATAATGAAACTAATTTGAAAGGAAAATTTTATCTGATTATTTAATTGCTCCGAAATATACTAAAAGAGACCACCTTATTTGAAAAATTTATCAAATAATTAATAAATTACCGGATGCTTTATTTTCCTTTGGAATTTAATTTGTTGTTGCTTTTTTGATGATTTTAATTATCCGATTAGAAATTCTTACATAAGCTTACATGACAAAGCAATACAGATGTTGCTAAAAGGTTGACAATTTAAAAATCTATTGAATTTATGAACGATTAAATATCCCTCTTAAAGTAGGTAGTAAAATAAGTTGGGGCAAGGATGGCCGAGTGGTTAGCATCGCAGGCCAGCAGTCTGCGCGCTGTAATGGGTGCGGGTTCGATTCCCGCCTTCGCCCTGGGTGTACTTCCTTACTCTGTGGACAGTACAAACTCATTCTGGGTCTGTCTCACCTTGACGATAAGGCATTATAATTGGGTCTCTCATCAAGCAAACGCAACATATAAGTGAGATCGCAGGCAGCAATCTGCGCCGCTGTAATGGTGCGGGTTCGATACCCCGCCTTCGCCCTGGTGTACTATCCTACTCTGTGACAGTACAAACTCATTCTGGGTCTGTCTTACTTGACGAAGGCTTATAATTGGGTCTCTCATCAAGCACACAAGCCGCAATATATAATCGGAAATGGCCTATTCCTGGAACTTATTAATCAACTGTTCTTTACTTAATTTAAGTAAGTAGTTTTATCTTTTATAGTTTAAAACAATTCAATATCTTTTTCTGTAAAAAACGGGATGTTTTATATTTTAAACGCATCTAGAGATTTCTAGAGATAAACAATTTCAAAGGACTTAATATATTACAAAGTAGTATACAAAGTGTTACTAAGTATTCTTATAAATAAACTAAACACTAAAGTACTTCTTTTTACTTAAAGCTCTCTAAAAAAATGATATACTTAATTACAAATTTTTTTCTATAAAAACGCAATATTATACATTTTGTGAAAAGAAAATTTTAAATTTGTATTTACGAAGAATTTTTGATTTTTTCAAAGTAAAAAAAAACCCACCCTATTATAAGCATTCTAATTAAAAAGATTTAATCTCAGACTTTTTTTAGTTTGATTTTTTTAAACAGAGTGATACTAATTATACTAAGTGGACTCATCTTGAAAAAGGGATAATTTTAAATTAAAGTACTTTTATACATTTTATGGTTCCTATTATAATAGTATTCTTAAGTTTACAGTGTTATAAAAAACTAAATACGTAAAACTAAAGAGTAAATGAGATATATTAAAAAAAGAACTTTAACTTCATTTAAGTTTCATTTTTTTAATTTTAAAGATATTGAAGGATGTATAACGTGCAGTCCCTCTACACGGAGTATTATTCGTCAGACATTTTTGACTGCACGTAACGCTTGTAGGTCGGCAGTTATTTTGGCGATGCCCGGACCCTGATCTGGGACCATTCATATGCTAGGAGCATGCCTAAACAACTGGGCTCCTCAGCCTAATTGAATTTAGAAATTTATAGCTTAATTCCAAATATCATTTAGTTGAAGCCAATCAATTAACATATGAAAATAAACTAGCCTAAGAATAATTAAATGTGATTTTGTTTGGTGATGCTTTTTCCATGAGCGAAAAGAATTTTTTGGGGAGCAAAATTAAATTATAAACCCAATCATTCAAATAAATCCTTTATTTTAAGTTAATTAATTCAATATTACCCCTTAAGTCATAACTTAATTATTTCAAAGGATTAAAACGAAAACACATCCGCAAGATTAAATTTCTAGAACTTAAGAAGCTCAGGTAAATTTTACCTTCTTAGCCTCTCTATGTATTTCATGGAAAATGCAAATTAAGCGGAGAAAAAACTATTTTGGGCCTAATTAATCTTTAGTTAATTAATAAAGTATTTTCTTTCGATTAGATTTTCATGCATAATTTTAAAAAGTCCCTAGATTCTTTGAGGTAAATGCCAGGATGTATTTTTTTTGGGCATTATTAATTTGGAATGCTCATCTTTGATTATGTTTTGAATAATATTTATGTTGGAATATTATTATTTATACTTTTCTTATTCATTTAATTCTTAGTAAAGATTTCAGATTTAGTTACGCAAATAAAAAGGGGAAATATATGAAAGAATAGATTGCACTCTCTTTACTTGAAGCAGAGTGCTGGGGAGTTAAGTCGATTGAGGCATTTTACTTGTATGCGGAAGGTCCCAGGTTCTGGTCTGGCATCGCCGAAATAACTGCCAACATAGTATAAACGGCTAGTGTAGATATAGTATTTCCTATGAATATGTAATACCCCGTTTATGTTAGTGCACGTTAAATATCTTTCTAGATGAAAAGTAAATTTTTTTGTTAAAAATATAATAAATTGAAACTAAGTACAAAGTAGCAGTCTTTAGGAAAACGAAATGTAGTTGTTTTTTTAAGACTATGGGACGTTTTTTAAAAAATCAACTTAATGAAATATTTACTTTTCAATCACCTAAAATAATAACACAACAATATTTGGTCTTGTAGACTAAAA
This sequence comes from Hylyphantes graminicola, assembly GCA_023701765.1. NCBI lineage: Eukaryota > Metazoa > Arthropoda > Arachnida > Araneae > Linyphiidae > Hylyphantes > Hylyphantes graminicola. The sequence continues at coordinate 13,694,801 of CM043115.1, forward strand.
TGTTAACATTCATTATATTCTACGATTTATTATTTAAAAATGAAGATAAAATAAAATGTAATGCCTTGTTTTGAAGACAATTTATATAATGAAAACAAAAACATAAAATAAAATGTTCTTGGACTCATAACAGTTGTATTTGAAAATTTTTACAAAAGTTTTAATATTTCTGTTTTAATATTTTACAAAAGTTTTATTCTGTTCTAGATATTTATATATTGGGATAAATTTAATATATATCTATTCATTCGATATTCTCGTCTATTTGGAAAATCAAAAATTATTTTATTTGAAAATATTTTCATATTATCTTTTATCATCGAGAAATCAAATTATACTGAAACATTTCAGTTTTGTGGAATCTTTTCTTGGATTCGTTTGAAAGACTTTTTACATCATTGGCTTATATTTAGTAAAAATGGATTTTAAAAATATTTGTTATTTTGACGTATTTTTGGACGTCTATTTGGCAACTTAATTTATAAAAGAATGGTTTTAATAGTTTGATAATTTTATTAAACAAAATAAATTTTGAATAATTTTCTTAACTTCTGCTCTGTGAAACCAACGAACCACGCATTTTCACGTATTTCTCACTAAATTGTATTTCATAATAATTAATCTGAAATATCATCTATACGATTTCATCCGACCTAATGAGGTTAAGGAAGTGAAATAGAAATCGAGGTATATATAAAGTTTCGGACTCTTAGGTTTCCGTCTGGACAAGGTCTAATGCGTTTAGACATAAAAAATTCTCAGAAAAAGTAGTTAACTTTTTTGTATGGTAAAATTTTCCCTACTAAAAATGATCCATAGAGATCAATACAAAAATCTATTGATATTATTACAGCTTTATTGATATGTACTTATTTCTATGGATGTCCCTATTGTTATCAGTAGAAGCTAGAGTGAAAGAGAGAGAAAAAGAGAGAGAGAAAAAAAGAGAGAGATAGAGATAGAGAAAGAGAGAGAACGAGAGAGAGAGAGAAAAGAGAGAGAAAGGGGAGATATCAGTAACCTACAGTTATCAATAAAGCTCTATATACTGACACCATTAAAAAAATTATCAGTAAGCTACTGATCTAAATCGACATCAATAGGCCTTTACTGATAACTACAGAGATCAGTAGAGATTTGTATGAATATCAATAGAGATCAGTAGAGATTTGTATATATATCAATAAAGATTTCTATTGGTACCAGTAGGCCATTTCGACATGCAGATTTTCTATTGATCGCTACTGACCATTTTTTGTAGGGAATTGCCCGTGTTACTATATGGAATTCTGACTATTAACTTCAAATTAAATTTCATAGGAAGATTCCATACTTGAAATGATTAACATGTTCAATTGAACAGCCACACGTAAAAAATGGGCCAATCTCACAGAGGGATTTCCTTACCCACTTATTTTTTCAATAGAATGCCAAATGATAGATCACTATTGGGAAATTCTCCAATTGGTTGGAACCTTTTACATTTGGTGATTCAATTGTTACATTAAATGTTGACTTTACTGGGAGAGTATTAAGAGCTTTAAGTGTTATACCAAAAATGCTGACTAAGTTGCAAATGATGAAGAGGTTTAAATTTTACATTAAAGGTTGAATTACTTGTAGAAAAGCGAGAGTTCTAAATATTAGGGGAGACCGGGTCTAGTTGATACACTTTTTACTTTCTGATTTTTGTAATTTTTTTCGGTCAATATTTTGAAATAAACTAAGTGCAGTTAGTAACTATAACTGTTTGGCTAACGCCTGATATTTTTATAATCTAAATAGAATTGAATTTTCACTGACAAAAAAATTGTTTTTTAAATGTTGCAATGTGTATCAACTTAACCCGATCTGGGTCAAGTTGATACGGCATTGGGTCAAGTTGATACGCATATGAGTAAGCTGAGACGGTGCTAGGAAATATTTAAATATATCTAATAAAAAATGCAGTAATTACGAAAAGTGTTTTATTTTGCAATAAAAATAGGTTTTTTAACTTTATATGATAGGGTAGACTGACCAGTGAATGAACAGGCCCCAGTGAATGAACAGTTGGTAAATACATTTAAAAAATAAGGATTGAAAATAATTCCACTGGATGAATTGGCAACACAGACTTCCTCCCATCTAGTAGGAAGCTATTTGACATATGATTGGTTGTCCTGGTCACATGACCTTTTTTTAAAAAAATGCTGACAATGTTGTTATCTGTGCATCAACTTGTTTCTCTGTTAAAGTAATAAGGCAAGTTTTCTGCCATCACCTCTTTTGATTGTAATTAATGCTTCTTATTAGTTTTTTTTCACTAATTCTATTAAGATTACATTGAATATGCATATTTAAGCAATGATTCTGATTGTTTCAAGCATTGTAACATGAGTAGATTGTAAGTACAAGGGTGTTCAATAACTGGCTAGGCAAATTGTGATAAAGCCAATGAATGTACACATGTTCATTAACTGGGATTTGTCTGTGTTGCAGAAAATCAAAGCAAAATAGCATTTTTCTAACTTCTTTAGTCATTTTATACAATAAAACTCACGTGAATAAATAAAAAACACCTCCTAACCAGTGACTGAACACGCATGTTCATTCACGGGTAGCAACACTTTAGGCTAGTTTTCCCAGTGAATGAACAATTTGTGATTATGATTTTGTAATGTCTAGCATAGCTTATATTTTTAAGGAAGTTATTTTATTGTAATTTATGTATAAATATAACGAATATGTTGCAAACTGTTTTTATCCATGGCTGATTGAAAATGGTATCAAATTCCCATTTTATTCTTTCTGGATGGTCACAAGTATCACATTAGCCTGGAATTGAGCAAATTTTACTCAGAGAAACGAATCATCCTCTTCAGTTTTCTAACAAATGCGACTAACATACTTCAGCCTTGTGATGTAGGAGTTTTCCGCCCATTAAAAGTATGATTGAGAGCTTGTGTACAGAATCTACGTTGGATACAGAAATATGGTGGTTCAAAAACGATAAGTAAATTTAATTTTACCCCAATTTTCAAAGAAGCTTTCGATGCATCAGTTGATGCCATCAAAATTCAGGAAGCTTTCACGAAAAGTGGAATTTCCCCATTTAATGTAGAAAATGTATAGACTTCAACAAATGTATGCAGCACAGACACCAAGAGTTGAAGAGTAAGAAAGATCATGAAGAAAGAGAATGCTCTGAAAAAGAAGCGAGCTATTTCTTCAAACACTTGAGTCTGAACTTCCTCCAGACATGTTGAAGTCTTTTAATGAAACTTTCAATGCTGAGTCCAACATGTCAAACATCCGAGAACCTGCACTTTTTTCAATATGGACAAAATATGTACCGAAAAAAGAAAATCATACGTTGCGCTAAATCCTATTGAAGTCGAAGCAAGGAACAATAATAAATTATCATTTTTTATTATTTGAATTTAATTTGTTTTATGCACAAGTAACATAAACTTTTTAAAATAATAAATTAATCAATAACTAACTAAATCGGTGTATTTTTTAAAGAATTTCTTTTTGCATTTTACATTAGAAAAATTGTAAGAATAGAGCAGAGGGAATAAGAAGATAGTCACTCGCGCGAAATTTATTTGTAAGGTGGGGAAAATATAAAGTTTACTAAATTTGTGTAAAAGAAAAATACAAAAAAGCACCAGCTTCAGCACCTACTACACCAAAAAAAGCATAGTTAAAAAGAGACCAATTGAAGAAATGGCCTAGTTCTGACGCACGGAAATCTCTTTTAACATCATAACTTTATCAAACAAAAAAAATATTTTAAGTTTCTCTATAATTTGATATGAATAGTCCCTGTTCATTGACTGGACATTTTTGTGTTTATTCACTGGCAAGAACTGTTCATTCACTTGGCTTTTGTACCACTTTTTATTTGGACCCCCAAAAGACCCGAAGCAATGTAATATTATTTCACCTCCTTTTTTTTGTAGAATTTATACATAATGACAGATGTGTTCACATTGTCATACACTCAGAATTTACATGTACTGAAAATGTATGAATTTTCTTAAAACAAATTGTCCTTAAACGTTCATTCACTGGTTAGTCTACCCTACAAAGTTTTACATGATAGGGCCTACATTGATTGTAACTGATTACTCCCGAGTCTGAGAAAATGGGATCTGATTGACAATTGAAACACGTGTAAAATGGATTGTCTTCAGCACATGCGATGTGTGCCCACGTCTTACAGGATATGCATTGTATCCAGTCCTGGTCAGGCTTTGACGTTGAATATGTTTTGAAGCACACCAAACAAAAAGACTCTTCGCCTTCATCAGAGTCCGATTCTTCTTTTTCAATTTTTCTTCGTTTCTCTCTTTTTTCATTTTTAACTTCTTTTGTCAAGTTTTCTGTTCTTTGTTTTCTGTTCTTTTCTGTTCTTCCATTCTTGGTAATATTACCCTCTAATGATTTAAACAATTTTAACTTTTATTTTCTTGTTAAAATATATCTGCTGACCTCCTCCTCAAGTTCGTCAGTTAGTATTTGTCAATGTTTAGCATAACCCATTTTTACAACCTCGTCAGTAGCCTCTGGCATTTCAAGTTTTTTTTTTCCTTTTTTGTCTTGAACCTGTAAAGAGCCATTGTTTCTTTATTAAAGATTTTGGCCGCTTCCCTAATAGACATTCTGCCATTTCTAATCTCTTCATAAGCCCTTCCAAAAATATCAATTGGTATTTCGCCTCTTGTAGTTTCTTGGTATCTATAAATAAATGCAACGTATGAAAATTCGTGTGGGTTAAGTTGATACACCGTATCAACTTGACCCCAAAGAAGCGTATCAACTTGACCCAACCGTCGCCATTACACTAAACCACAAAATACGGGAAACCAATAACAGTTGGAACAAAGTTTACTAGGTTACATTCTTACCTTTATACCATGTAACGATGTGATGCTATTGATAACACAATCCACTAACAAGTAAACTTTCAATAACACTTCAAATACAGGGGTAAAAATTTACTTTTAAAGCTTCAAACCAGTATTTAATTCACAACTCATAGAACAAAGCAACCTCCTCTAAGTGCTCACGCGTGTTTGCTGAGGACGGACCGGCCGTCCAGTCAAGTGAGTACCCACTTAATTGCGTCTGCCCATTACGGAGTTATTTTGACTGTATCAACTTGACCCTGTATCAACTAGACCCGGTCTCCCCTACTATGTAAAATGTTGACCTACTTCTAAAGATTGGCTGGTTTTAATGTTATATCGAACGTTGACTTACTTGTAGGATTGGAATGTTTAAATGCTACATAAAATATTGACCTCTTTGTAAAAGTTTGGCAGGTTTCAATACTATATTGAAGGTTGTATGACCAATTCGTAAAATATTGAGATTATTAAATATTACATTAAATGTGTGTATTTGCTCGTCATTTAAATATTGCTCAAGAGTTTGACAATCTTGTAAAGATTAGCAGATTTAAATTATATGATATATGTTTATATTTTTTTAGGTTAACAGGTTAATAAAGGATTGAAAGAGTTTCCAAGCATTTACTAATAATATTTTAAATTGTAACTGTTTTTACACTATGTAAACCGAAAAAGACAATGGTAGTACTATTTCATCGAACTCTAAAATTGGAACCTTTCTTTTGAACCGCATCCAGGAAAATGTTAATATGTAAACTTTTTACAACTTAATATTTTGTTGTCAGTTGACCATGACTGACCCAGTCCAACACAATTGAAACAGGTCATTCCTTATTTAAACCCGGATAAAAGCATCATCCTCTTCCCGATCTGACAACAAACTCTTTCGCAGAAATGACGGAAAGGGTTCTATTTCCAGAAACTCATCCATCCCAATTTCGGGATTGAGGGGAAAGATGGGCAAGAGCAAAAATTGTATCCCCATCTGACGTCCCCGGATCTGATGATGGATGGCGTGACGACAGATATTTTCCAGGAGAGATGATCACGCTCTTCCTGCATCCTCACCTGGAGTCCGGATTCGACGGAAATTGTTTGTCCGGAAAAAGAGCGTGTAAACAAAGGAGGGAGCGATTAGGAAGGGGGGTTTCGGTTATGTTTTCGAGAATGGTTTTTGTCGTACCTGTTGGTTGGTACATGAGGAGTACAGGGGAAAAACCACTTAATTTCGTAGAAAACTTTCCCCAGCAAGCTTCTTTGGTGATGATAGCGAGTAATTGCCTAAACTGGTGTAAGGAAACCAGTTTCTACCAGCCGAGATTCACGCGATTCACGATTCCGATGCTTGGACAAGTGAGGAAGATAGAGAGAAACCGATTTTCTGTCTCCAATGTCCGCCAAGCAGACATAATTACGGGATGACTCCTAACAAATCAAGTGGTTCTTCCCCTGTACTCTTCACACGTATATTTCAGTTTTTGTGCTTGATCAGACGCCCGTTTATGAACCTTCGCCAAATAAGACAGACGCAGATAGAATTTTTAACTGACACAGAGTGAAGTTACACCCAGGGAAAGGGCGGGAAGCGAGCCAGGACCTTCACAATGCGAAGACTGTTAGCGTAGTGGGCTTCGATCTTAACCACTAGGCCACTCTCTCCCCCCGTTTATGTTGGGTAAGGTAGGGTTGAATACATGTATATTCCGGCTTGTGTTCTTGATCAGAGACCCATTTATAAACCTTCGTCAAGTAAGACAGACACATAAAGAATTTGTACTGTCAGCACTATCATATAGAGAAAAAATTACACCATGGGTAAAGGTGGGAATCCGTTTATGTTTTTTTCCTCATCTGAAGGGTAGGAATCCGGCTGTCCGTTTCTGGCCTCCATGGAGCTTTAAGACAACGGATATCGTCTGGTAATTTAGAACCCTGTTCAAGTCGTCACCTGAACGGGAACCCAACGGAACTTAGACCGACATCGTACGCTAATGCGTCAGGAATTATGACTCATCTATCTCATTTTATGACCACATCCATCTCAGTATATTCGGGTATTTTAGAAGTAATTTACTTCATATTTTCGGCTATATTACAGCAGTGACTGCCACCGGTGGTTCGATCCCGAGTCAAACGGTTGTGATCCGATCTGGGCTGTATGCTTGTTCAACGCTTAACCAACTGGGATACAATGGCCTCTTTCAATCTGTATTGCCTTAAATTTCATAAAAGGGAATTAATTATATACCAAAAACTAAAGAAATGTAATTTTTATTCAAAAGAACTGGTGAAACAACTGGTAATCTTTTCTGTTATACCCAAAAGGTATCTTTTGCAGCTTGTGTTATTTTTATTTTCTTCTCTTTTCTTACGAAAGACCTTAATTTTGTAAGGATATAAGACTGTAATATCCCATTTCTTAGAAATGAATAGCTTGGCTTAGATGGCTAAGGTTTAGAAGGGTTTAGTGATTCCCTAGAAAAATGTTGAAATACACTGAATGAAACATTGATTCTTGGAAATCAACGGACTATTGTTGTGTCAATTAGTGAACTTAGATTTTTGTACGTTTAAGCTTGGTAAATACCCTTGATAGATAGATGGATAATAAATTTAATGCATTGGGCCTTAACAAAAGTGTTTACAATGGTTGGCAAGATCTATACACAATAATATTACAATAATGCCATTACATAATACCAACAAATCTATTGTAAGGTTGCATTAAAAAGATGAAATATAATTAAGCAGGCTTCTTAAATACTCTTAACCAATGTTTGATTTGCTATTTTTAAAACAAATTTAGCTTAGAGAGCCCAAACATTTGAAAGGATGAACAAAGTGCTCTGACATTTAATTGTCTTCAAGTTTATTTTAATAAACACCATTTTAAATTAGTTCATTTAATTTAGGCAAATACCTATTGTCAAAGTTTTCATGATAACTTTTTCATTTATATCACTGAGAAAAGGCCAAAATACTAAATTATTATGCTAGACTTTGGTCTTTCCTCTTCTAAAAAATAGGTAAAAGCAATAACTTTAATTATACAAAATGCGTGTGGGTGCACAGCTTATATTTAAAAAGTAAGTTAGAATCAATTCCAAATTTATGTTTTCATTAAGAGTTATTTTAAGAATGTACATCTTACACTTTAATATAATACTCGAATGAAATACCATGACATTAAACAAATATTGTTGCTTTATAATATGACGTCATGAGTTTTGTTTGTTCAATTACTGAACTGAGAAAAAATGTTCAGGATAAAATACGTAATGTACATTGTTTTTAAAATTTTTGATAGTGAATTGTATTAATTATCAGACCCTGATGTTTTCCCTTCAAGTAATTATATTAGTTCTCTGTTTTTTTATTGAAATTTGTAACGGATTTTATTTTAAATGTAAAATGTTACATAAGATATTATTATAACTGTATAAATAGTGATTCTGCAGCTCTGGCTCCAACATCTTTCATTGCGGAGAAAGACTCGTGAATAAATGACAAAATCTCACATATTTTAGATCTATTTCAACTTAACAAGATTGTTTGTGTTTTTTTCTTAGGGATTGTTATCCTTTCTTAAATAAATAGATTTATTATTTTTGATTGGAGTGGACTATTTAATACAATGATAAATTATTTAATGTATTTAAACTTGTAATTGGAAAGACGTGTCAAAGCAGCTATCGTAATGCATTGCAATCGTGTTGATTACTGTGATAATTTATCTGACGGAATTCTTAAGTTTGCAAGACTTAGTTAAGCTAGTTCAGTTAGTTAAGTAAGTTTAGTTAAGGTGATGCAGTTGTCAAGTTTATATTATGTCGGTATTTATTCTTTACTCGTCAATGGGTAAAATTAGTTCAAATAACTTATGAAACCTACATTTGGTATATATAAAAGGATATTTTGTGTGTGTGGGGGGGGGATGATTTTTTTATAGGGATTTTCTCAATGCTTTTGAATACTTAACAAACCAAATTTTAAAGTTTTAAATACAATAAAAAAAATTTATTAAAAAATAATAATTTAATTAAAATATACTTAATCATTTAATAGTAGTTTAATCTGGGCATGTATTGTTACCTTGTTTTCTATTTTTGTCGCTGTTATTAAGTTTTTAAAAGCATATGCACAAAATCAAGTAGTTTAATTACCGAACTTAATTATAATCGATCAGACATCAGAAAAAATGTATGCGCATTTTTTAGAGTTTGGCCTTATTTGTATTAATGCAATAAATGTTAAAACAAATTATTATCCATTATAACTGCTAAACAGCAGTTTGCAAACACTTAATTGAAACTTATATCAATAAAAATTGGTCACGGCAACGTTACTTACTTTATATGTTTATTTTTACAAAAACAAACAATCATAATCGTTTAATTTTCTTCGAAAACCCTCAAAACTCCGAGAACTTCTATTGTTCTATTGCCACGGTACAATGAGGGTTTTGACGGACCGCCATAGAATTATAATTGGAATTCCGTCAATAATTGAACCAGGAAATTACCCGAATATGTCTCCCGTCTAAAATTAGAAGACAAATATCGGGCGGACTACAAAAGGGGAATGAATTCGGACGGAAATAGTCTGAAGTAAGATAATTAGAAATTCTTTGAAAATTCGGAGGCATCTTTTGAGAAGGAAGCATCTGACGGCTTGAATAAAGTTTTGGCACGTGGCAGACATGAACATGAAGACTTCGAATACACGATTTATTGACAAATGTTCTGCACAAGTCGTAATTTCTCTGGCTTGAAAGAGTTTTAAGGGGGAATGGGTGCGCTGGACCGGGGGTACTCCAAACTCAAGTACCTCAATGTTAGTCCAATGGAAAAAACTATTTTCTCTGCCACATTTCTCTGGCTGTATTGCATATTTTTGAAAGCTGTTTTTTTAAATAAAAAAAGTAGATAACTTACAAGTCCCTATAATCCCACTTTTTAAAATTGCTTCGAATACGTTTTGTAGAATTATTTATTCTAAGTTTTAAAAAAATCGACAAATTTCAAAAAGGAGGAGAGTCGGGACCTGTTAGTCCGCTACATTTATTACATAAAAAATCCGTTTGTAAAAACATTCTATTCAGCCGGAGAAACGTGGCAGAGAAAATAGTTTTTTCTCCGTTGGATTAACACTGATGCACTTTGCTTTGAGACCCTCGATCCTGCGTGCCCATTCCCACTTAACTGTAATATCTAATAATTTCTTTGGGTGGTATTGAATACAATTTAGTTATTTCAGGTAATGTAACTCTGTTTTCATTTTCGGCCCATCCTGTCATTTGTTGTTGTTATCGTGCATATGGATATCCATGAAAGATGGTTGCCAGAGCCTCCGAAGAGGTTCCTGTCATTTCATTAGCTGTTTTGATTTCACTCGTTTGCTGTTTTCTATTTTAGAGTAGCTTACATGTATTTTTTAAAATTATGTTTGCTTATTAAACTTTATCGTTTTTAATTCGATTAAAGTTCCAGTATGCAAAGTTTTATTAAAACGTCAAAGTTGTCAAAAAAAGTTTGATGATATTTTGTCTTATGCGGAGAAATTAAGCACAATTGTTGGACAGCAATTTAACGTGATTAACGCTAAGAAAAGTTTGTTGTTGGCAAGTTTGTACGCAACATTCGCTTCAGTAAGTTAAGAAAAGTTTGTACACAACATTCGCTGCAGTAAGTTAAGAAAAGTTGGTACAAAACATTCTCTGCAGTAAGTTAAGAAAAGTTTGTACAAAACATTCGCTGCAGTAAGTTAAGAAAAGTTTTCACAAAACATTCGCTGCAGTAAGTAAGAAAAGTTTGTACAAAACATTCGCTGCAGTAAGTTAAGAAAAGTTTGTACACAACATTCGCTGCAGTAAGTTAAGAAAAGTTTGTACACAACATTCGCTGCAGTAAGTTAAGAAAAGTTTGTACAAAACATTCGCTGCAGTAAGTTAAGAAAAGTTTGTACAAAACATTCACTGCAGGTAAGTTAAGAAAAGTTTGTACAAAACATTCGCTGCAGTAAGTTAAGAAAAGTTCGTACACAGCATTTGCTTCAGTAAGTTAAGAATTTTTGTATTGTTCAAAACAAATGTAATCAGAGGAGGCCAAAAATGGAAACAATACCGCTGAAGCTGTTGCCACACACGACGCGAAACCTTCCATTAAAAGTAGTTATAAATAAACAAAGAACCTATATTTAGTGCATAAAGCAGTTTAATTTTTGAAAACTTAGCTTTAAATTTATTATTGAACTATTATGTTTTAGTAATTTATATATCTTTATATATTTCATACTTGGACAGATATAAAGTGAACTTTCGGTATTCCGAATAGCAACAGTATTACTTATTTGGCTACCATGTTACACTTAAGAAATAATGAGTATTCAAAATGCCAATTTAATCGGTTTATCTCTTGCATCATTTTAATAATAATTCCTTCCTTTATCCTTTAAACAATTAAAACATTTCAACTCCAATTTGTTTGTATTTATTTTGTTAATTGCTATTCCTTCGTTTTGGATGAAAGCCTTTATCAAAACCAGTAACCACCAGACCGCACTTTTTCCAATTACCGAATTTCGTGCCACAGTTGGTAAATTTTAATTCCATGTAGAGTACAGATGTCTGTTAGTTCTAGCAGAAAGAGCTTGACAATAACACTCTTAGTTCTCAGAAAGGTGTTAATACCTTACTTTCATTTTAACTCTCTGAGGTCTTTGTTATTTTGAGATTCTCTCATCATTTATCATTTGAGTTTCAGACCCTGACTAGTTGGAAGAATGCCTCCCATTACAAACTCGTTTCTGATATTGTGTAAGCATGGCTCCCTTTTCTATATTCATTTATACAAATGAAAATGCTCCACGATTAATTAAAACGCCGATGATTAATGAGTTTAAAATGAATCTAAACATTATTAAGTCCTTTGGGCTTGGTGCATATGATTTATGTACAAACCAAGAATAATGGACTGGATAATTAATTGAGACGTAAACCAGACAAATTAACATTAATGTTTGGACTGCTCCAAAATTTATTTAAAATTAAACGAAATAAAAATTTGCTTATTTAGTCAAGTGGAATTAAAAACGCGTAAGCTTTATTTAATTAAAATTTATTTCAAAAAAGAATTCCTCGAAAAAAAAAAAAAAGATTTATGTGAAGTTCATACTTGGTTTTTTTTATTTGGTAATTTTCAGGTTAGATGTTTGTTGAATAATGATACAGTTGTAGTACATAATTTTTATTTTGTTATTTTTAAATTTATATTGTTGGATAATAACTTTTCCATTGCGAACTAATGAAGAATTGATAAATTTATTGTATGTGTTTTAAAATTAATCGATTTCAAATTATAAAATTGTATTGACATTTTAATATTTAATCGAAACATTGCAAAGCACTTATAATTAGTTTTACTTAACGCCATCTGCTTCCATTTTCTAACAAAGCATCTAAAATTTATATTTAATTTTTATTTCAATCTTTTAGTTGGAATATTTGCACACGTGTTCCTTTTACTAATATCCGGATATTTTGCGATGTTGAAATTTAAGAAAGTCTTATAAAAATGTATAGATTAAAGCAGATTCAATATCCATTTAGTTAATTTGTTTAGTTTTAATGGGTTGATAGATAATTAAAGAGACTAAGAGACTGATTCTAACTTTATAAACATTACGTTTCACTGAACTGCATATAGTTCCGTTGTTTAATTACCATTTAATTAAAAAAAAGTAAAAGTAAACCGGTTTTCTTATATTTTATTACTTAAGGTAAGCGAATACCCAAAATTCTAAAATTTTTACTATTACTGTAATCTTTTCCAAATTTGGCATAGTGATTTCAAATATAATGAGCAATGCTTTTGGGGCAATTTTTTGTTATTTAAATATAATTGATTTATTTTAAACGATGTTTTTCAACTAAAAAAAGGGGTTTACGCTAACACTTCTAGCATAAAAAGTTTTACATTAATTTACCTGAAAATTTTTACAGATGCTATTTCAATGTATATCTGTGCCATGAACCTCTAACATCTGGTGTAAATAGACAAGTTTTTTTTTAAAAATGTCCACGTGTAAGTTAATCGAAAAAAATCTTTTTTGTGTGGTTAATTTATAACATTTTTCTTAATAACTTCTTTTCTTGTAATTTGTATGTAACTCTAGAAGGTCATTGCATGCATCAGTTCAAAACGAAGAATGTAACACATAATTAATGTTTATAGGATAAAAATTCAATGTGGTAGACTTGTTAGCGTAAACCTCTTTTTTAGTAGAAAAACACCGTGTAAAATAAATAAATTATATTTAAATAAAAAAATACCTAAATAGTATTATTCATTATATTTGAAATCACTATGCCAAATTTGGAAAAGATTAAACTAATAGTATAAATGTTAGAATTTTGGGGAATTTTGGGTATTCGCCTACCTTAAATAAAAGAAACCACGCACGAACTTGGTTAAAATTGAATAATGTGCAGCATGGTATGCGCAAAAATAATTATTTAATTTTAAAATATAGTAATAATGTAAATATTCCATAATTTCCAGTTTACTATCAAAGCTTTGTATGCTAATACCTCCACCCATACCTTTAAGGGAGAATTGGCGCGCAGGACCGGGGGTCTCCAAACTCAAGTGCCTCAATGTTAATCCAATGGGGAAAAAACCATTTTCTTTGCCACATTTCTCCGGCTGTATTGAATATTTTTACAAGCGGATTTTTTATGTGATAAATGTAGCTGACTTACAGGTCTCTATCTTCTCACTTTTTGAAATTGCTTCGAATATTTTGTGTAAAATAATTTATTGAATATTAAAAAAAATATTCGTACTAATTTTAAAAAGTGGGATTGTCGGGACCCGTAAGTCAGCTACATTTATCACATAAAATGTAAAAATATTCAATACAGCCGGAGAAATGTGGCAAAGAAAATAATTTTTTCCCATTGGATTAACATTGAGGCACTTGAGTTTGGAGACCCCTGGTCCTGCACGCCCATTCCCCCTTAATACCTACACAAAATTGATCATGACCACACACGATATGTTCATAATTAACCTAACACCTCTTTACATTATTTTCTATTTATAATCCTTTGTCCCCGCCTTTTCTAAATGAATATCTCTCCATCTGGGTCTAATTATAGAGCGTTCATGTATTTATTCATTTAAATATTCATTAGTAGAGGTATGAATTGAACCATCAAATTGAAAATGCTAGGCATTTCTGGCGATATTCCTTTATAAACTCTAAAGCTAATTTGCATGTTCTAGTATTGCGTCTGGCAATGGTGTTGTGCATTGGGGAAACAGAATTTGAAAGTAAATTGAGGCGCTTTAAAATTCAATAAGATATAGTTGAAAAAGTGTTTTGTTATCTTCGCCAATAACTAATTTTAAAACTAAATCTTTACGCTTTCATGGTTAAAAATAACCTTACTTATTCTAGATTTTTAAGAAATTAACTTTATTTACGATTATTAGCATGAAAAAAGTTTTTTTTCACGAATTAAATAAACAATTTCGCTTTGGGTTATATTTTTTACGTATTTTATCTGTGTATCGGATTTTATCTATGTAATACATCTAATAAACATTGCAGTGCAAATTACTAAAACAACTGTTTAAAAAATGCAAAAAAGAGAAATAAACTTGAAGGCTCTGGATTTATTTTAGACCTTTTAACGGTCTTTGAGTAAGTCTCGGTCCAATTACTTCTCGTGCAACAAAACGTAATTCGCAGAGCTCTCAAATAAACCAGGCCTTATTTCTCCGTTCGCAAAGCTGACATCCTTAACAGTGATAAGGCGATCTGTAAAACGTGTTTCACTACGCAGGCTGTTTGTATGCGGGGAAGTAGCGCAAATGCAAGAAGACGAAGCTGCGGGTCTTACAGATTTGAATGGACATTGTTACTGTCTTGCAGAATGCTTATAAACATACTTATAGAATAATTATATACAGTCTTTATTTATTTATTTATTTAGAACATACACACACTACAAACAAAAATCAGATTACAGTAGTGCAAAGAAAAAACACAGACAAATCTAAAACACGAAAATAAAACCGCACATATACTAAAAAACAGCCGACCCGGCGGCGCAATGGTTAGTGTGCTTGCCTTTGTAGCTGCTGGGTTCGGGTTCGAATCTCGGTAAGGTATGGATGTTTGTATTTGCATATTTATGTAGCAGTAGTAGTAGTAGTAGTAGTAGAAAGTAATACTAAAAATACTATAAAAGGTCATAAAATCAGTTAAAAATTCGAACACATGTAGCTTTAAAAACTTTAAAAAGACATATTAAAAATATCGAGATAATTAGAGAATTTATTTCATAATTAAAAAAATTTATGTAAATAAATATTTGCAATGAGATTTGATTTTGTAATTACGTTTTAACAATCGTAGAGCTGTCTTAAAGCATACATAAATAAAACATTTCCTAAATACAAGGCTTCTGCTTTTAACCCTCTAATGCATACTGTTACCGTTTGGTAACAAGTTACATAATCCACTTTATTCTATTAAAGTAGACCTCAATCTTGACAAATTTGTGTTTTTTTCATCTATTACATTCCATTCTGAAGTTTTAGTTAATAATAAAACTCATAAATGACAGTAGTAAAAGTGTATTCAAAATTAAAGAGGGAGGTTATTAACTGTTGTGAAATTACGTTTTCTGGCGTAAGTCAAAGTATAATAATTTTAGTACTAAATACAAATAAATTGTTTTGAAAAAATATATATAGTTAAAAAGGGTTATTTTAAAATATATTTAGTAGTTTTCTAGTCATTATTATCAAAATTGGAATTTTTTAGTTGGTTTTTGTCACATGGAAATTTTTTTTTAAATTGAAATTATTTAAAACCTAATGCAGTTAAAAATTTTTCAGTATTTTTCCCATAATGTATGAGCATTGAAGATACATATATATTTTTTTGGGATGAAAATAAAAATTCATGCATTAGAGGGTTAAACACTACTCGTCCTCCCTTTGAGAAATATTGTAAATTCTTCCTTCAATGAATGGCAATAGTGATCAATTTTTGTTTGATAACATTTTCGTGAAACGACCCCATTTTCGTTTCTGGCCAATGTGCTGCCGTGGTCCCTTAAAAATCTGGAAAAATTGGTTTGGGTTTGGTTTGAATTATCGTCGCACTAGAGCTACACGAGGGCTATTGGCGACGGGCGTCGTATTTTAGAACCACAGTCAGGTGGGCGAGCCACACCTGAATAGGCACCCAACGCAACCGTTAAGGGCGACATCGTACGCAGCGTTAGGACTTTGAAGGATATTTAACGTGCACTCCCTTACACGGGGTATTATTCGTCGGACATTTTTGGCTGCACGGGCCGTTTATAGGTCGGCAGCTATTTTGGCGATGCCCGGACCCGAACCTGGGACCTTCCGTATGCTAAGCGAGTGCTTAACCGACTGGGCTCCCCAGCCCCCTGGAAAAATTGGCAAAACAATGAAAATTTGATTAAAACAGAAATAATGTGCAACAAAGGGGGAAATTAAGAGTAAAGTGAAGAGTTTTTCTGACAGTAGAGTAAAACAGTAAGTATGGTTTTCACTATGGCTAACATAACCGAAACCGCTTT
The DNA here is from genome assembly GCA_023701765.1 of Hylyphantes graminicola. NCBI lineage: Eukaryota > Metazoa > Arthropoda > Arachnida > Araneae > Linyphiidae > Hylyphantes > Hylyphantes graminicola. The sequence goes on from CM043115.1 coordinate 13,711,325, forward strand.
ATGTAAAACTAGTCTATCAACAATTCCTAATACTGTTCCTTATAAAATATCCGATCATTCTAAAACCTCTCTAAAACAAACTGTCGTAAGTCGTTACCCCGATTGGCTTGTTTCTGGTGACATAGTCCTTCCAACTTTCATTCATTAACTTCCTCCTTCCCTCTTCAATTGGTGCTCTGTTTCAATGAGACATTGATTCTCCAATCGATGCTCGGGAACAAATTTATTTTCATTCATCATTTTTGTTGCCACTCAAGATCTGAAGCACGCCCATTGAAGCTAGATTGGTTGGTACATGTATTTTCAGGTTTGTGCGCTTGATCAGAGATCCGCTTGTAAACCATCGTCAAGTAAGGCAGACACAGGCAGAATATTTACAAAAACAGGGTACAGTCAGGGCGAAGGCACGAATCGAGCCCGTACCCGGTACAATGTGCAGACTGTTAGCGTAATGGGCTGCGATCAAACCTACTAGGTCACCCGGTCTTCCCATTGAGGATATACATACTTCCTTCGATCAGAGCTCCCATTGATGCTGTATTTCCACGTTGCATTGATTCACAAATCGAGTCTCGAGTATTTATTCCATTCATTCAGCATTTCCGTTGCCACTCTTGACCTCAAACATACTCATTTAAGATACACAGTTACTGCAGTATATTTAACGGCCCTGCATAATCATGCTGAAATCCGCCTAATCGGAGAACTCTTATCTCAGTTGTTCCGAACGTTAACGGGAGAAAGATTTTCCGGTTCATTCGGCCCGGTTTTCCTGTAATTACTTAAATGTCGATTCTACAATGAGATTGAGTCAGGTATAGTTGAGGGCGGGGCAATTCCGCCACCCCTTGTGTCTCGCCAGCGGTGTGTGTGGAAGGGGGGCTGTGATCGCTGACCTGTAGCAGGAAACAAAGTAATTTGTAGTAGAACAGCTAATGGCCGTGCGGTGAATTGGTGTAAAGTTATTTTTAAATACGTTTCTTTGTGATTTTCATCTAATTTTGGGGCCTTCTGAAGTTGAGAGATAGGTGACTGTGATCTCTAAGTTAGATAAATCAGTTACATATCATTGAAAAGAGTAATTATATAAGGCTATGTTATCACGTTGTTAGTTTGGACGTTAGGCTATCTACCTTCCCCTAAACAAACCGTCCATGCCATTTTGTCTTACTGGGTTAATACCGCCACATCACTCCGGGGTTATGCCGGCACCCATAAAAGGATGGTGGCATAACCCGTAAAATAGAAATTTCTTATATTGGCCCAGTATCGAGGTGGGTCCTTAGGCTAGTTCCAAACGTTGTGTGGTGAACCCGTCACCAGGCACATTGAATTTTAAGAACACGATTGATCTTAAATTTAGTAATTTAACGTATTTATTTTTGAGAATAATATTTTTAAAATGAAATATATGAGAACATCTTAGCACTCAGTTTTTAGTTTCAATCTTAACAGTGCGAAAATGGTCCAAATAGTGCATTATCAGCTGTGGAATCGGGTATTGTAAAATGGGTGACATTAATTGTGCAGAAAATTAAAAAAAATCCAATCAGTAAATATTCTCATTTGAATAAATAAAAGGAATAAAAATTCAATTATGTTTTTGGTCCAAAGTCTTGGCTTTCACTCAGCCGCGGTCAAGTGACGAGGCTGACACATGAAAGGGCCAAAAAGGTATTCTTAGCGCCGCGCCATACGTCATCAAAACCCCGATTCCCATGCAAACGCCTTATTTTCAGAAGAGTGGTTGAAAGGAGTTTGGGTTAGAAATCCTGCTTAACCACTTTTTCCCCAAAGGTATTCCATGGATTTGATGGCTCATGTAAACACGCCTAATGAAGAGAGCAGTCACATATATTATGAGTGCAGCTCAAATGCAACGCTAATTCAACCATGTTAACCTACTGAAGGTCTAGTGGGATGAGCCATTGAGCTTCCCGATTGGCGCAGGATCCTTCTTGGGGGACCTTTAAACCCACATAAGCCCTTTTAGATCTTTCGCAGGGGGAGAGAGTAAATTATCCACCGAGTCCGGTTGCTAGGCGACGGCAGGTGCCGCGGTCGGGTTCGGCATGATGCAGAGAGATCAATTGGTGGGGATGTATTTATTGGGGGAGACGGATGTTGACGAAATAGATTGGGGAAATGCCGAAAAAATGTATTTTTTGTGGTTCGAAATAAAATATTTATGTTATGCTATGAAATGGAAGGTATGTTTTTTTTTTTTTAGGTTTCTTAAGAAACGCGATGTTTTTTGAAATAACGTTTTGTAGCTAAATATTTGTAATAGTTATGTGTAAATAAAATTCGAAGCACATATAATGTACTTCTAGGAAAAGCTTAGCCTTTGGAAATAGCTGTTTTTAAATTTTGAAGGTTTCGCTCGTTCTGTATATGTTAAAATATAGAGAAATAAATTTATGCAATATATTTTTTTTTATAAGTATATGTTTATATAGAGAAATAAATGCACTAAAATATTCTTGTGTGGATTACATTAAATTCTTAAGCACTTTTTAACTATCTATGAGAAAATATAAGACTTGAGAAATAATTGGAATTTAAAAAAGTTATGCAGGTTTTGCTTGTTATGTATATATTATAGAAAGTACTACATTAAATTTTTTTTTATCTTAGGAATTTAAATTTGAATCACATTTTGAAAATATTAGTAAAAATATTAGTCGTTTTGAATAAATTGCTTTTAACGTTCTGCAACTATACCTGCTAACTGTTCTGTCTAGTATCAACATAAATAGAAAATGAATTAGGTCAATAGCAACGAAGGCAAAATTAAAGATTACCCTGGCCTAAAGGCTGCTTATTTTGTTGTATAGAGCACTGCCAGATAAAATTCCAAGACAAGATGAAAAGACATTTAAGACATAAGTCACGATCTATACCAGCTCTCTTTTATACTTTCAATAAAATATCTCTCATGAATTCTTGTATAAGCTTAACTCTGAAGTCTAGAACAGAAACAAAGGAACTGAAATAGTCTACTCTATGTTCGTGTTACTTTAATCCTCACAGAAATTCCTATAATACGGAAAAACGGACAAAAGTACAAAAGATAGGTATCTGATGTTATATCGTTCCAATAAAGAAAGCATTTGTAAATGGTATGGATACAGTTTATTTTAGTTCAGATACACAGAAAGACAGAATGATGTCAGCGCCTACTTCTTATTTTTCTCAAAAAATCTGAATAACCCTTTAAGACCGGCCATCAGATGTCGCTGATTTAAGTTTATGAGACTAAATTTAGAGTTTTATCGAAAAGATGCCTTAAACAGCATCAATGCCAGAAACTCCTTGAAAACTGTCATTTTTACACAAATAACAAATGGTACAAGTCAGCTGCTTCGGTATTGATGTTTTTGAAACGCTTGAACATTCTCTTTTATACCCACACGATCGTGATAGCTCGGTCTTAAAGGGTTAAAGAAAGAAGAGTAGGCTAAAAAAATCTATATTATTTCTTGAAATTGAACAAGATATCACAGCATCCCCTCCCGATATTAATTTGAGATTTAAGTGTTGGTTAGATATCTAAATTTTACTATGTACCATCGCGTCTTAATTTTTTGTTTGTATGAAATGCTTTTCTGCGACCACTTTCTATTTCAACTTCAAGCAAGAACTTATGAAATAATTTTTTTTTTCGCTCTCTAGAACACAATATTGTATAATAATCGTTCCATATCTATATGATATCAATCAGAGATTGGCCTATATGTCGGACATAGTTGAATACCTTAAGATAGCGTGTCTTACTAGGGCAATCCTATGCCACCCCCACAAGTGAACCAAACAGAAGCTACTAAAATTTTACAACCATAAAATTGAGCTTGATAACCTCTCAGGAGGTCTTACATCTGCTAATCCAGACAATAAAATAGTCTTCTTACAAACCAATCCTTCCATACCTATCTGATATCAATCAGAGATTGGCCTATTGGTCGGACATATTAGAATATCTTAAGATGGCGTGTCTTACTAGGGCAATCCTTTGCCACCCCCACAAGTGAACCGAACAGAAGCGACTAAAATTTTACAACCACAAAATTGAGCTTGATAACCTCTCAGGAGGTCTCACACCTGCCATCCAGACCCTAAAATAGTTATCCTACAAACCAATCCTTCCATAACTATTTGATATCAATCAGAGATTGGCCTATAGGTTGGACACAGGAAAGTATCTTACGATAGCTTGTCTTACTAGGGCAATCATTTGCCACCCTCACAAGTAAACACACAGAAGCTACTAAAACTTTACAACTGTAAAATTACGCTTGATAACCTTTAAGGAGGTCTTACATCTGCTATACCAGACCCTAAAATAGTCATCCTACAAACCAATCCTTCCATAACTATTTGATATCAATCAGAGATTGGCCTATAGATCGAACATAGGAAAGTATCTTACGATAGCTTGTCTTACTAGGGCAATCATTTGCCACCCCCCAAGTGAACCAAACAGAAGCTACTAAAATTTTACAACCATAAAATTGGGCTTGATAACCTCTCAGGAGGTCTTACATCTGCTAATCCAGACCCTAAAATAGACATCCTACAAACCAAACAACAGAGAGAAAGAGATAAAATCTATCTATAAAAAACCTGTAATGGGAATCACCCACCCACAGTGAAATGGATATTAAAGATTTTATTGCTGTCCGTGGCCCCGTTGTAATTAAGACGAACCAGTGTTGCAATAACGTTTACTGTCAAGCTTTTATTGCTGCAATAAAAAGTACTGAATATCAAGTTCACGTGAAGCGGAAACGAAGAAATAGACCAAAGCGTGATTGTTTGATTGAAATATCTTTAGAATAAAGCGATATATTAAGATTTATTGGCTCAAGGTAACCAAAAACAAATAAAGTGATTTAATACTAAGTAATATTTTTTTTATCAGCTTAGTTCATATGAATGAAAATTTACACCGTTTAACTCCAAGTAACTTTTATATACATACAATTTTATTTCTATATGAATGTATTCTGACTTTATTCCTAAAAAAATGGGCTTTATTAAATCTTAAAACAAGCACTTTACATGATATTTTTCTCTTAATCCAAAATGCTTAATAATATTTAGAGAAAAAAAACTGAGTGAAATTTCATTGAAGTATGTTATAAGAACAAAAGACACAATTACTTTCTAAAATGATGCATTAAGATGTATTTCGCATTTCTAGGACAATAATAAAGAAGAATGATGATTGTAATTAAATGAAAAAACATATAACCAATTTAATTCTTTAAATCTATTCTTAACCCATAAAATTTCATTAATTGTTAAGTCTCACCTATGGATACAAAATAGGTATTTTTCTAAAAAAAAAACAGTATATTTGGTTTTAAAAAAAAGTAAGCGTATACTTGTATAATCATTTACATTCATTAGAAGAGTTTTAACAAATAAAATATAAAGTAAATGCATTATTGAAACAAAAATTTAAAATAACAATTTAACACACAGTGAATCATACACAAACAAACACACGCGCTCGCACCCCCTCCCCCACATACAACAACAACAACATGTTGATACAATAATATCAAAAACAACAACATGTTTTGACATAATACGAAAGCATCCATTCTAAGAAGCATTTATTTTCACACTCCAAACTTTATACTAGTTCAAATAGAAACAATCTAATTAAATTGAGACAATTGCAATGATATGCTATTAGTTAAATCAACAGAGTATGCGAAAATATTCATAATTGTGTGAATAAAACAGTGCGGAAGTAAATATTATTAACCAGAAATTGCTATAATAGTTATTAGAAAATCCTGTATTAGTTTGATTTATTCAGAATTTGTAGCAACGTAAGGTTAAATACTCTTTTAAATTTAACATATAAACATGTCAAGGCACATAGTTTAATCTTAATCTGCAATTTGAAAGCTCATAAAATAATTAAGTACTCTCAAGAACTTCTAAGATTTCGTTATAGTTTTGTAAGAGCAATTTAATCTAAATTATTTTCTATTTAGAAACAAAATGTCGGAGTAAACTAGTTGTAATTAAAACATAACGCCTGTATTTATAAAAAATAATACACAATTTAATGTATCACAAATATTACGATATCTCCAATTTAAACCTATATTAACACATCCGCAACTAAATCTATACCACCAAATACCACAATATTCCCAGTGCCAAATACGCCTAGCTATCTATTGCAAAAAAGACACATAGTATACCATCAATTGCATAGGGAAAGAGACATACCACTCTATTTACTACGTAAGGGAACAATAGCTTTGTATTTACTATTCACAAGATACAGTGTGGTTCAAAAAGCATGCCACACCTCATTGAATCCTAGACCATCATAGAGTTGAGTTTTTCTCAAAGGTACCAACCGCCAAAGCATCCGATTTTTTGTTGTTATTTTCAAGAGTCTATGAAAGTTACACTATTAGTAGGGTAGGGTAGGGTAGGGTGGGTGCATATATATTCCTGCTTGTGTGCTTGATCAGAGACCCACTTATAAGCCGTCGTCAAGTAAGACGGAAACACAAAGAATTTTTAAGTAACAGAGAAAGGAAAGTACACCCATAGGGCGAAGGCGGGAATTGAACCCTCACTCGTTACAGCGCGCAGACAGCTAGCGTAATGGTCTGCTATCCAAACCACTCGGCCATCCTGGCCCCAAAACTAATAGTAGATACTTAAAACGCCTCAATTCTTATTGTTTGTGATATCATGTGTCATAGTTTTAATTTTATGAGAATTTTCAAAACTCGAGGTTAAACCAAAGTGAAATTATTTAAGTTTTCTAAACAAAAACGTTGGACTGAACATATCTGATTGGCTGTAAGATAATAAATCACTTAATTGGCAGAAAATGCTTCTGTTTAAGATCTAACTTCGTTAAAAATTATTAAAAAAATATTATCAATATTATGGAATTATATTTAAACGCAAAGGAGTTTGGTGAGTTAAAGTATAAACCAATACAATTATTTTCGTTATCTTGTAAATCTTCTACTTAAAACTTTCGTGACGTGGTGACAGCTCTTGTCGCATTTGCCGTTTTAAATTTACAATGTCCAGCTCATCTTCATCACAAGTCCTTGCATACTTTATTTTTTGATCACATTTTTCGCCAAATGCGCCCCCTTGCCGCAAAGGTATATGCGACTGAATGAAAGGTTTGTCATTGGTGTTATAGTTAACATTAAGCAGTGGTATAACTAGCCGGATCATTATATGACGTTCAGCCTAACATTTTTGTTGAGAAACTTGAATAATTTCTGTTTGGTAGCCCTAATAAGGCAAAAAAATACAGTATCGTCATCAAAAGAATGAAAGCGACAACCTATCTTGGGTTCTTTCGAATAACCTGTGTTTAAATATTCTGTCAAAGTATTATGGGAAGGGGGTGGCGTTGCAAATGCTCGCTGGTGTCAAATTGGACTTGTTTCCATAGCAATTGTCCGTTGCCATGGTCCCTCATAGCACTTTTAAAGCGGTGGTAACCTATTTATGGGGGGAACTATGGGTTCTTGTGCTCTGAGAGGATCCCGCGAGAAAAGATCGGCCTTTTTCTCATCTCGACATGATATTTTTTGACAAAGCTGTATCTGAGGGTAAATTGTAGTAATAAAAAGTAGGTTGTGTAGCTGTCCTGGAGGAGTCTCTAGCATAAGGCCTTGGTTCGCCCTGAGCTTAAAATCTGACTTTACTTATTCAATCCATTGTAGTTTTGGTCTAACTCTTCTCCGTGATGTGAGAGGTTTGGCAGAGAATACCTTTTTCGACTGTTTTTTTTTCTTTTATGAGTATTAGTTACAGTTGTTTCAAAATAACACAGTTATCTGTACGAAACAATTTCTGGTCTGTAGGGAGTAGGGAATGGGATGATATGGTCTGCTGTTGTCTAAGATAACCTGTGAATCTTATTTGAGGGGGAAGAACAGATGGTAAAAATAAGAATAAACTTTCTTTAGTGATATGTTTTTTAAGGGGGGGCGATACATGTAAAAATCGATGTTTTTATTTCATAAATTGTTAAAATATCATCGCAAAAATATGCCTGCAAATATTTAGAATGAAATTCTCATAATTTATTGATTAAAAACTCGTTTAAATGCTTCACCTCTTCTTCGCTTGAGGGCTTTGTCACAACTTTAAGCACGTTTATCTCAAAACTACTTTTTTAAATTGGTGGGCAAGATAACTCAAAATTTTCTATTTCGATCCTTTTAAAATTTCGTATTCTTTTTTCTGTATAGTATTATCTTTTAGTTGAACATCAAAAATGAAAAACAATTTTTAAAAATTGCAGTTTTTTTAACCAAATACCCTTGAAAAAAATTCAAAAATCAAACTTTTTTTCTAAGGCTTGCCGATTTACAATTCTTGAACTTTTTTGATTTTTTATTGGATTAAAAAAACTAAAACAAAAAAATCTATTTTTTTATTTTAATGTGTAATGTATAAACATACCGAATTTTCAAATTATTCATGCATGTCTTTCCTTTTTATTAAGTCTCTGAAAAACCATTAAAATTCAGGTGGCTACGCGTATCGCCCACAAACCTTTTGCCTATTCATCAAGAAAACTAGCCATGCTAATAAGCAATTCTGAGCTGACTCATAGATTTTCATTACCTACCCCATAATATTGTACTTCAAAATAGACAGTTTATAAGGTGAAATATAATTAGAGAAGTTGTGATACATCTACTTTGCCTATTAAGAAACTACACTCTATTCAAATGGAATGCGATATTAATAAATATATATATAAACTATTATTTTTTTATTGAAGTAATTGAAGCCGATAATATGTCTCTGGTTAAATGGTTCAATGGTTCAAATTGGCTGCCAATTTAAGTTAGTTCGAGAAAAATTGTCTGAGTTCTAGCTCTCTGCTTTTATTTTGAGGTTAATTTTTTACGTGAAATTTACATTTCCGTATATAGTTAATTGATCAGATAAAGATAAATAAAAAAAAGAACAGGAACTGAAAAACAACCTTTGTACAAAAAGAGCATCATCGGTGCTCTGCATTATACACTTTCATTGGAAGTAGCGTAGGCGTATATATATCTAAAATAATAGGAAGTTATACAGGTTTCCGTTTCTCGGATTAGCACAGATGTAAGTGTTCATTGGGAAAGTATGGGAGATGAGCACATCATGTGAATCATCTTAACTCGATCAAGCAAACAATTCAAATTGAAGACATTTCTATTGAAGACATTTCTGGGATTTCAATTTATTCGTATATAACAATAATATATAAACGTACATAATTGGCCGTCAAGCCTTTGCAGACTCGGCATATTCCCCAGAACTAATAGTAATTTTTTGTGGCACCATCGAGGCGGCTCTCGCTACCAATTTTTTCGCACAGATTTCAATGAATCTGAACTCTATGTGGATGGTAAAGTTAAAGAGATTCAATTTTCCGACAGAAACCAAGCCAAGTGGGATCTTTTACATGCCACGTAATCAAATATTCAAAATGTGTTTACACGTAAATTTTTTTTAAACAAAAGTACTGTGTAAAACTAGAATTGATACAAAATGTTTGAAGAATGTATGAAAGATACGTTTCTTCTTCTAACATATGCAAGTGGCGACCATTCTTGTAACAAAATGCTACATCTCTGAGAGAGACGGCTAACAAAATAGAAAATATTTGTAGCACTTAAAAACGAGATAATATACATTATTTATTTAAACGTTAACATCAAACAAGTACCCGCAAACAGAATATAAAAGCGTTTCCTATTTTAAGTGAAACATTCAAATCGAATTTTCTATTCTTTTAAATATTATTGTGCTACAAAAGAGTTTTGTAGACAAATAGAATACTTACGTTTTGAATGAAAAGCGGCAGTCTACAAAGGACTCCTATCCCCAATCACTTGGATATAAATGTAAACAAACGCGCAGAGGGGCTACATCTTAAAACTTTCGGTCTTTTCTATTATCTATAAAAGAACTCAGTCTTTTTCCATTCCTTTTATATCTTCTGAACTTTTTCTTTGATGTTTTTTTTTTTTTTGAAGAATAAGTTTTTTCCCGGGGAATAAAAAAGGACGATCTCTGGTCAGACCGACGAAGAAAAAATACACTTAAGTAAACTGCCTTTAAAAATTCCATGACTCGGGGACAGTCTTTCTATCCACGAAATGCCTAAATAAACATGCGAGTTGAGTTGTTTGGTTTCTGTTGGTTGGGAGGGATAAAGTGCGGATAGACAAAATAAGATTCACCTGATATATCTGTAACTGTTATTGAAAAAAGTAACAGCTTATTTTTGATGCAATGATTCACCATATATTCGGTATTATGCTAAACCGTTTTCAAGTATGATTTCCCCAAACCGGAAAAATAGTTCAACCGAATACCGAAAATATGTTGATATATTTCACCACACAGAAGTTGCAGCTACTAGGAACCATACTTTTGGTAAAAACCAGGCGCCACATTTTTAACAGCGCAATGAGTTGGCATTCAAATTGTGATTTTAAGAGGCTTGGAATTGATGATAACTTAAAAAATGATGCAATGAATAAGCCGTTGACAAAAAATACGTTGTTTTACGTTCTCGAGCGGTTTCTCAGCTGAGAACAATACATTCTTAAAACGAACGAGCGATTTTAACTCAGTCTGATTAATTTTCACTCCCCCAGTCTGGAAAATGCACTTCTCCTTTTGGAGTGGATCCTTTGTGTGTTAAACCTCCGACAGGATCACTCCAAACGAGTGATTTTAACTCAGTCTGAGTTAATATTCATTCCTTTCCAGTGACGAAAATGCACTTCTTCAACTGGAGTGGATTTCACTCATTTTGTTTTAAGAGTGTAGAGTTTATATAACTTGTTTTGGGTACTATTCCGACAAAATAGAGAATTCACATGCTGTATAGGTGTCCCAATAGTGCATTGATGTTTCTCGTCGTCGTTGGGTTAAATGGAAACGAAAATTAAGATATGATGTTCAGATTTATAATATAACGTGCCCGTTATTCTGTTGCTAAACTCAGAGTTGTCTTTTTTTTTAAAAAAAATTCCTTTTTCATCACACTGGGTAGCCTAAAAGAATATGCCAAATAATAATTCCAAAACATGTTTAGAAAATAATTGTTTTTTAAAAATACCGTAAATAAAAACCATAAAAATACACTTTCTAGAATAAAATAAACATTGTTATATTGGTTTGGGACATTTAATATCTTATACACACATTTTGGTTACTTCATATAGTAGAACACAGATGAAGAGTACACGGGAAGAACCGATTGATTTATTAGGCTGACGCCCGCAATTGTCTGCTTTTTGAACATTGGCGGCAGAAAACCGTCGGGATCATCAATCGTCTGACTCTTGATATTACTCTAGCTATGATCTCAGTGGTAGGAACTGGTTTCCTTACACAAGTTTAGGTGATCACTCGCTATCATCGCCAAAGTGGCCTGCTAAGGAAACTTCTCTACAAAATCAATCGGTTTTTCCCGTTTACTCTTCGTATATAGTAGCCAAGTGCAGCCCATTTTATATGCCATTGTTCCCATTTGATTTGGTGCTCAAACATTATGATTTCAAAACAGTCATCGTGTAGCCCTAGAGGCATGATCCCCCCTAACCCTAACAACAAGTTGATTGTTGTATTAAGTTGATTGTTGTATTAAGTAAGTGCTGATTTGATTTACTTAAATTTTGAAAATAATTTATTCGATATGCATAAGGTAAATAAGGCGGTTTTCGAAGCAATTAAAATATTTAGCAAGAATGAAGAAACGATTTATAATGATATGACTGGCTATAAATTAGTATAAAAAATTTAGACATTCTATCTATATTATATTTAAAGACGAATGCATTCTGAAGAAATTTAGATGTGTGTGAAGGGAATGGGTCACAGTTTTGAAGCAATTAAAACATTTACATGACTGAAGAAAAGATTTTCAATGTTAAATGAATAGGTTTAAATTAGTATGAAAATTGTAGACATTCAATCAATAATATATTTATAGGCTTCATAGGTGAATTCGTTTTGAAGAAATTCCTATGCAAAGAAACTGAAACATAGTTCCTAGAATAATGAATAATATTTCTTTTACATCTTTGTTTACCGTTTTCTTAGGGAAATCCTTACTCTTACACACCTTGGAGATATACATTTCTCTTGAGTACGGCATAAAACAGGTTTATGACCGACATCTTTTTGCAGTAAAGCAGGGTTATTCCACTATGTGTTCTACATATGTTTAAATATTGAAGGAGAACCTCATTTTTTTGTGATTTTCTATTAAAACACCTTTTTCAAATATAAATATTGCAATATATAATCCTAAAACTTTTGCGCTCAAATTTATTTTGGTGTCGAAATTTTAAAAGTGCTCTTAAGTTTAATTTTCTTACGTAAATGTAAATGGTTATTAACAACATTTTGGAAAAAAGACAGAAATATGTTAAGATTATACATTTATACATGTTAAGTAGTAATGCCTTACCTTTGAATATAATATTTCATAACGCTATTTTCTTCTTTTTTTCTGCAAACCTAAAGATATTTTAACAACATAATTTTTTATCTGAAAGTGGAAAGAGTTGGCGTTTATCGAAAAAAAAATTGTTTTGTGACAAAACCGTTAGGGGCGAAAAAAAAAAAAAACCAAATGAACCAGATTTGCATTTAGCATTAAAAAAAATTCTTAAAAAATACATACTACATATTAAAAACCAAACTGAAATTTTATAATCTGATTTTGAGCATTTATTTGACACAGAAAAGGTTAATATCTCATACAGCAGAGCTGTTAGAGAAAATTTAATTTTAGATCGTGAATAGCGCACTAAATATATAACTAAAATCAGTTCTAAAATAATAAGCAGCAAAGTTCATAATAAAAAGCAACTAAACAGATGGTGTTATGTTTAATTAATGTGTAAATTATCTTATTTTAAAGATCTTAGATTGATTGTCATTATGTAAGAAATCTCCAAACTTTAATTTAGCCATTATGTCGATCCTTAAATACACATCTAATAATAAAAATCTTTTTCTTATGATAACTCAATGCGAACTTAAAAAATCAAATGTTTGAACCACTTAATTGAGATGTATAAATTCATTGAATCCAACTTTAAATACTAAAAAAAAACCAATGAGCGACGCGATTAAAATTTTCATTTGATTCTATGAATGAATCATAAAAAATCAAATGGTTGAACCATTTAATTGTGCATAATTTCATTGAATCTAAATTTAAGCTCTAAAAAATCAATGAGCGACAAGATTAAAATTTTCATTTGATTCCATGAATCGAAAAAAAAAAACCCCAAAAAATGATAGGAAAAGTTCAAAACATTGTCATTTATCCCCCTATCTTTTTCTTTATACCGAATCCATTGTTTAAAAAAACAACCTCCAAATTCATTACCGCAAAACCATTCCACCAGGGGGAGGGGTTAATTGCCTCTCTGAAAGAACAAGCCGCAATCTGCAAATCGCCGCAATCGGCTTCGCATCGATTCTCGATTAAAATATCATTTGCAGCACCCCTATTTAGCGGATGATGCGTTTAGTTAGTTTAACCCGGGACGCTATTTATAGCCCCGTTTAATTCATATCCACCACAATTAGTATTCACCCAGCGAATCGGCTCACGCGAAGATTGCTTCTTCACTTTTCTTTATAGCAACTTTTAACTAGTATTGTTATTATTTCTACTAGAGCGTTCTATTTTAGGGTTTGGAAATTATCGTCCTCGTTTTAAGTCCCCTCATGTTTATTAATGAGACACCCTGACACTCCGGTGTTGTACAGATTTCATAATTGCGGGTTGTATTATTAAGAGACATCCACTATACTACGTCGTCGTTTAGTGGAGGGCTAAATTTAGAGTTTCTAGAGAGGGAGGGTTATCGCTTGGGGAATAGGCACCTGCACTTTAATTGAGGAGTTTGTGTCGGATTAAGATGGCTTAAATGCGGGATAGGAATCGGAAATAAATCGTGTTTTTTGACAGAATGTATTGTAGATTTTATCAAAATATATTAAAAAAAAAGAATAAAATCTCTTTTATGCTATAGTTTCATCGTTTATCACCAGTCACAACAGATAGTGCTTAAGAGTAACAGTTTAATAAGGATTAATAAAAAAGATATTTTCAACATAGGATATATGGTTCAAAATATGTCACCCGTCGGCAATACCCAAGTGCTGCTCTGGTGTGACGTTAATTTCCCTCAATTTAATGTTGATGACTAGCAGTCAAAACTAACAGTTGCGTTGGGTGCCCATTCAGGTGCCGGCTCGTCCCTTGACTGTGGCTCTAAAATACGACGCCCGTCGCCAGCCCTCGTGTAGCTCTAGTGCGACGATAATTCAAACCTAACCTAACTAGCAGTCAACATACAGAGCACAGTCAAATCCATATTATTACTAATCTAAATGAGTTGGATTCAGATGCATAAATGTGTGCAAAGATTTAGAAATAAATCGTTTTTCTACTAAATGTATTGAAAAACATTTTCAAATCCAAATTGATCAACTTAGCGTTAGAGTGCCATAGTCTATTATCAGTCACAACAAAAATAATACACAAATAATCTTTGATGCAGTATAAATGAGTACTTAAAGTAAACATGCTTGATAAAGATGAACTAAAATTATCTTTGGCACACACATATGATGAATGACACTTAACTTGTAAAAATGCATTTGTTAATACACTGTAAAATATTTCGATAAAATACAGCGCATTCTCCCCATATTCACAGCACGCATTCTGCTGATTTGAATGCAGCTGGATGCTGGTATATAAGCTACAGCACTTCACTCTAAAAATAAATGCTCAAAAACGACGAAATTTTCCCTTATTTTGACGATTCCGTTACTGGAAAATGCTCCGAGTTTTCGTTTCCTCAAAGTGAGGAAATATGAATCGTCATTTTTATGAGGATTTGAATGTCGTCTAATCTAAAGAAATATTTCGTCATTTTTGAGCATATGAGTACAACAATGAGATTCAGTTTCCTCAAAATCAAGTTACAGAATCGTCAAATCACGATCGTAAAAGTGAGGATTCGCGTTTACTCAAAAGTCACGTGATAGTTTGACGAAGCAATCCTCAAAATTAACGAAATGAGGCTTGAGGATTTATGAATCGTCAAAAATAAAAGTGTTATTTCTGAGAGTGTTGTGATGCATTTTCTTAGAGAATACGTTATATTTTCTTAGTTTCACGTGAATACGCATGACCTCGGTCAGAATTCAGGAATTCAAAATGGCTCAGGAACATACGCCTGAAGCGGCTCAGTGGCTGAGAAGTATTACGTGTCGAATGTTCGAGGTTTTGAGCCTAAGCTGAGTCGTCAGATTTTCTGAATGGGAGGCAGAATTAGTGCATGCATGTCATATGATTATGTATCACTTGTTAAGTATCCTTGAACACCCATTTGGCATAGGTTCTCTCATCAACATTACATTTCGGCACACTCTCAGAAATAATACGCTCACTTTTGACGATTCATTAATCCTCAAGCCTCATTTCGTTAAGTTTGAGGATTATTTCGTTTGATGATTCTGTATTTTGTTTTAGAGGAAACGGAATCTCATTGTTGTTCTCACATGCTCAAAAGTGACGAAATATTTCCTTAGATTAGACGAAATTCGTATCCTCATTAAAACGACGATTCAAATTTCCTCACTTTGAGGAAAGGAAAACTCGGAGCATTTGCCAGTAAACGGCATCGTCAAAACTAAGGAAATTTCGTCGTTTTTGAGTATTCGTTTCTGAGAGTGCATATAGCTGTAATAATTCATCTCTCCACAATTTAACGAGAATAAAGGAAGGTTTTTGTTATAAAAAAAAACGTTTTACCCCATTCTTTATTTAAAGTTACATTTCGTCGTTTCTTATCAGGTAGCAAGATATAACGTGACATACTTGGTCCAGCGGAAATAATGACACTTTCAGCATGCGAAGGGGTTAAAATATTACAAGAGGAAAAAACGTCGACTATTTTTAGAAATGTCCAATTCCGGTACGCCTCGTTACGTTTTACAAGTTCCCATTAACTTTTACACTTATCTCTAAAACTACGTATTTTACTTCGCACGCCACGGCATATCCGCAAAAAATACGGACAATTTTTTGCACTCGAGGAAATTGAATGGGTTAATTTAGATCCGGCATTGAACATTAGAAAATGGAATTTGATGAGTGTTTTATCCGGTAGTTCGCTACAGTTGCCAAACAGCCACTGGTAAAGCGTGACGGTGTTTTTTTCTAGCTAGATGACGTCAGAGATAAAAACATAATAATGATTTATGAGTAGGTTTTTTTAGCCAATAAGAATAAAACGTAACGCCTCATCCGAATACTTTTAGTCTTCTTTTTATTGTTTTTTCCCAATTGAGATGCTTTATTGGTGGTTAAGCCTTTGCAGACTAGTCATATTCCTCAGAACTGAGAGCCATTTTTTTATTGTTGCACTATCAAGGTGACGCTCGCTACCAATTTTGGTACTCAGATTACAATTAAATCCAAAATCATAGACTATTTCAAATCTAGATGTTTCGTTTTTAAAGGATGGAACTAGAAATGTCATCTAAATTTGTATGCAATTATGAAATAGAATTGTTAATGAAAGCTTTAATGATGTTAGATATCCAATTTAACCATTACGGCAACAAAAACAATTCGAAAACATATTTCGGAACACAATTATAAACAATACAAAAATCCTACTTTTGAAACAATGTATTCGAAAAATGATTTTTTTTCTAATTGTTACAAGTTAATTAACAACAAAGTTATTACAATTTCCAAAAATAATCCTTTACTTCCTCATCGACACTATTTAAACCGTTACAAAAAAAAACAACTCATAACCCAAAAGGCATTTCTATTTTAATCACAAATTTTATGTAAATAATCATTTTGACTAAGATTGGAACAGTCAAAAACATCCTGAATAACCTTCTAACCAGTTAGTTCTAGTCATTAACTTCGATTACGCTCAAAAGACTAATACGAATAAAAAAAGGTCGAGCGATAAAAATAATTTTCTTCCGCATAGTGGTTTCTTGAGAAAAAAGTTGATCTTTTATTCGCCAGTTAATGGCAACACAATGAGGAATTGAAATCACACAGAAAGCATTTTACTGTGATGGTTTAACAATGTTCTAACCAGAGTTTTAACCTTCTAAATCTAATGCATGAAATTTTTTTCGTCCCAAAAATATATATATGTATCTTTAATACTCACACATTATGGTAAAAATACTGAAAGAAATTTAACTGCATTAGATTTTTTTTACAATTTCAATTGTTAAAAAATTTCCACATTATAAAAACCAACTACAAAATTCCAATTTTGATAATAATGACTAGAAAACTTCTAAATATATTTCAAAACAACCCTCTTTGACTATAATTATTTTTTCAAAAAAATTTATTTGTATTTAGTATAATGTAATATATGAAAATAAAAACACAAATTTGTCGAGAGGGATCTCTACTTTAATAGAATAAAGGGGATTATGTTACTTTTTGCCAAACGGCAACAGTATGCATTAGAAGGTTAATTGAAAATGTTTTATTTGTATATATCTACAAATATGTCTTTGAAAAAAGAGTTAATTGAGTAAATAATTTTTCGTTAGTATAAGTAATGAATTTGTCTGAAAAATGATGTTCAAAAATTTTATCTATGTGTCAAAGTGAATAAAAAAATTATACATATAGACGTCACTCAAGCAATTCGCGATTTCTTATTATTTAAAACTCAGAGTGATGTCATTATCAATGTTCTATTAATATTTTGTTCTTTTCACGTAATTTTTTATCAATTTTTAATCGATTTTGCAGATATTAAGCATTATTTGGATATGAACGAACTAAATGAAAAGTGTTTGTTACTCTTCATGTACGAGTACTTGAATGCAATTATATTTTTAGTCAAGTAACCATGATTATCACATTCTTTTGAAATACAAATTGCGGACCAATTACCGCTTAAGTCATATTACTTTGGAAAAAAGACCAAACGAACATAACGATGAACTTCGCCGAATCCTCAAAACCTTTCTAAGTAATGGGACACCTCTCTGCTTAGCAAGCTTGTTCCTTGCTATGATTTAATTTTTTATTGAAACCAGTTGAATATCAGTTGCAATTTTGTCAAATTAACGCATCGATTAACCTCTTATGTACAAAAAGGGACATTCGGAAAAATGGCGGGGCAGGCTTCTTAAGAAAGAAAAGAGCGAATGGCTGAAATTGCGACACAAGCTCAAAAGGATTGCGCCATTTAATCGAGCTTGAAACACAAATAAATGAGCATAGATTCTGAATATAAAAAACACCTAGAATAGGATTTTTTATATTTTCGTATAAAGAGCAAAGTACTAGTAGTTAAACTCTCATAGGAAATGAATAACATACACGACTTTTTATTTTACGTTTTATGGTTCGTTATAAGACTTAATAAATACGATTGGACTCCTTGAATTGCAAATTTAGTTTAATTCTGTTTTTTCTAAAGATTAATCTTTTTATATGCCAGAGATTATATGACATTTAGTTTTTTCAGAAGGATATTTTTATTAAGATGAATATTAATTTGATTCTTCCTGCTCACGGAAACTTTATTAAACGTGAGTTTAGTTATGTCAAAAATGCTATTTGTATTACAAAATTAGTTTAGATGGAAATTTATTGGCACACTTAATACAGTTAGTAATACGTATTCAGTGCAGTTAGATCAAATATTTTAGATTACATGGAATGCAATTATATTTACAATAATAGCTTTTATTATGTATTACGTTTCGACGAATCTACAGTATATGTATGGGCGATACTTCTATAATTGAATAATTTACGTCGCTGGGGTTAAATATGCGATATTAGTGATGTGTTGGATATTTATTGGAATAATAATTATATTCTATGCATTTTCAAGGTATTTTCAAGGAAATACTTTTTTCATTTAATTCAAGATAATTTTAAATCAAAATGTTAGTTCTATTCATTGTTCTTTTAATTTAGCAACTTTTGTAACTCTTTTGAATGCAACTACAATTTTTAAACCTTATTTAATCACAAAAATAAAAATATAATTTGATTTGTATAATAAACAATGCATTTTTGAAAAACGTTGTGGTGCACGTTTGTATAGTCATTTGTTACCTATAAATTTTTTCTCCTTTGTCTTGTTTTCATTCCCCTATTTTTTCTGATATATATTTTTTCTTGAATTTTTCTTTTTGTTTTACAGTGCATTAAGTATTGGTAGTCATATTTGTTAGTTTTGCCTTGTGCCAATTCAGTAAAAGAGAAACACTATTTTAAAAAGCTTACCAATCATTTTATTTTTAGTAATTTATCTTGACCTGCATTTTGAAATAAAAGTCCCAAAACCCCTTTTAAGACACAAATTTTGAGCGTAAGCGAAATAAATAAATATTTTTAACTTTTAAGGGTAAATACCTTAAACATAACTAAAAAATCTATAAATTTCAAAGGTAAATACAACAATCCTGCTAGTAATCTCTTTTTCACATATGAGAAAACTTTCATATAACCGTTAAAACATAAGCTTTTAGAAAATAAGCTTAACATTTCATGCAGCACAACACGATGACTGAATTTACAGAAATCCCATAAGACTCGACAACATTTATTATTTCAAAAAATCACTTGATCCAACCTTCATTTTTATCGGATAGAACACGCTTAATAATCCGAAAGTAAATTAAATGGATTTCTCTTTTACGATTTCCTAGCTCCCATTGTCTTTCTCCCTTTCCCACTGATAAATTGGACCGCTGGGAAAGCTCCTTTTTCTGTGAAAAAAAGATGCGGGCACAAAATAAAGCGAATCCTTAGCCGAGGTTCATTAGTGGCCGTGTCGCGGCATTGGCTAGAACCGTCCCTCAAGAGAGAGAATTGGCGAGATGAAATGTCAATCCCACTAGCCACCATGTTGGTTGGTTGATATACATATATTTTCAGGCTTGTGTGCTTGCTCAGAGAGCCGCTTATAAACCTTCGTCAAGTAAGACAGTCACAACACACACACACACACACTCACATGCACACATATACGTGACAGATGCTGCCATCTATCACGCGCCACCTCAACAATTTAGACATGTCCCTGAAGGGGAGGGAAATAGTCTCCAGGAACCTGTACCCATAGTAAACTGCGCAATGACCGACTACAGGACTTTCGGACCCAAAAGATCTAACGAGCACGTACTCCGCATATACTCAGTAGGTCTTTAGTGGCACCGGGATTCGAACTCTCGACCTTCCGATCTCGAGACCGATATCTTGACCACAGGGCTCCCTACAGCCTCCACCATGTTTAGGGCGCATTTTAACGCTACGTACGATGTCCCCCTTAATGGCTGCGTTGGGTGCCAATTCAGGTGTCGACTCGTCACTTGACTGTGGCTCTAAAATACGACGCCCGTCGCCAATAGCCCTCGTGTAGCTCTAGTGCGGCGATAATTCAAACCTAACCTAGGGTGCATTTTATGAATACGGTGGGAATTTTATGCATCAAATATATTAAAAAATTACATATTGTAGTAAACTACCGATTATCCGCGGGCCACTATCCACCCCCTCAAATTTTTCAATTCAAATATAAAAATTTAAAATAACGAGATAAAAGAATTTTATTCGCTTCAAAACTTTTTGGAAGAATGCCTTCCAAGAACAACTAATTACTTTCTAAAATGACGAACACATTCAAAGAACGACGAAAACATTTAACAAGAACAACGAATGCATTAAAATAAGAATGACTATAGGAAACCTGGTGTTCAGCCAGGTGCACATCACGAACAGGTTTTTGTCAAAAAGCGTCACTTGTAAAATAAACTGCCCGATATTTTAATTGAATTGCTTAATGCGATTTTGATACTAGCGAAATGCGTGAGAAACTAAAAAAAAAAGTTGTCTTGACAATTCAAGACGAACTACAACCCATTAAAAAGAGGGACAACGGACCCTCTAAAAATCACCTGTGCTTGCAGTATGGCATAGGAGAAACGACAGTAATAGACCATTAGAAGTAGACAAATTTGTACATGTTAATACTATTATTGCACTTTACTTTAATAAAACCCAGAAAAAATTTGTTTGTAGACATTTTCTTTATTTTTGCGGATTATCCGAGAATTCGCTTATCCGCGGAAGCCGCGAAACCCTATTCCGCGGATAATCGGGAGTTTACTGTAGTTGCCTAGTACGAGAAAGTTGAAGCAGAATCTTGTAGAAATTATACGGCTTCTGCCCCAAAACAAACTTTCTACCTCTAGGATAATGGTCTTGTAATGTTTGTTTCTTAGCTGAGGGGAATTAACATAACAGTTTAAGTTGTCGTGCTGCTGCGGGCGTTGCTCTTTTTTTTTTACCTTTCACTGTTTATATATGTGATTTACTGAATTGTAATTGATTGTTTACATTGAAGATTAACTCAACAAATTAATATTATTCCCCCCCCCCTCCCTCTAAAATAAGACTCTGTGCATTTACTGACTCTAGCACCCATACTGGTTGAATTTTTAAAGTTATGAAATAAGCATTTCAGCAGGTGTCGTCAGATGCCTGATGCAATTTACATAAAATTTTACGTGGATGCACTAAAAAACAAAGAATTTTTTTTTCTAGACTTAGTCAGTTGAGCTACGGAACGATGGGTTAATGAATAAGTAGACTTAAACATTTTTGTTGGCTGATTTGTAGCTTCATCCGTGTTAATTTACCCTGTCATTTAAGATTTTTCTTAAGCCTATACCGAAACACACTTCTTATATTCTGCTCGAAATAATTAATCTTATTTGTTCTGTATGTTTGTAAAAAAGTCTTTGAGGCCAAAGTAAAAATTGCATAAATCTGCATTCAATCGAATATCTCTTGCACGATAAATTTTCTCAAATTTGTTTTTTATTCTAAATTCTATTTTTTTTATAACAACAAAAAAAATTCACTAGAAAATATTGGAATTTTTTCTAAAAAAATCTGTATACAAATACAGGAATTTTCTAAAAAAATTAGTTACACAAATATTGGTTAAAATGAGCTGCTTTTGAATAAAAGCAATATGGAAAAAATTATTACGACAGGCTTCTAATGTACTATTTAGTAGGACTGGTATTCAGGTCAATAACAATCGGGAGTTATAAACGTAGGGAGTAAGTTATTTGGCTACTTTGGTAACGGTGAGGCTTCGTAGTCGCTTAACTAGGTGCAACAAATTAGCAGTTGTATCGTTTTGGATTACCTTAGGGTCTTATTATCTTCAATGTTATTTGGCTTTCGTGTCTATAGGTGACGACATTTAATCTTGCAATTAAACAAATCTATTAAACAATCTAAACAATGTATAATATTTTCCTGTTAACTGTTAAGTATAACTGTTGCATTTTTAAAAACAAGATCTTGGTAATTCTAAGTATTTTTTTTAAAAAAATCAACTTTAAGCAAATATATCTAGGACAATTTAAGCACAACATAGAAATCCTAACTAAATGAAGAAATAAGCTTGATTGTTATAGATTTAACATTAAATTCTATACATAAAATTGCTTCGTGGAGATAAAGTTGTTAAATTTTTAATTTATTAAATTAATAATAGAATTCTGAAAGTGTGTAACAGTGCCTTTACTATTATTATTGGGAATTTTCTAAATGAATTTATAGAAGAAAATTCCTTAAATTGCTTCCAGAGTCAATGTTAAAAATATATTATACATATATTTTAAAAAATTTAAAGTTGTAAAGGAAATATATCTTTGATAAATAGTAGTTTCACGTACACTGCTTTTATTACTGTTTTTTGCTACATGCATGAAAATAGCGTAACAAAAAAAGACAATTACTTTTTTAAAAAATTCGATTTCAATTTAACTTCTGAATAGCATTTTTCAAAGGCATATTTTCTTTAAAAAGAAATGGTATTACTATTTATTCTTATTTCCATTACATTTTTCGAAATTACTAGTTACACCCAAGCTCGATACGAAAATGCAATTAGCCTTCTAGCAAAAGTGATTCCAGATACCTCGTTCTTTTATTTCTTCTTTCAAATGTTTTATCCAGATGAAAAAGCTAAAGTTACTTGAAATGGTAATCTAATTTTTTGAAAGTGAAAATGAAGAAGATTTCGAACGATTACAAAGAAAACTCACTCGAGAAAGAATAGTTGTTGAAGAGTGTAGCTACAAAATTGTTGACTTTAATGACTCAATCTCCGAGAAATAACTAAGGAATTGGGTCCGGCACGTCCATTGGTGACAATTAAATTAAAAAGTGTCAAAATTCGCCAACGAATGGTTCAGAACTTATATCTTAGTTATAATCTTGAAAATGTGACTTTTGTAAATTAACCCCTACATATGTAGTGTTCAAAATATATCTTCAACTTTGCGCATGAAACATGATACTTTTCATTAAGGAAACAACGTATATTATTGGCCAACAAATAAACTATTCGGGCCAATAAAATAAGCTGTTTCCTTCATGAAAAGTAAATTAACTATTGAATTAATATAATTTTTATAAGTAACACTTAATATGAAATTAGTCACGAAGGAAACAACATATATTATTGGACAACAAATAAACTATTTGGGCCAATGATATACATTGTTTCCTTAGTGACTACCTTCATATGAAGTGTAATAAATTATATTAATTCAATGGATGTCCTTCCCTTGCAAACCGTTTAAACTGACAATGAAAATGTTTAATAATATTAACAATCGTCAAAAGCCACAAATGAACGGACATCATCCTATATCACAGTTATACTTTGGAGAATGTTAAACTTTTAACTGCTCTATTCATTATTCATGGGTAGAGTTACTTACAATTTATTCCATCAACTCAATAGTTTTCCTGACTTAGTTAAAATGCTTTAACTTACACTTAAAATGTTTATGGACAAATAACGTTGAACTGCAGACCCGGGGGAGCAATCGTTAGGACGCTAGCCTATGTAGCTGCTGGGCCTGCCGGGCCTTACCGGGATTTGAGCCCGAACCCAGCAGCCTAAAGGCTAGCACCCTAACCATTGCGCCGCCGGGTCGATCAAATAACGTGTAACTGTAATGCTAAAGTAATACAACTTTATTCCTGCAAACCACGTCTCAATTATGCCCAGAAACATCAAAGACGAGTGTTGATCAAACAAAGGTTACTCCGGAAATGAATCCAAGAAAGCAATATAGCTGGCCAGCATTACTTTATAGGGCTCAGATAAAAGAGATTTTTTTTTAGTTTTTCCTTAACATAGGGCTTGTATTAAAATTAAGTGATTGTAACATTAATTTTAAGATGATATCATTAAGCTGGAAGATATTGAGATTTATACAATACGAGGTTTTATCATTTCATTAAATAAAAGCTTTAGGAAACGAATAAAACCTTGATATTTATATTTAGAAGTTATTTTCTTCAGTCATGTTAAAATGAGAGTATCCATAATTATATATGACTTAAAAACACTTTTTTATACAAATTAATTTATTATACTTTAAAATGAGTTGCTTTAATTAAAATGAAGCTTCTGTTATTCGAAACCATTGTGCATTTAACTATGATTTCCATCATTTATTTAACTTCGGAATTCACTTCGTATGAGTCTACAAAATTTCCTGTTTAACTTTTTTTTCAATTAAAAA
Organism: Hylyphantes graminicola; assembly: GCA_023701765.1. NCBI lineage: Eukaryota > Metazoa > Arthropoda > Arachnida > Araneae > Linyphiidae > Hylyphantes > Hylyphantes graminicola. Next base: position 13,736,021 of record CM043115.1, read on the forward strand.
TAACAATCCATTCACATTTTTGTCTAACATTTCTCTACTCTTTAAAATTAAAAAAAAAAAGTTGGTTAATCATGATAATTAGTGACTATAATCGATACATCAGATATTGTTTTTGTTGTTTATAAAAAGCAAGATCTATCTGATTTCAGCTGCCGTAAAAAAATCTTAATTCTTTAGTTATAAAACTTGTTTTTCCTTGTTTGATAAAACACTATAAGTTATTAAAATATTATTATAGTCTTGAAAACCTGTTTGATAATTTAATAAATATGTTTATAATTTTAGAATTTGGCATTAGTTTCTCTATTTGTAATTTAAAATTCCAAAATAAAGGCAATGTAATTATACTAATTACTTAATTTGTTTTTAATATTTTCCATATAATTGAAGTTTTATAGTTCGAACTTCTAGAAATACTCTATACAGTCAAAACATTATTAATACATATATCTTTATACCAAAACACCGGATTCTGAGAACTACAAAATAAATAAAACTACTGACATTCGACTTATAAACATGTTTTCGTGTTTCAGAGAAAAATTCCGCATTCCGTAGTATGAGCATAAAATGACAATAGAGAACATATATTTTCCTTTTATCATGTGCTTTGTGAAGACTATTTCCTGCCCCTTTATTTTATTACCTTAACTCTAGTCGTAAACACCCATTTCCTTATCCTAACTTTAAAACTAAATCAAATAAAAACTAAGAATTTGTAACACTGCAAATCTTTCAATTGGCACGAAATAGATCAATATCCAAATTTAAAGGTAACTATATACTCAATACTCAAAAGCTTTAAAACCTAAAGAGTTCGATAACGGCTACCGTTTGCGCATGAGCATTTTTTTTTTTGAAAACTTTATTATGACGTCAGGCAGGTACTGGGAAACACATCACAGAGATAATAGTTAAAGTATTAGAGTGGAAGTTCACGTGACCTCCAATGCTAACAACGGGACGTGCATGGAGCCCCCATAGCAGCCCCAATGGAGTCATTGTTGGCATTTCTTTAAGGAGAAAAAATGATACAAAAAATATAATTTAATTCTTTAATTACCAAAAATAGCTGCATTTTGGAATACTTTTTTTTGTAATTTTAGAATTAAATCTTATTTTTCCGCAGTATTCTTTCCGCCACATTAAGAAAAAGAATACTGCGAAAAAATAAAATTTAATTCTAAAATTACAAAAAAAGTATTATAAAAATACTAGAAAAGTGTTTCAAGTTTTTTAAAAGCCTCAAAAATATTAAAAAATGCAGCTATTATTTTTATGGTATTTTTTGGTAATTTTGGAATAAAATTTTATTTTATCGTAGCATTTTTTCTCCTTAAAGAGATGGCAACACTGACTCAATAGGGGCTCCTCTGGGGGCTCCATTCGTGTCCTGTCTTTAGCATTAGAAGCCACGTGATCTTCCACTCTAATAACTTTAACTATGATATCTGTGGAGCACATGTATAAATTTTAAGTCTGTAAAACTTTTCGGTTTTCGGCAGTACCTATAAAACTAGAAAAGTTCTATAGCAGCTACCACTTGCGCAATTGCGCATGCGTAAATTACTCGAAAACCTTTTTATAAAATCCTTATGAATGATCTTATTATGTACTAAAGTTGAAGAAGTTCTTATAGTTCAAAATGTAGAGTGGTTTTAGACAGACAGTCGGACGGACGCATATTCTAAATCTCCACTTTTTTCAGAATCAGCACCCTCCAAAATGTAAAGAAAACACAAAATCTTCCATTCGGATTATAAAACATTTCATTACTTTCATTAATATATATTTTTTTCGTAATTGAAAATAATAATCAATATACTTTCTTGTTAACAGCAATAGCATTATAAAAACTTTTAAAAGAGCATAACTTTACCTTTGACCTTTTTTACAATTTTATCCCAGATAAATTTCGCAGAATAATTCAACAAGATTTTCAAACAGATCAATAGCGTTAAGATACTTTCAAATTATATTTCTGTTTACTGTTCGTGAGGGGATTATATATAATGATATACAAAAAGGAGCTTTATAAGTTATCTTTTTATCTTCTTTCAGAGCGCTTTTTATCGAATTTTATATCGCTGTTATCTACCATTTGTTTTCACCTTTGATATTTCATGTTTTTGTTGTAAAATGGATAAAGCATTTCTAAGATTTTTTTTTGTCTTTTTATTTTTTTATATTATGGAAAATATTACTTATTTATTCAAAGTATCAATAAGTATGAGTATTAATAAATTATGAAATTGTTATATTGCTTTTTAAGAAGTTTTTATGTTATAAGCGTTGAGGGCTTTTTTGCTGATCATTTTGCACACTCGGCTTGTTCCTTCGAATCGAGAGACATTTTTTTTGTGTCACCATCTAGGCAGCTATAGCTACCAATTTTAATACTTAAATTATAATAATAGAATTAACTAGTGGAAACTAGTTTTAACTAATGCCATTGGTTAAAACTAGTTTCCACTAGCTAAAACCAGTTATTGCCAGTTAATAGTAGTTTTGAAGAAATAGATTGGTTTAATGTATTTTAAACTATAACACACTCATATTAGATAAAACAAGAATTAACGGAAAGTAGCACGATTTAAATTAATAGGTTTGAATTAGTTTAGTTAATTATTAGGCTGAAATGCAATAAAAGCGTTGGGATATTGGAAGACACTCCATTGAGAACCGTACATCGAGTTTGTTAAAGACTCCGTTGTCGTAATAAGATTATAAAATGAACGTTCATAATAAATGAAAAGTCAAGCATTTGCAGATAATTCTAGTTTTATCTAAAACATGTTAGATATTTCTAGTTTTGGCTAATTACAAGTAGTTGTAAATAACGCAATTGGTAAAACCGGTATTAACTAGTGAGAACTAGTTTTAAATAGGGGAAACTAATTTTCACCAATGGCTTCAAGTAAAACTAGTTATCGCTAGTTAATTCTAGTTTTAGCTGATTCCGGGTTATGACGGTAACAAATATATACTCTCGGTGGACGTTGAAGTATACCGAGATTTAATTTTTCCGAAAGATCATAAGCCAAATAGGTACTCAAGGGATACCGTCCCGGTGGCTCAATCAATAGGACACTGGCCTTAGGAGCTGCTGGGGTCGGGTTCGAATCCCGGTCTGGCATGGATGTTTGTGACAGTAAATAAATGTTGTTATTTGGCTATGTGTTATTCCTTTCTTTGTGACTGTAAAAATTCTTTCTGTGTCTGTCCCACTTGACGAAAGCTTATTAGCGGTTCTCTGAATAAGCACACAAGCTGGAATATATGTGTACCTACCATACCATACTCAAGGGATGTTTTACATGCCCAATGATCGTATGACAAGCGTGCCAACGAATTCAAAATTTTAAAAATCTAACGACTCAGTCGGGACTCAATCTGAGTTGGTGTATTTTCAGAATGGGATACTCGTTTTTTAAATAAACCATGAAATAAAAATAGCGTAGGACCTCTTTAAATATATATACAGACCACACTGCCGCCAAGTTGGCGCAATCGTTAGGATGCTAGCCTTTGGAGCTGCTGGGGCCGGGTTCGAATCCTGGTCAGGCATGGATGTTTGTGACCGTCAATAAATTTTGTTATTTGTCTATGTGTTTGTGTTGTCCTTTCTTTGTGTGTCTCTACACTCTCAGAAATGAATACTCAAAAACTGCGAAATTTTCTTTAATTTTGACGACGCCGTTTCTTGGCAAATGCTCCGAGTTTTTCTTTCCTCAAAGTGAGGAAATTTGATTTATAATTTTTATGAGGATTCGAATTTCGTCTAATCTAAAGAAATATTTCGTCATTTTTGAGCATTTGAGTACAGTAATGAGATTCAGTTTCCTCAAAATCAAGATACAGAATCGTCAAATCAAGATCGTAAAAGTGAGGATTCGCGTTTACTCAAAAGTCACGTGATAGTTTGACTCAAAATTAACGAACACAATTAACACAATTAACGAAATGAGGCTTGAGGATTAATGAATCGTCAAAAATGAAAGTGTTATTTCTGAGAGTGTAGTGATTGTAAAAACTCTATGTCTGTCCCACTTGACGAAAGCTTATAAGCAGTCTCTGAACAAGCACACAAGCTGGAATATGTATGTACAGCTGCGGAAATAAAAAAAGTACCACTAGTGATTATTTCAGCCATTAGTCACCCTGTATAATCGGACCTTTTTGAGATTGTGAACAATTAACGTTCTGAGTTAATTGCATGACACAAAATTTGCATAAGGGGCCGTCTTCATATTAAAAATGTTACGAACTTTGAAATTTCCAATAGCAACACCCAATTTTAATAACTTAGACATGTTAAGCACTTTCAAAAACCCTTAAATCTCAGTTTTTGTTACATTTGAATGAATATTAGATGAGTTATTCAATCGAATCACTTTTGGATCTTTTGGGGACCATCTCTAAATGACAAGCAAGCATGCATGCAAGGCCGTCTTTATTTATCAATTACACATGTAATCTTATACACAGTCCCCTAAAGGGTAATTAAAAAATATTTTGGGATTTACTCAGCAAATTATGAATAAATTTTTTTAAAAATTGGGATTTCACTTAAACTTCCTGTCTTGAATTTATTTCTGTAAAAATATTAAGGGGTTTCTATTCATATTTTTTTAAAAAATTAATATAATAATTATTAAAAAATATAAAAATTGTTTTAAATACCCCAATATTGAATGCATTTTGTTTGGGTTATTATAATTTCTTTTCAGTAAAAAATTCGTTTCATCATCTTAATTATTTATAGATCGGGATAGTTTTTTATGTGCAACTCATTTAACATTATGGGACCTAAACTTTGCACGTCTCTTACTCCTCTAATACTGCTTAAAAACTAACAAAATTTGGCATTTCGTATTAACATAGGTAAGAGATTTGAAATATGGACTCAAAAAAGGGTGTTACTATTGGAAATTTTAAAGTTAGTAACATTTTTAATATGAAGATGACCCCTTATGCAAAATTTGTGTCATGCAATTAACTCAGAATGTTAATTGTTTACAATTTCAAAATGGTCCGATTCTATAGGATGACTAACGGCAGAAATAATCACTAGTGGTACTTTTTTTATTTCCGCAGCTGTACCTACCATACCATACAGACCACACTGTAAAAAATTTAGTGTAGCATTATTCTAGCGTTATAAATAAACGTTAGATTAAATTTTTGGAGTAAAAAAAGTAAAAATAAGAAGTTTTAATTTTAAAACCGGTGGCACCAAGTTTTGTAGTAAAACTTACAACAATGTATAGAACATCGCGAAATAAGAGAAAACCTCTTTTTTTGTGTAACGTTGCTCCGTTCCATATGTAAGGTGTAACTTTCCTTGGTAAAGCTGGAGACGGCAAGCTTGTGTGAGATTTATTGAGAAACGTTATGCAAAAATTTTACAGTTGATGTAACAAAAGTTAAGGGGACACGGTACCACTTTAAAAAAAAAATGTTTAATTTTGACATATTCACTATAAAATTTATGTTTTATTAGTTCAATTTATATTTAAAAACAATATATGAAATTTTTTAAAAAAAAATTATTTTTTTGAGTTATTTAAAAAAAATAAAAAAAATTTGAACTATTAAAAAATGCTAAGGCTTTTTTAAATACAAATATTTTAACCCAATTTTTTTCCTCATGTACTTTAAATTGTATTACATAACAATTGGCATCCAAATTTGATTTATCTTCCGTAGTTGTTTTATAAAAAATATTTATGTAAAAAATCCCTATTTATTTTTTGCATATTTGACAATTTTCGACTTTAATATCTTTTTATAAAAAAAGTATTACTTTTTTAAACAATTTTAATGCCAATTCTTAATATTAACATATTTGACAGACTGTATACAAAATTCTTTAGAGTTTTATAAGTAATTTAAAAAGCCTTAGCGTTTTAAAGAACTTGTCATCAAGGAAATATAAACATAAAGAAAAACGCATTTAAAGTTTTCATTTGCATGCATTTTTATCATACCTTTCCGCATAAAAAATAGAATAACTTTTTTAAAAATATAGATACACTTTTAAAAGTTGGTAGACTTATTTAGAAGGATCTAAACTTTAATTTTAGCAAATAAAAACAAATTCGCAATTTTTGCAAATTTTGAGGTACTGTGTCCCCTTTTTTTGAAAATTAGCATAACAATTACTGTATTAAATTAATATCATTAAATTTGTTTTATAAATTTATAAGATAAATAAGAAATATCATTAGATTGTTTCAAGTTGTACAAACCATGCAACACTTGCTAAGATAAAAGTGCCGGATAATTTAATTAGTGATAAACTTAATTGACCTGAGAGAAAATGCGTTTGGAAAGAATATCAAATAAAGCGCTGATTGTGAATACAAAGAGAGAGAAAGACTAGAAATAAACAAAAATATTTAAGGCAAATATTTCAATTGTGATGCAAAAATATTATACTATTATCATAGATATTATACAAATAGTTTTTATGAACACGATTAAAGACTATTTGTAAAGGTTACACGGCAAAAATTAATTAATTTAAAAGATGTGTTTATGGAGAATAACTAATTTTCTGTACATTAAATAAACATAAGCAAACCCACATAACATTTGTTTACGCATTGAATAAAAAACAGTGTTTTGCTAATAAATGTATAAAATTATTATATAAGGAGATTGAAATATATGTAATTTTAAATAATGCATTGCTCATCGATTTGAATTTAGATTATATTATTCTGTGTTGAATAATTGCTTCCAATTGCTAAACCTAGTTCAAATTCTTAAGGGACTACTCGAACTTATTAGTTTTTTTTAATACACCAAGTTTTAATCTTAAAAATATAACCAACTAACCCAACCAAATAATTTTCAAATTCAATTATTTAAATAAAATAATACTCTTCGTGATTATTTCTCCGTAAAGTTTAATTTTGTTGTTTAATATAATATATATTTTAATCCATTGAAGTGTAAATGATAATGTATGATATAAATTGTTCTCAAAACTTGTAAAAGAAATAAAGCAATTTCTGGTAATTGTGTACGTAATTATGAATTTATTTGAAAATATCTGGTCTTAGTTTTTTTTAAAGTAAGGTGCATAATTACATTCAAATTACCCATAAAATAAGTTTTGATCAATAACATGTTCTTAAACACTTTATTAAATCATATTATGATATGAATTTTTTTCTGCATTCTTTCATTTCACACATAATACATATTTCAATAAAACAATTTAGTAGTCGATTTACACTATGTTACATAGTATGTCTGCTATTCAAAATTTATTGGAAACTACCCACTTTGAACCTCCTACATTTTATGAGACTCCAGTGAGCTATCCGTAACCGTTAAACCTCCCCATATTACCATAAATAAATCAGAAGTAAAAGGATATGGCAACAGCAGGCTTACAAGAGAACGCGAGCTTTATACTGGAAGGATAGAATAAGATTTAGATTGTTAGCAAGAAAATAGCGAAGCCAAGCCCTCTGAAAGTCGCCAAGTCGGTAGATTGGTTGGTTGGTAGACTAGACATATATTTTCAGACTTGTGTGCTTGGTCAGAGACCCGCTTATATAAACCTTTCTCAAGTAAGACAGACACAACAAACACACATACGCGACAGATGCTGCCATCTATCGCGCGCCACCTCCACAATTTAGACATGTCCCTGAAGGGGAGGGAAATAGTCTCCAGAAACCTGTACCCGTGGGAAACTGCGCATTGACCGCCCGCAGAACTTTCGGACCCAACAAATTCAACGAGCACCCGTACTTTGCATATACTCGACAGAGACAAACCTATGCCTTATCGGGACTCGAATCCACTTCCTAAAAACGGTGGAATAAGATAGACTTATTACCGAAAGGAAAGAAAAGCTTTTTTATGCATTCCAGCAAACCAATTGGCAAGTTATTTAGCGCCTCGTTATGTTAAAGAAATTACTTCACGATAAGTTAACTTTGCATTTGAAGAGAAGTATTATAACCTTGTATGGATATAGTCAGATCTTGTACATCCGCTTACAACTGCACCTCAAAGAATACACAATTAACAAAGCTTCAGATTTTTAGCAAAACGCATCATTTTAAAGACAATCGTTTAAACACAAATAATTAATATTTACACACCTTGTGTCATATATTTAGACTACTGCTAAAATTCTTCCAATTGTCTTTCTAAATAATGATTATCATTTCGTCACTTAAGTTCCCACATGTGCTATCTTACTTTGCACAATTGATCAGATTTACTGTACGGTAACCATTGGTGAACTTTCCTAAATCGCGCCGAAAGTCTGGCGACTTTTGACGTCACGCTCTCAATACTGCGCTAATAAATAATGTTCAGATAGGGTTGCCGGAAAACGTCATCGTTGCGAAGTCAAAGAATTCGAATCATCAATCGAAGTCGGAATGGTTGCCGCAAAAAATTATTTATCGCCAAATCTAAAAAAACTCGCCAAAAGTAACCGTACAGTAAGTTTGATCCGTTGTGCAAAGCGAAATAGCACATGCGGGAACTCAAGTGACGATTTGATACTGTTGTGGCTGCAGCTGTTTCTCCTTCGAATAGCTCCAAATCCCTTACTAAGCGGTTGGTCTGGGTATATAAATGAAGATATCCTGGCTTCATTTGGCTAAACGGTTTTTGCATAGTTTATTTTCCCGGCAGCATTTCCCACTTATTTATACTCCAAAGCTTTAGAAGGGTTTTAACTTGAAGATGTTATTCATGGAAAAGTGGGCAACTGGGGAAAGATGGTTTGTGGTTTCCGTAACAACACACTCTCTTTGTGTTATCTCCCATCGAGAAGTTGACATCATTATTCAACAAGTGTTGAATTGGGATATTTTGTTCATTTGGAAGCGCTACTGCACAATTTTTTTGCTTTGCGAGAGTAGAATAGATTATTATATATAGAGTAGATAGTAGAAAAATAATTATAGTTCAAGAGGGTTATTTTGAAGTATATTTAATAGTTTTCCAGTCATTCTTATCAAAATTGGATCTTTGTAATGGTTTTTGTCACATGGCAAAATTTTTAAAAATTGAAAGTTTTTAAATTCCAATGCAGTTAATTTTTTTCAGTATTTTTACTATAATTTATGAGTATTAAACATACAAATATAATTTTTCGGGAAGAAAAAAAATGCATTTCAGGGTTAACTCCAACTGCTTTTGCAACTCTCCAACTGCTTTTTGCTGTCTTATTACATCGATTAAACACAGCCAATTAAGTTTAGTAGGTCCTGCAAATATTTCAAGGAATAATCCTTTCTAACAACATATGCCTTATTTTAGGTTTAATAGCTTACCACTTGATTATTTTAGAAAACAAAACAAAACTGGGAAATAAGATATGGAAATTTGTAAACTTATTTTTTCCCTGTAACCGCAGTTGTAAGAACATCTGTTAAAAAAATAATACAATTACAGTTGTATATCCTAATTCTCAACTACATTATGGAATAGAATTGTCACTGGGGATGTATATGGGATTAGATGCATTGTTATCCTTTTAAATAAAACTTGTATTATACTTTTTAAAAATATGTTGCTTAGAATATACTAAGAAAGTAATTCAAATAAATTAGTGCTTAGGTTTTCAAAAATAAATAAAATATTGTGTCAATTACTAAATTTTATAATATTTCTGATAGCTTATTGATTTTAGGACATCTTATTGATTTATGCACAATCTATAAAATAAAAGAAATATGCAATTTTGCTAGTTGGCTAAAAATAAACCTTAATGTAGTTTTCAATTTTACTTATTTCAATAATCAGATGAATATATATTTCATGCAATATATCCTAGCATTCTGAAATTCTATTATCCGATATTCTTCCAATTCACTAGACCGTCAAACAATACAGTCGTGCAGAACCCATACATTTCCATAAAATCCGGCTCTGACGAGAAATTCAGATGGACTATTTTCTAGTTCAGGGGAATATTTTTCTAGTTCACTCTCTGACAACTAGAATAGCAATACCAAGGAGACACCCTCGAAATATAAACTAATAACAATATTCCGATACAAAAAGAATGGTCCCGAAAACAAAATTCAATGAAAATAGAAATATTCAAAAAATGTTTTGTTATCGTAAAATGAAACCCGGAAGTAAAAGTAGAACATGAAATATATCCGTCTTATGGAAAATAGAGACAAAAAGACAGTAAGGTTTCCGTACAACCTTCTTCCTTCATAAAATACATGAAAAAGAAGTACAGTGAGAAATGTTCAAAGATGGAATCACTTTTCTTTACAATTAGCGTGATTTAAAATACCCTCTTACAATCTTTATTTTTTAACTCTTGAAATATGTATTACTTAAGAGAAGGTTATAGTTAAAAATGACCAAAAAAAATCGAATTTTTGAAACCAGTAATTTACAATAGATTAGATAGACAGCCCGATTTATCGAATGAGAAAATTTTTGTATGGCTTGCTTAATTATTTCTTATTAAAATTATAAAATAAACAAATGGGAAACGCCTCCTTTAGATGAACAACTTTTGACACTCGCAGTTTAATTTAATAAATATAATTTTTTTTAAGTAGAGGTGATTCTCAACTCTCTAGTATCCTTAACTCATTAAAAATTATATTTGTTGATGTTTATTGAGAAAAAAATACTTAAGGTAAATATTATGAAAGAAAGTTAAATATTTGTTATTTTGCGTTTTTGTCAAAACCATAATATTCCACACATAGGTACACTTTTCTACAAATCTATCAAATATTTATTAATATTTTTGTGTGTTATAAAACCATTTTAGATCTATTTAAGTAACTTTATTGTGCTCTATTACTAAGCGACATTGATTCGGCAATCGAGTATCGAGAAATAATTTAGATAGCCGAGTATCGAGAAATAATTTTATTCAGTATTTACATTGTCTCTCAACACCTGATAAACAAAGGACACCAACCAAACAAAGGATTCGAAATTTTAAATAAATCTAAAAAATACAACCAATTAAAACAGCCATTTTTTCATGTAGATTCCTTCATTTGAATTGAACAATCCTTTATCACGAATTTATTTTTTAATATTTCAAATTGAAATGGTTTACTGACATCCTAGATCTATTTTTATCAGCGGATAGTTTATGCCACTTAGATCCTAATTCCAGAACCCACTTTTGCTTGATTGCCACCTGTTGAGTCCGATTGTTTCCAAGCTTTTCTTTTGCTGCTGTTTCAGGCGCTTTCGCTAATGCAGCAAAGGGGGGAAATGTGATTAGCTTCCATTTTGCTGTGGGGAAACACTTGCGTAATGCAGTTAGAGTAGGACAGGCTATCCTCATGTATTAAGCGAAGTACCTGGAGCAGAACTGAGGAATGTTGCCAAATACTTTGCTGTTATGTTTTTAGTTACGGTTTGTTTTGTACTATTCAGGGTGGGGTTATAAAATAACGCTCCCTATTCGGAGTAGTCTGTAGCTTGAATGAATAATCCAAATGCAAAAAACTTTGAGACACTTACAAATCAAGAAGGGGGAAAAAGAATGAAATCATAAAAAAAAACTCGTCTCTTGACCAGGGTTCTAAATTACGAAGCGTAATTGGATGTGTTGGCATTAATAAGCCTTAATTGGCTACGCCTCGCAATTAGAACCTTGGTCAAGAGACAAGTTTCTGTGTTATAGTTCCATTCTTTTTCGTAATAAAGAAACTCGTCTCTTGACCAGGGTTCTAAATTACGAGGCGTAATTAGCAGTGTTGGCAGTAATTGGCCATAATTGACGACGCCTCGTAATTTAGATTCTGGTCAAAATACGACTTTGTTTTTTAATGATTATTCTTTTGGATTCTGTCTTTTTTATGATTCCATTCTCTTTCCCCCCTTCTTGAATAGCAAGTGTCTCAATGTTTGATGCATTTGGATTATTCATTCAAGCTACAGATCACTCCGAATAGCGTGCGTTATTTTATAACCACCCTGTATATCAGAACAGGGCGGTGGTGGTTTCTTAAGTAGCAGAGAGATGAGGAAAAGTGGTCAAGCATGTAAACCAGTTATCATTAAATTAGATTTAAAAAAAAATAATTACGTGTCTGTAAAAACTTTGGCTGGATACAAAACTTACCAAATTGCAAATGGGTAACACCCTTGAAAACTAGTTTAATATTTTTCCCACATCAGCTGGTTCTAAAATAAATCATGATGCTTTAAACAAAATTTTATATTTTAAAAAAATTATAAAAACAATAAACAATTCAGGAGGACGTTCACAGATCAAACTTACCGAATTGTACACTCGTAAAACAATCGAGCGAATTTAACTCAATCTGAGTAATTTTCACTCCTCCAGTCTTAAAAATGCACTTCTCCGAAAGGAGTGGATCCTTTGTGTGTTAAACTTCCAACAGGATCACTCCAAACGAGTGATTTTAACTCAGTATGAGTTAATATTCACTCCTTTCCAGTGTCGAAAATGCACTTCTCCAAATGGAGTGGATTTCACTCTTTTGTTTTAAGAATGTACGTATGTAACACTTTCGAAAACTGGTTTCTTCTATTTAAACATTGACTGATGACTCTAAAATGATCAGTGATGCTTTGCTTCTTAAAGTATAACATTTCATAATTTATAGAAATGCAAAAATATAGTGGAGGGCGTGCAAATGGGGAAACAATTTAGTTTGCTTTTAGGTTTTAAAAATCATGAATTTTTGTTTTAACCGATAAATAATTAAATTAAACTATATCGTATAATGTTAGGAATAGGACACTGAAACTCAAAAGTCAAAACACAAGGTACATAATAATGAAAGTAAAAATTGTCGAATTGACTACATTTTTCGAAAATTGAAAAAGTTAGAGAAATGCAGTAACATCCTGAAATTGTACTAAATCAATGTGTAAATCCATTATGTTGTTGAAATATTGAAATGCGAGCAATGTCTTCTAGCTAATGATCAACACAGAAAGCTAAAAGTTAATATATATTTTTTTTTTCAAAATTACTAGATATTCAGAACTACTACTATTAATATACTACTATTCGTTTTTGTACGAGGACTTAACAAACAAAATAGATTATACCATTTTTGTCTAAGCTGACTTATGATAAAATAAATCAAATCGAGGAACTGCTTCCATAACAGGTCTTTCATTTTTATTCTTAGAGTATCACAGCCGCAGACCACAGCGACATATGTATCGATAACCGATTTATCTGGTATTATTTTTAGACGCGTCATCTCACCTGACTGCTCCATTCAAACTTAAACCTTCCAAACTATCTGCAAAAGAATCAGAAACGTGAACAAAAGAAAATACTGCAAAAAAATCTCACGGTATTTTCCGGGGCACTTTTGCAGAAAACCGCTCTTTGTTATCTCAAGAGCAGGGTCGGGAAACCTGTGTTTGAAGTGAAATGAAGGTTCTTGTGAAAGAACAATAATTCTATGTTTAGTTTCATAGGCAATTGTGTCTGTTTCCAGTTCAGGTGACGGCCCCGTCTCTTGACTGCTATTCCAAATGCCGTTAGCCGGTCCTCTTATAAGTTTGGATTGAGTTAGTAGTAACGATTTCCACCGCTTCACTGAAGTAGCGCTTGGTACGGTGAACACCCATCAAATCAAGTTTAGCCGTGATTCCGGAAACCCGGTGAAGTAAGTCAACAGAATTAAATTAAACTTAACTCCTCGGAGCAACTTCCCCCTTAGTGGGCCAAGGCCAGCCGTGTCCGATTCAGCTCTCGTGATCAATGGATGGCTCTGCAAGGCATATGCCCCGGTTAAGTGGTCAACCTCACCGGGACCCCCAGTGTTTAGTCCCGTAGCATTCTTGGTCCTATTTTTATCGACCCAAATAAGGGTAGAAAGGTTGAGTGAACCTCTCCCAATCCAGAATTTGGACCCCAGACCAGTGGCACGGCAATGCAAAGCTCTACACTCCGTGCCACCCTAACTTATGTAAAAACAACGAGTGAAAAGGCAAGGGGATAAGCGCGGTTGGTCCTTTTAGTTGGAAATTCTAGTAAGGTAATATCTACATACAAAATTGTCTGAATACAATTTAACCAAAATACACTTATCAGTCCGATAAAATTTAAAATTTTTCTCTAGTAATATTCAAATCTGCTAGACTTTAAACGAAGTTAATGTTTTGAACATGTTTTCTGGATGGATTCACAAATAATTCATAGGACTCTTTACATGCGCGGAAGGATCTTCTCCATAGCATATTTCTATGTACCCAACTTAGGTTGGCAAGGAGTTTACCACTGGTAATAGAACTATTCCAAACAAAAACAACCAGCTCGCATTAGAACACGGGTCGCATACCATTCCGTTCTCTCCCTAATCGAAGAAGAGGGGGTGGCGCAGAGGATTTCCGTCTGTTCACCTACACATTATCTTTTGCACGATTGTCGTTTGCCCCCCCCCCCCCCCGACCTCCGAGTGATCTCCGATACCCCATTAGATTAAAAGGAATTCGCTCTCGGTAGCAATCGTTGGGGGATGTACGCCTGTTATGTTACGCTTTATTTAAGTGTATGTTTTTGTTTGGGTGAACCGATTTTTTAAAAACTTGATTTCGGTTAACCGAATCTCATTAGATAGATGTTATTTTTGATTTTTATAATCATGCATCCTCGATTCACTTTTGCACTTGTTAATAAGTAAAGAGTATTAGCAAATCTATAGTCGGTCTATTTACTATGCGAGCCTCGAAAAAACTTTCTTCCCCCATCCCTTCGTTTGGTTTTGTAGGGAACGGGTAGAAGCCTCGTTTTTCTAAACCTAACGTGTTTGAGGTTCTGTTGTGAGGTTAACAATCCGAACAGTTCAAACCCCAGCAGGGTGGGGGGACACCGATCCCGCGCCGTTTCAAAGAAAACAAAACGCGGGGCTGAGGCAAAAACTTTCGAGGTTCGCATTCCAGATACAACTATAATACTGGTCAATGTAATTTTCTGTGTGCTGTTTATTTGTTTTTAGTCGACCGAATCTACGTGTGTAAATGTCATTTTAAATTTTCAAAACAATACCTAATTGATACACTCTTATACATGTTAAAACCCTAGTAGTTATAAGCTTCTATAATGCTCTTCAATATATATTTCAAAACCATAAGAAGTATCAATTAATTTTAGCATAATAATGCATTATACATTTTGTACTTAAAAAAATGCCCCGCAAAAAAGTATTGTTCATTTATGCAAGTTGAAATGTGTAGGGCAAATAATAATACCTATGGTAATGCATTTAACAAATATCATTTCATCCTGTTTAGTTTCGTCATATTTTTGTAAGGGATATTTATCAGTATTACTTTTAGCATAATAATAATCAATGCATTTTGTAGAAAACAAAAATTAACTGAAAAAATACGGATTTTTATATATTCAAACTCATCCTACAATACTCAAAAATCTTTCAAGTATAACTAAGATATAGTGCCCGTTCCATCGATTGGCGACTTCGTCCAGTTGTATTCAACAACCGTCAAAAGTCGCCAAAGAACGATCCTTAGTACTACTTTTGAAAGGTTAGTTTTGCAACTACGTCCTTCATGTAGCATAACGCAATTAATAGATAGCCCCTTATCCTATTTCGTCGTTAGCTATTTCCTGAAGGGATGCTGGACACTGAAGGGGAGGGGGTAGTCCAGACGATTAGTTGGGAGGGAGGGAGGAAAAAGTGGACACTTGTGTCAAAAACATCGGGCTGTTTCTCGCGATAGAAAGTGCTGATGATATAGAAGGGGGTAGGAGTTGAGTTGTGTAATTGTCGTTAGGATAGAGAGGCTTATGAGTGGATAATGTTTGACATAATGGAACCATGTTGCAATTTGTATATTAAGCTATTACTACCCTGTTATTTTTTCGTGCCTTTGCAATTTTATTTGTAAACTTCAGTAAACACTACACTGCTTATTATTTTTTTTTTACATAATAAAGTTTTCTAGTAGTTTTTTGGTTGTTTGTTCGTTTAAGGATGTCTATATGGTTCCTGGTTGCTAAACCCGGTGTGTTGTGAAATGTTTAACCATATTTTGTGTATTATATGTTAAAGCATTTTTCAAGATTTGGGATTAAGAGCTTGAGAAATGGTTCAACAAAATACCGAAAATATGGTGAAGCATTTCTCCACCCAGCTATAGTAACTATATATTTGGGGACAACAACTGGCAAATTTTTAACAGTGTAGTTTTAATGGAATTGAATAATTGTCTCGAACTACTAACTAACTCAAAAGTTACTTTTAAAGCGGTAGGTACATATATTTTCAGGCTTGTATGTTTGATAAGACACCCGCTTATATAAGCCTTCGCTAATTACAACAGGCACAGAAAGAACTTTTACTGTCACAGAAAAAAGGAAATACATCCAGGGAGAAGGCGGGAATCGAACCAGCACCCGTTACAACGCGCGTTGTGGTCCAAACCACTCGGGCATCCCGTCACCGAAAGAAGAGTTAACTAGTAAATATCAAAACATTTAACATCTAAAATAACGAATTTGGATGATTTGGCAAATGGCTACCAGCAAAAAATTACTCAGGTGAAATATGTATTAAAGAAGTCATGCATGTAATAAATAATTAATGAGTGTTTATCACGGAATGACGTCAGGTCTGACGTGCAGCTCTAGAGGTGGTCCACGTAATTAAAATATTTTTTGCCGTGTTTCTAGGCATCACTAAAAAAAGAAAATATACAGATACTTAAGTTTATATATAATTCATTTATATCAATAATTTTTTGCCAAATAACTAATCTAAGAATGCACTCTTGAAACATAAAGAGTGAAATCCACTCCTGTAGGAGAAGTGCATTTTCAACACTGGAAAGGAGTGAATATATATTCAGACTGAGTTCAAATCACTCGTTTGGAGTGTTCCTGTCGGAGGTTTGACACACAAAGGATCCACTCCTGTAGGTGAAGTGCATTTTCGACACTAGAGGAGTGAAAATTAACTCAGTCTGAGTTAAAATCACTCTGTTGTTTTAAGAGTGCATATATTGTTAGTAAAGGGTTCTTAAAGCATTCTGTAGTATAATTTTGAATTGAAGATTTCTTTAAACGTGATTTTGGATTTTGGTTCCTTTTGAAAAAACTTATAGATTTTTCAAAAACCCGTGCTTGTGATGGGAAGAAATGGAACTTGAATTCCCGCCGAAGATATGTCTTTGTTTAGAAAATCTTTTTATGCGCTGACGCTTCAGTTTTTTTTTATTTAATTTGTGGTATGTTATTGATGGCTGGAACAATGTAGACGAATGAATGTATGAGATGGAATAAGAAGAAAATGAATCGAATTTAGATTTTAATTTAGAAAACTAATTACCTTATGCTCATCAAATTTCTGAATAGGCTGTTGATTTTTTTCATGCTTTCTTATTCCGTTTTTGAATAATTCTAATTAAAAACTCATTTGTAATACGATGAAACGCGTAGGATTAATTTAAAATATTGAATGTTTTTATTAATGGTAAAAATATAATATTTAAGAGATGAGAGGATTTTACATTACTTTTATAATTCTTAGTATTAAGATAAGTTGAAATCTTATCTCGGTGCACAAGTTTTTATCCTCCGTTCGATGAAAAAATAAAACAATTTAATGTGTTTACTTAAAAAACTGTTGATGTAAAATAGAAGTATATCAGGACTGTGGGTACATTTATCTAATCGGGTTTAATTTTGAATCCAGGCTCATTTACAGCTGTGTTTTTGGAATTTCACCTGCAATGATTATTGTTGCTCTTATTGATAATATTGTAATAACTATTCACCAAAATTAAAGAGTACGTTACACCTATTTACATAAAGATGGAGTAACACTCCAATAAGCTGAAGTAGTTCAAGCCAAGTTTTACTGTGATTAGCTTAAAGTAAAAGGTAGTTTGGTTTGGTTTGGTTTGAATTATCGTCGCACTAAGTAAAAGGCAGTATACATATATATTCTAGCTTCTGTGCTTAATCAGAGATCCGCTCATAAGCCTTCGTCAAGTAAGACAGACACAGAAAGACTTTTTACTGACATAGAGAAAAGAAGTACACCCATGGCGAAAGCGGGAATCAAACCCGAACCCGTTACAGCGCGCAGATTGCTAGCTTAATGGCCCAAACCACTCGGTCATCCGGGCCCCACGTAAAAGGGGCCACACTGTTAAAAAAAGCCTGAATTTTACGGGCATATTTCTGTGATTATTTTCGGGAATTTACGGAAAGATTGCGTTTCTTCAACAAACAGACGGTTTTTCTGAAATAAACAGATCGTTTCCGTTTTCCTTAAACGCTTTACAAGCGAAAACGGAAAAACACCGTATTTCTGCGTGCAGAATTTCACTTAAGACCCGTATTAACGTAATTTCTCCATATAACCTCGCACCCAACAGCTTTTAGCCTCGACACATCGGCCGACCGACTCAGCCACCATATTTTTTGTTTGTTTGTTTTGACCACATCTGAAGCAAGAAAGATAAATATGCAGGTATGTTCATTTCTTTTAATAAAATTAGATTTTATTTAAAGATTATATTTTCTATCTTTCTTTTCTATATATAGATTTATAGAATCCAGTTCTTGTTTCTTTCTTATTTGTTTCTGTAATCTATACAGTCCTATAATTGACCGTGGGATGATTCCTGAAATTAATAATTCCGTTTGTTTACCAACACGCTTAACTAGGTAAATTTAATTTAAAAGTTTGAAAAAGCTGTCACATGTATGAAATAAACAATGTTCACCTACAAACAAGTGCACATTATTAAAAAAAATAACGAAATTATTACATTTAAATTCGATTGAAAAGCAATTGTCCTCGTGTAGCTCTAGTGCGACGATAATTCAGAACCTAACCTAACCTCGATTGAAAAGCACGGTTACGCTATCGCTATCAGCATAACATGGTTTATTTTAAAAACTATGCAAGTATACATAACGTAAGGTTTCTCTTCAATAGATAATACTCTTTTGATTAATTTAACGAATCAATTAGTGATTACGGATGTATGCAGATCACATGCTTTGATTCGATTCAGATGTTACATACACTATTGTCAATGCTCTTTGTTTTGAAAAATCTGCACTAAGAAAAACACAATTTTCAATTAAATGCAAATTTTCTAACGAATTCAAAATTTAGGAATTGCAAGTGTCCGCAGAACGCTATTTTAGTGTTCATTTAGATATAGCTGCTAAGTGATATCTCATTTTCGGCCCACCGTCTACAACTACAGCAATAATTATTAGCTTTTACTAGAATACTAATTATAGGATTGTATTTTATTACTAAATGCCATATGAAATTGTATTTTATTACTAAATACTTTTATAACATTGTATTTTTAATTTTGATATACATTATTCAAGAACACTTCTGTTCTGTTTCTACCGCCTCCTATTAAAAAATATTTCCAGTGTTTCAATTCTCAAATTTGTAATGTAAGATATGGATACATCAATTCATTAAAGGTACTCTAAGATTCATGCCTTGTCTTCCCCATCCCCCAACTTCACAAAAAAGAGAAAAAGCGTTTTTAACTCTGATATTAAATTATTACGGTGCAGATACTATGGAAGACTTGCTCGAAAAAAAGCCTAAAATTGAAATGGCAAATTGATTGACAAATTGTTTAATTTTAGAAGGCTTAAGAAGATTTTGTCTGATTAACGCCTGATTACCACTTGCTTCTTTATATTAGATCTACTTATTCAAAATTGGATTTGCATATATTAATATATTATTTTTTTAGGTGCTTGTTTATCATAAATCTCCAAAGAGGATCAAAAGTTCAGTAAAAGAAGAAAACTAAATCTGTAGTTCCTGCACAAATTTTTAAATTATTTGAGGATTTGAAATACCATAACAGTCCTTTTCAATTATGAAAGAAAAATAAAACTTGATTATATTCTGTAATTCTTTTGTTATTCACATATTGTTAAATTGTATCAGTGGTGTATCCAGGATGGGGGGGGGGGGATAATAACTCTCGTCTCCATAAACTAATTTTTTTTTACTATCAGTAACTATACAAATTCATGTATGTATTCCACAAATGAAGACACTTAAAAATTTATAGTTTTTGACTACAAAGGTTACTGTCTTAACGAGTCTCTCTGTTTAGGGGTGTTCAACCCCTAAGACACCCGACTCATTATCCCCTACCGATGATTTTGCCCTGGATATGCTAACTGTAAAGTACGACACCATTTAGCCACAGAACAATACTAAATGTATACATTGTAAAATATATGACAGAAAAATTATCAAAATTCTTAAAATTTTTCTGCCACATTAAAATTGTTTTAAATATATGAAGAGTGAATATTTTTAAATTTCAAAAATGCGAACAATGTCCTTTTTATTTGGATAATATATCAAATATGGTTAAAAATTATCAAAGGATTAGAATGTATTAGTTTTGAATAGATTTAAGGTTAAAGTATGAAGACATTATATGCTTACGTTTTATATAACAAACAGGATGCATGTTTAAGACAAATATACAAACAGGATATTATATACAAACAGGATGTTATATACAAACAGGATGCATGTTTAAAATTCCCTATGCTTAACTTATATTTATAACACCATATATAAATGGATATATTTAGAATGATTGATCTTTAAATAGTATATAGAAACAAAATTGACAAGAAAAAAGCAAAAATGTCTTGGAATTAACTAGAAAATACTATGTAAGTTTTCTGAATTTAAGAGAGAAATGCCAATTTGAAATTCCTGAAATTAACATTAAACAGCTAAATGGAAAATCCTGAAATTAACGAAGAAATTCCGAAATGGAAGATCCTGAAATTAACGGAGAAATTCCGAAATGGAAGATCCTGAAATTAACGGAGAAATTCCAAAATGAAATTCCCTGAAATTAACGGAAAAATTCCGAAATGGAAGTTCCTGAAAATAACGGAAAAATTCCAAAACGGAAGATTCTGAAATTAACGGAAAAATCCCGGCAACTTGCTGCCAGTAGTTTTTCCGTCAATTCAGGGAATTTTTTTTAACAGTGCACGTCAATATAAAAGTTTATGCACAAGCTTCTTCATTTGCTGAAGTGAAGGTGGTACGGGAAAATTTCCTATAGGAGATTTTTTCTTTTACATTTAACGATTCATTTTAAGTAATTTTTCTTGGGTAGAATACCGGTTGTAAAATAGCACTTCGCTAAATCTAATGAACTTTTCTTCCTTTTAAATTTGTCTGTTTATTTCGAGTAATTTTTCTTGAGCAAAATTAAGGTTGTAAAATTATACTTCCGCTAAACCAAATGAACTTGAATTCTTTTTAAATTTAGCTACTCATTTTGAGTAAAATTCAGGTTATAAAATTGCACTTTGCTAATTAAAATTAACTTTGGCTCCATCTCAAATTAAGCAATTAATGTTGAGTAATTTTTTAAAAGTAATTCAGGTTGTAAAATGACACTTTGCAACCCCCCCCCCCCCCCAAACAGCTCTACTGCCTCTAACATTCATCGATTCATTTTGAGAATTTTTTTTTACTAACTCAAGTTGAAAAATAACACTTCTCTTATCCAAATGAACTTCACTTCTTGCATTTTCCGATTATTTTGAGTAATTTTTCTGGTTGGTGTGTTGGCTAGGGGTAGGTACATGTACACTCTTAAAACAAACGAGCGATTTCAACTCAGTCTGGGTTAATTTTCAATTCTCCAGTGTTGAAAATGCACTTCTTTTTAAGAGTGGATCCCTTGTATGTTAAACCTGCGACAGGTTCACTCCAAACGAGTGATTTTAACTCAGTCTGAGTTAATATTCACTCCTTTCCAATGTCGAAAATGCACTTTTTCTACAGAAGTCTATTTCACTCTTTTGTTTTAAGAGTGTATATTCCAGCTTGCTTGCTTGATCAGAGGCCTTCTTATAAAAGCCTTCGTCAAGTGAGACAGACACAGAAAGAATTTTTACTGTCTCAGAGAAGGGAAGTACACGCAGAGCGAAGGTGGGAATCGAACCCTCAACCGTTACAGCATCCAGACTGCTACTATAATGGTCCAAACCACTCGGCCATCCATCCGAGCCACAGTGTGTTGAGTAATAATTCAGGTTGCAAAATAGTTCCAATTTCTCTAAACCAACACAAAAATACCAATCAATTCTTACATTTGATGGCACCACTAATCAAACGCATTTACAATAACTTCCTCAAAAGGAATCGCAAATGACATTCGGCAAGAAAAACGCTCGAATTAATGTAAATTCTTAATCCGTCGAGACATCAAATATGCAGAGACCTTTGCCTTCAAATGCATTAAGAAACAAGTGCAGGAAGTTCTAAAGAAACCCGGTAATGTAATTGAATCGACAAAAAAAGTAACATGACAGCTTGAGACTTGAAATCATTCTATTTTGGGAACATGAAAAGTATTTCCTTGCAAAAAAAATCATATTAACTTACGGGATTTCATTATACTTTTTCTTCCATTCGATAAACTTTATTTTGCAAAAAAAAGCAGCTGCGCATTAGTTGCGTATTACGTATGCAAATGACGTAGTTTCTTTTATTTAAAAAAAGTTGAGTGGCGAGAAAAAATATTTCTTTTTGTCTGTAATTCACATTTTCGAATTCGTTCTAGATACATTTTTAAGTATTTTTGAGCTTTTCTGAAAAAAGATAATGATATAGAAATAAAATATTTTTCCATATTTAACGTAATCCAATAAAGAAAGTCTCATCGTATTTTTTGTCATTTTTCGACAAATTTAAATTTTCTTCCTTCAAATCTGAATAAATTATTGATATATCATGATATGTAACAAAATTTATTGTTTGTTATTAACTATTTATCTTTGTTAAATTTGCCAAAAAAATTAAAAAAAGTGCGATGCTAAAAAAAAAACTAATATAGCTGCTGTTTAGACTGGCTGCATGTTAAAAAGATCAGAAAATGTTTTACCAATTACGACTTTTCTAACAAGAATATTTTTTTATCAAAGTTTAGTTTAAAATACAAACTATTTGATTTAATTATCATGCCATGAACATCTTTTTAAATTATTGAATTTAGTTTAAACAATCTTAAAAATATACATAAGAAATATCATGAAAATGAACTTTGAATGAAAATATATTTTTTTACCCTTTGTACAATTTAATCATTGCTTAACTTTTTTTAGATAACTTCAAAGTACAACTTTTTTGTATTAAAAGTATTATTTTATACTATTTTCTTTAAAAAAATTATTATTTATTACATTTTGCTTCAAAGAAAGAAAAACCCTCCATAAAGAAATACAAGAATAATTTTACATCGATAAATTTTCATCCCTCTAATGCTTATACTAACTAAGCCATTATTATGAACTTTTTTCACCCACTTAATCTATGTTTAAAATGTCACAACATCCACCAAACACATTGTTAAACAATGTATATCTAGCAGTATATCAATGAAAAAAAACTTTGGACATCAGATTTTTTAAGATATTCTTTCTCTACAAAATCCCTACTTATTATACACGGTTCTCGCCATAAATCAGAATTAAAACTCACGGAAAAAACACTGATACAGTACTCTCTGGAAGGGTTTCCCTCCATCTGGCTTTGGCAGGGTTTCCATATTTGGCGTGAAACTACCGATGGCAATAAGAAATGTTTTTGTTTAGGGGATTTTTATTTCACGTATGTTTTGAACCTGAGAAGTAGATAATAAGTTGTTCATTTGTTTTCTACCATACTATACTTCACCGGAAACTTTAAAAAATATTTTTTTCAAATGTTCACAAGACTACAAAATTTAAGTATCACTCTCTTATTCTTAAAAGCAATTTGTTTAAATTTTACTCAATTTATTCTGTATATCACTCCGACTTATTAAAAAAACAAACCTACTAACCTACCATAAAATGAGAGAACATATATATGGTTGTTTTCTCCGCATATAGTTTCAAATGATTTTTAAAAATAAAATATATATTTAGAAAATCAGAATTTGGTCACTTTTAGAGAGTGATCTAAAAATAATTTCCTAATAAAAAAATGGGTACAACTATATATATTTTTCTTAGGTATTTTTTTTCAATACATGGTCATTTCCATAAAGACAATTGTATGATTATAAAAAAAAACCCCGACTAATGCTCAAAATGTTTTAAAATAATGCATTAATTAACATAAAACCCTAAATAAATTCAGTCAAGCTTCAATAATTAGATAATTCAAACACTTCGTTAAAACTTTTCAAAAGATCTACATTCTTAAAACAAACAAGCGAATTTAACTCAATCTGAGTAATTTTCCCTCCTCTAATCTGGAAAATGCACTTACCCGAAAGGAGTGGATTCTTTGTGTGTTAAGTCTCCGACAGGATCTCTCCAAACGAGTGATTTTAACTCAGTCTGAGATAATATTCACTCCTTTCCTGTGTCGAAAATGCACTTATTCAACTTTAGTGGATTTCACTCTTTTGATTTAAAAGTGTATTTCCAACGGAAATAGAATTGTTTTAAACCACCCAAAGTTCAACTTTTGGCATCAAACTCGTGAATAAAGCACCTAAAAGTGCCAAATGTTTTGACGCCTGAAGAAAATTAAGAAAATTTTAATTTGTGAAATAAGAGAACTTAAACTCAAATTCCCCCATTGAATGTCTAGTTGCAAATGCGTGATGATTGCTTGATATTTGAACATGTCAAACTGAACGATACGTTTTATCAACAAGTGTTTTTGTACCAAATAGAATTTTTAATGAATAAAAATATGCGGTCGATATATACCTAGCACCTCAGAATATGTAACACCTAAATGGGGGCAAGAAATTCACAGACTCCCCCAAAACTTTATTAAAATTTAACCTCTAAACTAAAATTTAATGGTTACATTTCAAGTAATAAATGTAAGTATAGCCAGGAGGAGGAAACTTGAATGAAATGCCAAATTTTTCCAACATCCGATGAAAAAAGCTTCTCTTAATTTTTTGCCGTAACACTTAACTAAAGTACACTTAACCCTTCAAAAATTAACTAAAATTTCAATACTATCACAAATTTAAATCTTTAGCAAGCACCTCTTTTATCTTTTAGCACCACCTTTATCAAGCAATCTTCAGCAAAACTGCATCAATAAGAAATAAAATGTGCGATTGGCTAACTAGAGTGAAAATCAATTCTTTTCTCAAAATAATTGATTTTCACATACAGGCCACAGCAAAAGATTAATAATACACTTAAAAATTAGATAGACATACTAAAGTAAATAGGAAAAGATAAAAACAAAGCACATCAGGCAAACATCTGTTAGGAGCATTACTATTGCCTCATAAATAAATAAAATTAAAAGGTATCAATGTCGTTGATTTCACAGATAAAATTGGAGATTGTTTAACTCCTCCTTTTGCGTGTGAAATACTAACGTGGCCAACTATGGGGTTCGATTCGAGTTGGCGCTTAGTATCCAAGTCGGGTCGATGGCAGAGGCGAAACTTTCCCATGAATGAAAAGAAGGATTCCAAATTTGGAATCTCGCCATCCGATGGAATCAGCTGCAGAAGGCTAAATGCGGCATTCGAGTGTTGCGGTCGATACCACAGACTCGGGGATGAATATCGGCAACTCTCACTTCGCTGCGAACGCACACTTGCCTTGCAACAGGTTAGGATCTGATATAGGCTAGCTTCTGACACCTGTTTGACGAAATGGCTACGGGGTTTCCTTTTATATTCGACTGATAGTTGGTTAGGATCCAATACCAGTACGCTTTGTTAATGGTTGAGTGGTTTAAACTTCAAGTACCAGCGTTACTTAGATAGTTAGGATCTGATACCAGTTCCCGACACCTGTTTGAAGAAATTGCTTGGTGGTTTTAATATATATTCGACTGATAGAGGGTTAGAGTCCAATACCAATACGCATTTTGATGGAGGAAGGGTTTAATCTTCAAGTCCAGACAATATTCAGATGATTAGAGTTTGATACCAGTTTCTGACACCTGTTAGATGCATTGTCTTAGTGATTTTATTTCATATATTTTTCTGATCAATGGCGAGGATTAGGATCCTACACCAACACGCTTGAGGAACGAAATGACGAAATTAATTAACCTTCACGTTACTTTGATGCTTAAAAGCTGATACAAATTTCTGACAACTGTTTGACAAAAGGACTTGGTGGTTTCATTTCGTATTCTTCTACTTGATGACAATTGTTAAGTTCCAATACGAATTATTGTTAATTGAAATTGGGGAATAGTTTAACCCTAAAATCCCAAAGTTATTGTGATGTTTAGGATCTGATACCAGTTTCTGACACCTGTTTAACAAATGGGCGTGGTGGTTTCATTTCATATTCTTTTGATCGATTGCGAATGTTAGGATGCGATACCAGCGAACTTTCGAAACCAAATAGCGGTGTGGTTTGAAATTTATTTCCCAACGTTACTTAAATGGTTAGGATCTGGTAACAGTTTCTGACACCTGTCCATCACAATAGTTTGCTGGTGTTATCTTTTGAATCAGGGTAATACTTTGGAAATAATTCACATTAGGCAATTGCTTTACTTAAACGCTCCGAGTGGCAGACACGGCTTTTTTCCGTATTTTGTGCATCAGTCTCTCTTACAGCAACCTCGAATTTCATGTATAATGATTTTTTTTTCATTTGAGAATAATTTTAGGTTAATTGCTTCTAAAAAAAACTAATTCTGATATTTAAAACAAATATTTTATTTAAAATAAATTTAATTTAAAATATTTATTAAAAAAATACCATACATTTTCGCCGATTTCCAGGCCGTTCGGAAAGTCCTTTAAGCTAAGTAAATTAACTAAAATTATAATAAATGGAAAAAATTAAACAATACAAATCAAACAATATGTAATACCAACCATGCAACAACTCAATACCCTCCCCCCCCCAAGAACTGCTACAAGATCTTAAAAAAAAACCACTCCGTCCCGCTCGAGAGGAGGCACGTCCCTGTACCTCTATCTGCTCCCCATCCTCCGGGATGCGGACGGAAGATGCGCAAGAGCCTCGGAGCCCGTGACTGGCTGAGAAGTGCCCCCCCCCCCCACGCCTTTCTTCTTCTTCAATGGGCCGAGGGGGGGAGGGGGGGGGATCGATGGGCGCCATGACGCCATCCCATTGACGGGACGCCCATTCAAGTTTTCGAAGGGAGTCAGAAAATTTGGCGCCCCTTTTAGGTGCTACATCTACTCTGGGGCGCTAAAAATAGAATGGGTCGTTTGGCGGGGGTTCGGGGGTGGTGTTTGGTTTAGGGGTTGGGGTTGGGATGGTAAGGAAGAGTTTGGTTTAGGTTATTGTAGTTAGTTATTATGGGATGGGACAAAAATGCAACCGAAGCAGTTTAGTTAAGTAAAATCATACAAGTATTAAAAAAAACTCTAATCAAAAGAATTGATTTTCATTCCAGTTGAATGATGCCAATCGCATATTTTATTGTTTATTGGGGCAGTTCTTCTGAAGATCCATAAAAATTTTGTGTAATTCAGTTAATTTGGCTTCTTTTTTAGGTGCTACATCTACTCTGGGGTGCTAAAAATAGAATGGGTCGTTTGGCGGGGGTTCGGGGGGGGGGGGTGTTTGGTTTAGGGGTTGGAGTTGGGATGGTAAGGAAAAGTGTGGTTTAGATTAGTTTAGGTTATTGTAGTTTAGTTATTGTGTGATGGGTGGTTGGGACAAAAATGCAATCGAAGCAGTTTAAGTGAAATCATAGCAGTATAAAAAAACACTCATCAAAATAATTGATTTTTATTCGAGTTGAATGATGCCAATCACACATTTTACTGGTGCAGTTCTTCTGAAGTTCCACAAAAATTTTGGGCAATTCAGTAACTTGGTGCCCGTTTTAGGTGATACATCTACTTTGGAGTGCTAAAAATAAAATAGATCGTTTGCACGCAAAAAATGGTGCTGGTCCTGCAACTCAACCAAGTTCGGTTGAAGGGTGTTTAATTGGCACAGCCAAACTGGTGGTTTCTTTCAAACCTACCAGTTTAATTACCATAACTATACTCGTTCGATTGAATGAGTTTAGCCAACGGGACCAGACTACCACAATGAGTTCGGTTCAGACAACTAAACTCTGTGTGAGAACTAAACTGCGCGGTATCAGTGTAGTTCTATCAGCCGAACTAATCGTTTGCGCCAGCTGAACGATTCTAACCAAATGTGTTTGGTTCCTACAACTAGACAGTCCTGTCAGTCCTATAGCAACCGAACAGTTTGGTTGGGAGAACTCAATTTTCGTTTGTACGTAGGGTCACATGGGGGAATTATGGATCACTCTCTTTCCGGGGTAAATAATGATCACTAAGTTTTAAGGAGTAAAAATGGTTTTTAGAAAGAAAAAAAATTATGCCAAGTCATCCTTATATATTCTATTTTCTTATATCAAGTTCAAAAACAATGTAACTCTGCAGCAAAAAATAGAAAAAAATTA
Organism: Hylyphantes graminicola; assembly: GCA_023701765.1. Lineage (NCBI taxonomy): Eukaryota > Metazoa > Arthropoda > Arachnida > Araneae > Linyphiidae > Hylyphantes > Hylyphantes graminicola. The sequence goes on from CM043115.1 coordinate 13,764,433, forward strand.
CTTTTTACACTACTATAAAAACATCTTCAAAAAAGATTGTCTTTGAAAAACATGATTTTTTTTAAGATCCATACTGGAGAAACATATTTGAACTAACTATTTTGTTGGTACTATTTTTCAATAGGAAAAGGTCTAAGCTTTTCAATCCGACAAAAAAAATTTCATAATAATTTTTTTTAAAGATTTTAAAGGTATATCGATTTATCCCCCAGTTTACTGGGGTAATTCTGGATCACTGGGGTAATTCTGGATCAGTGATATTTTTTAATTTTTCATGTGCTTTTAGCCAAGTGGTATATGTCATTTTGAAGCATAAAATCAGATTAGGCTGCAATCCAAATTTCATTAAAAAATTCAAATTAGAAGTTTATTTAAAATTTAAATAACAAAAAAATTTAATCTACATTGAAATAACATGCAAATTCTATTTTTATTCAATATTTTCACTGTTGCCATTGCGTTAAACTTATTAGAAACTATATTTAAACTAAAAACTTCGAAAAGAATATTTATTTGTGCTATATAATTCAGTTTGGATTGCTGTAATAGAGTCCATTGAATTTTTTTTGTCAAAATAGAGTTCTTTTGATGGTTCTTCATACATGTATGAAGAAAGATGCGTAGAGAATTCTAACTTGGCGTAAAAAAATATGCCAAGTTTCGCTTTCATTACTTTTCTGTGCTAAAACTATCTTTTTATGTGATAAAAAATGATAATTTGAAGCATTAATTTACTTTTAATATGCATTTGTATAAAAAAACAAGGGTGATCCATAATTACCCCATGTGTGATCCATAATTGCCCAAACCCGGGGTAATTCCTGATCACTCAATAATTAAAATAAAACTAATAATAATTAAGTTTTAGGTTGAGTTATTATTTAAATAAATTCTAAATTATTTAAGCTTACTCCATGCAAAATTAAATCTTTCTATCTTTCATACTTTAGAAAAAAATAGGATGTTGTGATTTTTTGATCCATAATTCCCCCATATGACCCTACCAGACAGTTTTTTGCGTGTGGCGAGGTTTCTGGGAGTTGGTTTCCATTTGGCCATCAATTTGTTTTTTTTTGTCTTTTTCTCTAAATGTAGCTTGCAAATAAATATTCAAATAAATAAAAATAGTAATAAAAACTTACACCAAACATGTGTAATGTTGAGATAGATTTTTAGATCACTCTGGTAATTGAATTTAAGCTTTTTAAATTACAAATTGTCTGCATTTATAAGTCCAGGAACATGTAGCAAACAGGTTAAGCGTATGAGATGGATCGCAGATATATCTGTAGTTGATTTTAATAATTTTAAATAGCTATTTGTCTGTATTTATAAGTCCAGGAACATGTAGCAAACAGGTTAAGCCTATGAGATGGATCGCAGATATATCTGTAGTTGATTTATTCATTTTAAATAGCAATTTGTCAGCATTTATAAGTCCAGGAACATGTATCAAACAGGTTGAGTCTATGAGATAGATCGCAAATCTCCCTGTAGTTGCTTTAAAGCATTTTAAATAGCAATTTGTCTGATTTTATATGTTCATTGAGTTTTAGTTGAATCATTTATGGGTTGCAAAATTTAATTTAATCAGCTGTTTTTAAGAGAAATTTGAAACTAACTTTATATAAAAAAAATTCTGATACAATAAATTAAAAATAAATGTGACACAGGATCTCAAAAAACTTTCTTGGCTTTCCAATGCAAAAAATGCTCATATATTAACTCATAATTGAAGGTAATGTGATACAGGACCTCTCTTTTAGACATACAGAAAACGTTTAATGCTTAACGTCGATTTTCTCACACTTTGGTTGACAAGGCAACCTCAATACTCATACATGCAACTGCTACATTTGATTTAATTAAGTTTGGTTGGTTTAGCTACTTAAAGGCTAATATTTAAATGCATCAGAACATTTAAAATAGCAAAAATTATTTCGGAAATTACGTTTAAGTTGAGGCTTACTCATTTCTGCGGAATATAAGGTACTATATGAATCTAATTTCTATCTAGATTTTGAAATAATGACAAAAACGTCGAGGTGTTTTAATGTATTTGATCAGTACTCGACTTTTAAAATGTCCGTTTCCTAATTACATGTTTTTGCAACTTTTGCTCATGAAAAAATAATAATTCTATTTAATCAAAAGGATTACAAAAATATATATAGATATCAAAAATACCTTCAAAGTTATTATAGATTACAAAAACTACAAGAATATATTGTTTTTCTAGATTAAAAAAGCGCAGTAAATATAAATATAATTTTTGCGCGTCATAAAATTAAGTTTTGTCGGAAATGATATCCTGCAGTCTAAAATAGGTATCCACAACTTTTCTTATTATATTTTGATCAGGTTTAATTTTGTATGCAGTTAACCAAAAACCTCTTATCCTCCTTATCTATCTCCTCCTCTTTAAAAAAAAAGTGAAAATATAGTTGAAATTATAGATTTCAAAACATACTTAAATTCAAATCAGATTCGTCAATATATTTATGAAATAAGTTTTTTGATTAATTTGAAAAAAAAAACTATAATATTTGCTGTTTTACCAACGCGTAATAAAATTTTAATTTAATTAAATTATTTTGTGAGTGTGTTATTCAGTATACTTTTCCTTATTCGCCTAGTTTTATTTTACGCTTAAAACTTTTATTACATGCATGAAACATTAGAGTTATTTTTAGATTGCAATCTTTAAGGAAAATGAGCGAAGAGACAACATGTACCAAGGTTCAACGCTCTTAAATTTAATAATATTTGTGTTCTAAGCGCTGTTACTTATATTTGAGTTTCGAAATAACTCTAATTGAATTCATTTACACAACTTTTAAGTCCAGTATGGGAAGAGAGTGGAAATTTAAGGCTGAAATAAAAGGTATGGTGCGGACTAAAGTAAAAATTTTCGTCCTTTTTATATTTTCATAAAATTAATTACCTTAACTCTCTAATGCATACTGTAGCCGTTTGGCAACAAATAACATAATCCACTCTATTCTATTAAAGTAGAGCTCCCTCTCGAATTTTTTCATCTATTACATTCCATTATGAAGTTTTAGATAATAATAATAATCCTCATAGATGACAGTAGTAAAAGTGAATTCAAAATTAAACAGTGAGGTTATTAACTGTTGCGAAATTACGTTTTTGGCAGTATTCAAAGTATAATAATATTAGTACACTAAATACAAATAAATTGTTTTGAAAAATTAATTATAGTTAAAGAGGGTTATTTTGTAATATATTTAGTAGTTTTCTAGTCATTATTACCAAATTGGAATTTTGTAGTTAGTTTTTATCCTATGAAAAAAAAATTAAAAACTGAAATTATTTAAATTCTAATGCAGTTAAATTTTTTTTCAGTATTTTCCCCATAACTAATACATATATTTTTTTCTGGACGAAAAAAAATTCATGCACTCGAGGTTTTGTATTTGTATTTGTTAATATTCTTTTGATTTAGAGAGAAAATATCCTTAGTTTCTCGAATGAAGATTATGAATAATTTATCAAAAATACTTGCAATTCGTTGATTCTTTGTTACTTATGAGTTAATAAATAAATCATGATAGATGAAAACTGCAAAGTATGAATTTTACTCATGGCTGAGTTAAAAATAAATTTAAGATAATGGCCCTATATACAAAATCTGCTGAGCCTAAGTACAATGCTGGTATTGTATCGATAGGATCAATTCTAAAATATTTTTAGTTTACAGTTTGAGTCCTCTAATTTAGGGGAGAGAAGGGGAATCATGCCACCTCGGGTAATGCCGCCACCCCTTGTATCTCGCCAGCGGTGTGTGTGGGAGGGGGGCTGTGAGCGCTGAACTGTAGCAGGAAACAAAGTAATTTGTAGTATATACGCTAATGGCCGTGCGGTGAGTTAGTGTAAAGTTATTTAAAAAATATGGTTTTTAGTGATTTTCATCTAATCTTGAGCCTTCTGAAATTAAGCGATAAGTGACTGCTATCTCTAAGTTAGATAAATCAGTCATACATCATTTAAAAGAGTAATTATTTGGCTATTTTATCACGTGGTTAGTTAGGACAAAAGGCTAACTATCTTTCTTTAAACAAGCTTTCTATGCCATTTTGTCTTACTGGGGTAATGCCGCCACATCACTCTGGAGTTATGCCGCCACATACAAAAGGATGGCGGCATAATCCGTAAAAAAGAAATTTGATATATTGGCCCTACAACCTATAAGTTTTCGTTAGAGATGCGACGTATCCGAAAAAGAATAACTGAACTGTTCAAATAGACCAACGAAACTTAAAAAAAAAAACATGCATAGTTAGTTGCTCATAGAAAGTTAATAAAAGAGCTGTATCATGTACAATTTATCATTCCAAAGTTAATTAAACCTATTTCAGTTCTATATTTATTGCTTTAATATGTAATTTTCCATTATTTATAGATTATTTGGTTTGTTTATTGATGTGGCGGCATAACCCCAGTGGTGTGGCGGCATTACCCCAGATACCGGGGTAATCCCGCCACTGTGCGAGCTTTAGAAAAATAAAATTTTATTCAGTTTCTATTAAAGATTTAAATTTTAAAAAATCACTACGAGATAGGTTATGAACTGTAGTATGCTATGCTCATTACAATTTACATTAATTGCAACACAATTCAGCATGAAAATTCAATTTCCCTTAAGGTGGCGCCATTCCCCTTCTCTCCCCTACCAATTATTTTATTTTTAGTGTATATATTAGTTCGTATCGAAAGTAATCAGTCTAAATCAGCAAAAATATTACAAACTTCAAATCATTCCAGTTTCAGAGAAATGGGGACATAAAATATAAAATTTTCCTTGGTATTTTCCATCTCTAGTACACTTTAAAATCTTTCAAACTCAATTATAAATTTTAGCAATTTTTTTACTAAATATATATTTCCTTTCAGCCTAATGTACAATTCAAAAGCGACGCATAATCCGTGCACAGTATATTCAAGTAACAAAAGATTAACAATAAAATATATTTTGGTGTTACATTCACTTACTGAGACAACCGCAGATTTTAGAATAAACTTCCAAATAAAAGTATCGAATTAAAGAACTTTTAATGTTAAGCCTCCTTCTTTTCCCTAACTAAGTAAACAAACTATTTTTACCTTCGAAGCGATTAAACCAGTGATAAAATTCGGCGCCGCGATTACCTTAGAATAATCAAAATGAAAAAGTTCCCTCGCAAACATTCGTTTTGGATGCTTAAATTAGTATGCAAATTGAGCTAAACCTGGAATTTACCTCTCTAACTTATCGTTAAATTGTAAGAGGGATTTTATGTGTAATTTTACAAAGTTGTAACGGACAACATGATGAATAGGAATTAATTGAAGTCTGAATTTAGGCAACGGGGAATATCTGAAGATGCTCATTTTCAGTAAGCATTAAGTTTAGAGGGCTGTGGGGAGCTCTGTGGTCAGAGTCTCGATCTCTGAATCGAGTCCTGCGATGGGTCCTGGGATCGAGTCCTGGTCGCTGAAGACCCACCGAGTATATGTAGAGTACGTGCTCGTCAAACCTGTTGGGTCCAAAAGTCCTGTGGGCGGTCATTACGCAGTTTCCCACAGGTACATGTTCCTGAAGAATATTTCCCTCCCCTCCAGGGACATTTCTAAATTGTGGAGGTGGCGAGCGATAGATGGAAGCATCCGTCACTTATGTGTGTGCGTGTGTTGTGTCTGTCTTACTTGACGAAGGCTTATAAGCTGGTCTCTGACCAAGCACACAAGCCTGAAAATATATGTATACCAACCAACCAATCATTAGGTTTAGCTTTTGCTAAACCTAATGATTGCATATAACAATTGTATAATAATTGCATTTGTCATAACAATTGCATTTGCCATAACAATTGAATTTGCCATAAAAATTGCATTTGCCATAACAATTGCATTTGTCAAATGGTTAGTTTGTCGCTAAAACTTCTGAGTTAAATTTTAAAATAGTCTAGCTACTCACTTATCAATCTCATAAAAATTAAAGGGACCCCACAAAAAATCCACTATCTAAAAAGTATTAGAATCTGGATCAGCTCACACCCCAAAACAACCACAATAACGTGGTCACAATTAGAAATAAGGAGTTTGATTATAACTATAGCTTATTAATAAATGGAACCATAAGATCGGCTTCATATGATATTTTAAAAATATATCTACTGCAGTTTCCTTATGAAATATAAAATAAATTTTATTGGGACGCATTTTTCTTGTAAGAAGCTCCGTGCTACCTAATGCACCTTTATTGCATTAAAAAAAATTTGTTGACTTTCCAAACAAAAATTGCGTTTTTCCTAACGACCAAATACTTTTGCTTTTATCAGCACAAAAATTGTGTTGAGGTCCCAGATGTGTATTCTTCCAAAATATAGCATCTTCTTTTTAACGTTTTGAATAAATGAGTAAAATAAAGCTTAAAAATATATGCTACGATAATTTAAAATGAAAGTAAAATGTTGTTATACATATACTTCTCTATTGAAAGTCAATTATATTGGAACAACCAATATTTGAGTTCGTATGTCATCAACACAGTATCGAAACAACGCAATATTGTACTGTTGCAATTATTACACAGTACTTGTGTTACACTTGTGAGGTGTTAACAGAAGTTTCTACGAGTTTTGCACAGGTCGTGGTCAAGACACTCGATGTAATTTTGTGACATCATTCATTCCTTCAAATCTAATTGTATCATCCATGGGCACGAAAACAACAGCAACAACGACATGCAGTGGTAACAAAAATTAAAAATAATATTGTTACAAAAATGGGAATGTTTTAGATGATGTAACGCTGTTTTTTATTTTTCTTCGTACTGCAATGCCATTGGTTGTTCAGATTTTATTCTCAAAATGTACGTACTTTTCGTCTGTTTCCGAATTGCGACGTGGTTTTTTTTTATCAAGGATCAGAATTCGGACATAGATGAAAAGAAACTTTCTTTCCGTTTCTTAAACAACTTATTTAAACAACCAGAAGAACAGCAAGAAGTTGGCCTGTAAAAAATAACCCAATATTCTTAGAAAACTATCTTCCCAAAACCAAAAGTAATTCCACAAAAAATGAAAACAAGACCGCTGTTGCCCCCCACGACGCAAAAAAGCACCCATTAACAGTTAAAGTTTTGTCAAACTTTCATTATAAATTTAAGAAGTTCTTTTCTCAATTTCTTTCTAAATGAACAAGAGGGAAGGATCGAACCGAGGACGAATTTTACTGCACAGGGGATTACATCATGAGCGCAATTAATTGGATTTTTGGATTAATTTTTTAAGCAGCAAGGCAGAAAAAGAAAATTTAATTTAATTTATTCAGCTTAGGTTATGGTCGACATAGTGGGGGTTGATTTGGGGACATATTTAATTGCGTTCGTTTATTAACAAAAAAAACCTAGCTAGTTTTTTAAGTAATCGCTAAAGAAACCATTTTTTCTACAGTTTTATTTACGTAAAAAAACTACATTGTAACTGCGAACATATTTTTAATTTCTCTTTACAATGTTGCATATTTTTGATAAAAAAAGTAGTCAAGGTGATTCAGAGCATAGGATGCAAGTTTTTTTTAAATGCATAACTAAAAATATAAGTGTTTTTTTTTTTTTGCAATTTACAGATTGTTTTAGAGGGAAGCCATTGTTGTGTTCGCACACACCCAAATATAAATACTCCTATATTAGAGAGATTTTTAACAAATATTTTTAATGCCAACGAATGTTAGATTTTTCATACAATTTAAAATGTGGGGTTAACAGTTACAAAACAAATTTGAATATTTAATTTTTATGCAGTTACAGATACAGTTTTTTAACAATTATCTAAATATTAGTCTCACAATGTACTGCATTTTAGTGAAAAATCAAACAAAACTTTTTCTCAGAATGGCTGTGTTTCCAAGCCGTAATTTTTCTAAGGTAGTTAAATCCAATGAAACACGATGTTGTATAGAAGTTGAAAGCTCTTGATCAATAATGATATATTTTTTATGCGAGCCATTGATCCCGATGGATAACTTTCATTGCATCCACGTAAAACGGCTAACTGCGCTAAAGCTTAACCCTGTAAAGAATGATTTTTTTTCATCCCGAAAAATATATTTGTATCTTTAATATTCATACATTATGGGGAAAATGCTGGAAAAAAAACTTCATTGGAATTAAAATATTTCCAATTAAAAAAAAATTTGCCATACGGTAAAATCCAATCACAAAATTCCGATCGAGATAACTACTAAATATATTTTGAAATAACTCTCTTGAACTATAATTATTTTTCAAAACAATTTATTTGCATTTAGTACTAATATTATTGTACTTCGAAAACTGCCAAAGACGTAATTTCACAAAAGTTAATAACTTCAATGTTTAATTGTGAATAGACTTTTACTACTGTCAACTATGAGGATTATTAGAAACTAAAACTTCAAAATGGAATCTAATAGATGAAAAAACGCAAATTTGTCTAAAGGGAGCTTACTTGTTACTTGTGGATGTTACTTGTTGCCATATGGCAACAGTATGCATTACAGGATAAAATCAAGTTGGTTTTATCGGTAATCAAAGATTTTTTTAAAAATAAATTTAAGCAGCTGTGTTAATGCTTTTTTATGCTAATGAATCAAAATTGTTGCACAAAAATGTACTGTAGAAACTCATTTTCCAAAAGCTCTTGGTTAATTAAATATTAGTTATTTAATATATTTGAATTGTCTCAAGGTATTCTCAAGTTTCTATAAAAAACAATGCTTTTACATAATAAAAACTGACTATTATTCTTATATTTTTAGCCTACTTTTATTTATTTTTTAATTCGAAGAATTAAAAAAAATGAAAAAGTAGGTATTGACATGCGGTCGATGTCCGTCCGTCCGTCTGTCCGTCCGTCTGTCCGTCCGTCTGTCCGTCCGTCCGTACCCCCCTTCCAAAATGAGTTCTAACAATCCGATCTTAAAAATTCTTTTTTTATTAGAAAGGTATAACCCCAGACACCCAACTTTCATACTTTCTGTCCGTCTGTCTGTACTATAGGACGGACATAAATCTACTATTTGACAACGAATTTCCCATTGAATTAGCTTTGAAATTCAATTTCGAGTCATTTAAATCGCTGAATTTAACTACAAATGCTACGAACAAGTGAGATACGTCAAAAAATTCAGCGCATCGAAATTAGAATACATTGAAAATTTCAGAAAAGAATTCAAATTCGAAGTACTTCAATTATTTAAAAAACATCAAAATTTAATGCTCATTTAAAAAGCACAGGAAGCCATTTTTCATTAGAATTAAGGGGTCTAAGGAGTCTTAAAAATGTGCAAAGAAGATACTACAAAGCAAAGTTTGATCTTTCATGTCATTTTTTAACAACTCAATGTATAAGTATAATTTTTTTATAGGTAATTCTACAAGATTTATTTATTATAAAACAAGTTTTAAAATTTATGAAACTTTAGCCAAAACTAAAATAAATGATATTAAACATGAAGCTATTTGAACACAGTGTGATTAGTCTTGCGCGGCAAATTGTGAGGTCAAAATTGAAAAAATGACCAAGAAAATGACTTTATATTGTACAAATATGTGCAAACAAAGACTTATACCTAAATTCTCAGCTCAATTTTAATTAGAAATTATTTTAAGAACTTTTTTCTAAAAAAATTAATAAAATTTTAAAAATTTTGATTTAAAATTATTTTTAAAATAATTTCTAATTAAAATTGAGCTGAGAATTTAGGTATAAGTCTTTGTTTGCACATATTTGTACAATATAAAGTCATTTTCTTGGTCATTTTTTCAATTTTGACCTCACAATTTGCCGCGCAAGACTAATCACACTGTGTTCAAATAGCTTCATGTTTAATATCATTTATTTTAGTTTTGGCTAAAGTTTCATAAATTTTAAAACTTGTTTTATAATAAATAAATCTTGTAGAATTACATATAAAAAAATTATACTTATACATTGAGTAGTTCAAAAATGACATGAAAGATCAAACTATGTTTTGTAGTGCCTTCTTTGCACATTTTTAAGACTCCTTAGACCCCTTAAATCACCATTGCCATCGCAACAATTGCTTGAGAAACTTTAATTCTTTTAGACAATAAATTAAAATAAATTTATTTTTGAGACATCGATCAATTTAAGATGACGTCAAATATATATTTCACTACGAGATCTTTGTATGTTGATATAAATTCTTTGAAATACAAATTTTTGCAAACGATTTAAGTTATAATTTTTTAATTTTCGAAATAAAATAAATGAAACTAGCCGAATTTAGCAAGTAAATGTTTATTGAGGAGTAGTTTTTTGGTTTTTGTTCTACGAAAAATTAAATATTTATTTATAGCTTCAAATAAAGATGCGTTTAGTGAAAGATGCTGTGTTTAGTTAGATGCTGCGTTTAGTGAAATTTATTTTAAATTTAATGTGGTAAAACTGTTGTTGGATGTCACTTTTTGATACGAACCTAGTTTTTTTCAAGATAAGAATTTTAGTAAGTATTTAAGTAACAGGAAAGTAGGCTATTTTAGTTCTTTAAGAACTTCTTGTTTTTATTTAAAAACAGATACCGAATCGATTGTTCTATTTTTATGTTAATTATAAGTTTCTAAAGAACATCAAATCTTAATTGTTTAAAAATGTATCTTTTTCATTGAAAACAAAATTATAACCTCCGTCCTAAATGCAGCAAAATCTGCCAATCTGCTGTTTTATCTGCCCAAAATCCAAAACATTCGAAAAAATTCTCATCAATATTTAAAAAGAAACCCGACAAAAAAACAATACTTATATGGGCTTGTTTTAAAATATATACCGAATCAAGTTTATGTTTTTTATCATGTCAACCATAATTTCCAAGAAAACATTAAATTGTAGCTGTTTGAAATAGATATCTTTGTTATTGAAAGCAAAATTATACCCTTAGTCCTAAACATAGATTTATCTGTCCAAGTGACGAAACCCCCACTCGATAAAATTCACATATATATAAAAAAATACACTTACAAAATAGCAACAATGATTTCCAAGAGTACATCAAAATTGCAGTTGTTAAAAATAGAAATCTTTGTTATTGAAAGCAAAATTATAACCTTAGTCCTAAATACACCAAAACACTGTTTCACCTGTCCAAGTTCCAAACGTTTACCTTTTCAGTCAATTACCGGTGCCATTAGCATTTCCGTACCAAACAGAACAGTAAAGAACGAAAAAGAACACCGCCATAACTATTTATAAACTTCTTTTCTATTTATAAAAGACGTTATTTCAATAAACCAATGTGCAGCCGACCAAACCGAGTGAGTTTTCCAATAATCGCGCACCCATCAATTTATTTTTTCGGTGTTTTATCTCCTTCTTTCTGCGTTAATGGTCGCGAAAAAATGGCGGAAAACCATTTTTAGCTTATAGAGTTAGCGGCAAATGAATCAATCATTTTAAGGTAGAAGCTTGCTAACATGGTAAAAGCAGCTCTCAGATTTTGGTTGCAGTCGGCTGGTTGGAATGCTTAAAAGATAAAGAGGTTTTGCTTTTGTTTTAATAGTGAATTAAGGGCTTTGATGTAGATTGAGAAGGAATGTAGAAGGAATATTAGCTAAGATAAGATTAGTTTTATTTTGAAATTAATTGATATTTTTAATTGATTTGGCACTCAAACTAATGGATTCCAATAGAGCCTAAGGAGAATTTCGATGTCGAATTAGTTAATTATTTATGCAGAAAGGGCAGTGAACAAATGACAGTCGGTTTTAACAATGGATTTTTTTAGAATTCTATGAACATAAAAAAAGTAATTAAATAATATCATTCAAGAAGACTTATTGTTATGAAAAAATTAGTGATTATGTATTAGCCTGCAATGAAAACAATGATGTGTACAAACACAATGCAATAATTTGTTAAAGAACAAGTAATTCTACACTTAATGTTGCTATTATTTACAATATTTCTTCTAAAAAAGCCATAAGTTAGCAGATCCTATTAAGTTACTTTTAAATGAAGTATTTAGAACAATTTTTAGCCTTAAATTCCTTACCTTTGTGAAAAAATCTGTAATATTCTTCAACTATGGGTAATATTAACACAAAGTATAAAATATTTCAGAAGTAGAATAAAATAAACCGAACTAATTTAAGTATTTTATGCTAAAATGTCTTGGATTTTATCTACAAAACTAATGTAACTAGTTGAATCATAAAATTCTCTACACGAGTAATTGCATAAAAAACAGACGAATATATTATGTCCTAAGTATATGAAATGTACAATACCCCTTTAAAGAAATAAACAATACCCCTTTAAAGAAATAAACTACATTTTTTTTTAAATTTCTTAATTTTTATTGTATTCAGTTATCAAATATATTTACAAAAGAAGACAGTTTCAGTTCAAAATAAAACGAAAACAGCCACATTCATAAAGGAACTGGGGCGTGGTGATCGGTGTTGTAGATCAGTGGTTCCCAACCTGGGGGCGATCGCCCCTAAGTGGGCGATTTGTGTTATCAAGGGGGCAATAAATAGTTTGGGGGCGATAGGGGGCGATGAGTAGTATTCAAAGGGTGGAAATTAAAATATAATGTATTATAGTAAAACCATTCCAATTTTTTTTCAACGTGACAAGTTTCAAACTGACATTCTTACAAGATTTGACCAAGTTAGAAAGTCCTGATTCTATTGTCGATCCATATCGTTTTGAATCTGTGGGTTGTGGATAACCTTGATAACTCTTTGCAGACGGAGTTTGTAGATCTGAAGTATGACAGTGAGGCGAAACTCATTTAAAGCAGAGAGGTTATGAGTTAGCCTGTGTGAAACTTATTTACACTGATCCTTAACTGTGGTAAAAAGCTGAAATCTGAACTACTTCTCTTCTCGTTCCGTCATTATATTTAGTTAAAAAAGGGTTAGTTCTGTTATCCAGCTCCTCACCAAACAAAGAAAGCAATTGGACATTTGCATCAAAGACTTGCGTATGAGCTTGAAAAAATAATAATTGATATAAAAAGTGACAAAAAATGAATAAAAAAGTTTTCAACATTCATTTTTTTCTTTAATTTTTATTGTCAACTCTCTTAAATTTTCCAGAATTGAGTTTAAAGATCTTAGGCAATTATTTTACTTTCATTATTTGAAAAATCTAAATAAAAATATAAAAAAATTAACAATTTTTTTCCCGTTTTATTTAAGAGAAACCGGATAAAGCTGCTTTGGTTCTTTCTATATATGGTAGTATAAGTGTTTGAAACTATAAAATTGCTTTATTAGTTACACTTTAACTCAAATTATAATTGGACAAATTATAAAAATTAAAGGGGGGCGATATGTGTTAGTCAACTTAAAGAAGGGGGCGATGTTACAGAAAGGTTGGGTTGTAGATGAATAAATGTCGGAATGATCAAAAGTTTTTTTTTAAGGCATTCAAGGTAGGCGAATACCCAAAATTCTTAGATTTTTACTATAACTTTGATCTTTTCCAAATTTGGCATAGTGATTTCAAATATAATGAGCAATGCTATTTAGGCATTTTTTTATTTAAATATAATTTATTTATTTTAAACGGTGTTTTTTTTTACTAAAAAAAGAGGTTTACGCTAACAAGTCTACCACATTGAATTTTCCTCCTATAACCATTAATTATGTGTTAAATTCTCCATTTTGAACTGATACATGCAATGACCCTCTTAGAGTTACATACAAATTACAGGAAAAGAAGTTATTAAGAAAAATTTGGCGCACATGTGATGTCTTGTTCGGTTCGGATCTCATTGGGAATGAATTTGTTCCGCCTTTATTGTGCAGGGATTCGATAAAAGAATATATAATTTATACCATTGAGTGAGGAAATTGACTGACTGATCGTAAGTTTTAGTCTGTAATTATACAGGATTTGGGTGCAGAGATAAGTACCGTGTGCAAAAGTTTTACTTCCCAAAATGGGGCCTAGAAACAAAGAAAGTTAATCGAAATTAAATTAAATAAGATTCACCACAGATTTGTCTCCAGTTTAAGTTTTATTTCAAAGCACTCTACATTTCCACATTACCCTTTTACCAATCGACTGCTACGACGCCCACGCTTGCAGTGACGTCTTTAATACGATTATCGAAGTCTTGTACCCCACGAACAAACCATCCGTAATCTAATTCGTTGAAGCTGCAACTACAACACCTATAATGACGTCACAGCTACGTCAAATGTTGTCTTTAACACCACAAGAAAACCACGCTCCGCCACGTTCGAATTGTAAGTTCCCGTAGCAAAATTAACTACACGATAATACATAGAAAATAAAATTATAGAAAAGCAAATCAAACTTTGGTCGATTTTATCCCAACTCGGGGAACAATAACAGAATATACTCTCTCTCTCTCTATCTGTTACTAAAACTGACGAAAAACTACTATTTATTCAAAAATGTTAACACCATTGTCTTTAAGCAAAGACATGTTCTCATTACAGAAACTGCCTACATTCATCCTTTTATTTCAAGATTATCTTTAGTTTTACATTTCCATCTTGCCAATTATAGCAACAGAACAAACTACTTAAAAAAATTTCGAAATGAAATTACAGAATAGCAATTCCAACCTTTTTCATTAAAACACTAACACAAAAAACGAAAACTGCCATATTTCTTACTAAAACTGACACATAATCCACGATTCATTCTTCAAGAACTCTCAACAACGTTCTCTTTAAAGCAGAGACCTGTCACCGTAAACAGGTCCTGACACATGCCTCCATGAATTATAAAATCACTCGCAAATCCTCGGGGCATTGCACTTAATGGAGAAAACTGAATCTAGGCCCGAATCCACATGTCTGCGTTCCTTAATCCTGGAGGCATGGACTTATGCAAGTGTAGGACGTAATACGGTTAAATGTCCCATATAAATCCCGGCGAACAGTGTTTCTGCATTACGGTGAAGTAGTTTGGTAAAAGTCTAACTCTCCCTCTAATGGTGGTCCGTCCGTGGCCGAGTGGTTAAGGCATCCGCCTCAGGATTCAGCCTTCTCAGGAGTGCGGTTGTTCGAATCCCACCTACTGCCAGTCATTCTATAAATCGGATATCTGTACTGGTAAAGAGTAGAAAATCCAACTCGTGACGGATGGGCCCGAGTACACTGGGAGAGACGTGCTCGTTAAATCTGTGGAGTCCAAAGTCCCGCCGGCGTGTCAGTATACGATGTCGCTCGAAGTTCCGTTGGGTGCCCGCTCAGGTGTCGACCTCGTCACTTAACCAGGGTTCTTAATTACGAAGCGTTATTGGCTGTGTTAAATATCCTAGAGGAGGCTAGAAATAGGCAGCCGGAAGCAATTACACTACACTACACTCTAAATATGGCATTTTCAAAATACCCAACTCTGAGTATAGTCCACCAGTCACTTCTTGACATCTTAAAGTATTGTGATTGTGGAACAGTCCACTTTGAAAAAGGGTAAAGAAGATTTTGGTTTAGGCAGTAGTTACTATATTTGGCGATTTATTGATTTTGCAGGCGCATATTTCTTTGAGGTGAAGAAAGAGTTTTTAAAATGAAGTGCAGTTCAAACTTGCATCGGGTTCACTAATATTGTATAGCTATATTTTAACATGTGAAGAGTGCAAGGGAAAAACCGCTTAATTTTGAAGAAGGCTTTCCTCAATATGCCTCTTTGGCGATGATAGGGTGAAATCGCCTAAACTAGTGCAAAGAAACAATACCACCTAGATAAGAAGGAAGAAGAACTAAGCAACACAACGTGACACTAGTAGACCAATTTCGATTTGTTGACCAATAACGTCGTATCTTAAGATGACGTCGCATCTTGATTCATCTTATCTTCAAAATTTATTCAAATACAAGATCTAGTCACGAATAATCATTGGTCAAAACCACAGAATCGGTCCACTAATATGACGTCAAGCATTTAGTTCGCCGGCCTTCTAATCTAGGTGGTATTGAAAGAAACATGTTACTCGCTTTGTTTTTCTTTTGCGGCAACCCTGATTCATGCCAGAGATAAGTAGACACAAGTAACGTTTGTATCACAAATGAAGAACCAAAGCAAAAACCGGTTTCCTGTCACCAATGTCCGCCAAGCAGATACATAAGGTAAGACTCCTAAAAAATCAAGTGGTTCTTCCCGTGTACTATTCTCATCGCATTGTCAAAATGAATCAGTATATTGCCCATGTTTGAAACTAGCATGTACTCAAGAATGAAATCCATGCTTTAAAAAAATAAGTTGAAGTGGCAATAGGCTCCATTTTAAGTATGTCCTTGTTTCAAAATTATGCAAATCCTTTGTTTAAAAACTAAGTATCGTAATTACTTGTAGATATTTTCTACTAGTTTGCAGTACAAATACGATTTATAGTATGACTGTTAAATGTTATGTATGAACCTATTCGTACCAGAGAATAGTATATGTCGAGGCTAATAAGATAAATAAAAGTAATGTTGTTTGACACTGAATGTGTCTGGTTTGGTTGGTTGATATACATATATTTTCAGGCTTGTGTGCTTGCTCAGAGAGACGCTTATAAACCTTCGTCAAGTAAGACAGTCACAACACACACACTCACAAGCACACATATGCTCGACAGATGCTGCCATCTATCCCTCGCCACCTCCACAATGTCGACATGTCCCTGAAGGGGAGGGAAATAGTATCCAGGAACCTGTACCCGTGGGAAACTGCGCAATGACCGCCTACAGGACTTTCGGACCCAACAGATTTAACGAGCACGTACTCCGCATATACTCGGTGAGTTTTCAGCGACCAGGACTCGATCGCGGGACCTTCCGATCCGTAGACCGAGACACTGACCTCCGTGTGGTATTTCAGAATTGAAAGCATCGTGTCTTTATTTTTGAAACACATTGTCTCTTTTCGAAATTAAAACTTAGATTTACTCAGATTTGAAAGGGTCAGTGTTTTTTAGAGTAGATTGCGGAGTATTGTTAGAGAAGATTGTGAGGGGTAGTGGTTAGCATGGGTGACTGCAATGTTGTCAAACCGGGTTCGTACACCACCCGCTGAATTTATAAGGTCAGTGAAGCTCTCCTTGATGTCCTGTTATCCATCCCAATTGGACTGTCGGATAAGAAGAAGAAATCTGCACTGTTCGGAACCCAAAAAGTAGCGTTAATGGGTAATGTAATCGATTCCGGCTGCCTATTTCTAGCCTCTTTTAAGAGCTTTAACTCAGCCAATAACGCCTCGTAATGCAGAATCCTGGTCAAGTGACGAGGTCGCCACCTGGGAGGGCAGCCAGCGGAACTTCGAGCGACATCGTACGCTGACGCCGTCGGGACTTTGGACTCCACAGATTTAACGAGCACGTCTGTGTTAGTGTACACGGGCCCATCCGTCACGAGTTGGATTTTTCTACTCTTTCCCAGTACATATATCCAATTTACAGGATGACTGGCAGTAGGTGGGATTCGAACCTCCTACGGAGGCTGAATCCGGGGGCCGATGCCTTAAACACTCGGCCGCGGACAGGCTAAAGTAGTGTTAACTCTGCACAAGCAGGTTTTTTCTTCTTCGAAATCGTCGACAATGCAAACAGGTCGGGTAACTTGAAGGTAAGGAGAGCTTCTCTGGCCTTATCAGTATAGTAGGTCGTGGTTCGTACGAGTCTTGTTGAAGATCTTTATACGTCGTCTCCGCTAGGATACTCATATATACAAACGCTTTTTGGTTAGCTTTAAAATTAGACGTTTCAAAACAAGATACAGATACATGTTTTTCAGTCCAGGTCAGAGATTGTGGGAAAACGCGAAGGGAAAATAATATGTAAAGAGAAAGGTGACTTTTAATGAAGTTCATGTAGAACTTATTAAAGGTATTTAACCCAATATAAGTAAACCGAGTTATGAAATGAAGCGATATTGAGCTTGTTTATGAATTACTAGCTGAGCTTAAGAAAATAAATTAGCTTTAAGATAGTTATTTAATGCTGTTACGCACAATCAGGCTTAACTTCATCAGATTTTTAGTTTAATTTCCTGAAATTTTATATTTTCTAAAAATAAACATCACTATCCAACATGGGGCAGTATTGTAGTACGTATTGAAAGCTTAAACACTTGTTTGGGGAACCGGACATTTTGTTTTCTCTAAAAAATATATAAATATAAAAAATCAGTTCTAGCCATTTGCAGCGAAAGTTCAAAAAATTAGAAATTTAAATAATTAACATAAATTTTTAAAAATGCAAGCAATTTTTCATTGCAACTTTAAAACGATTAACTACCAGTGTGAAATAAAAATTATGATTTTTTTTGTAATTCAGCCGAGAGCGGGTATTGAATACAATACCTTTTGATTACGAATCGCTTTGATTACAATGATCTAGGAATTACAAAAAACACCCACTGCTTATAACCTTCTACAGAATTATTACCCGTACGCACAGATCTGTAGATCTTTATACGTCCCAATGTTTGTACGATGCCCGTGCACGTAGAAACTCCGATTAGAATAGCGTTGTTAAAAATAATGGAGAAGGAAAAGATTTTCTTTCATATAATTTTTCATGCAATGTTGATTTGTGTTTTTAAAGGTTAACATGTTTTAAGTAATAAACTAATGGAAGAATGTAAAATGATACCGATAAAAGAACTTTTACCATAAAGCATTTTTAGCCAAATTCTAAATTTACTTCTGTTTACATGATGCTTGGTATAAGTATATCATTTTGTAGCAATAAAGGAATTAACGGTAACTACAATAGGTAATTTTTAGTCATTTTAAATGTTAAACTAATAGTCAACATAGTTAAAATCAACTTAGTGGAAAATTTAAGTCAATTAAAGGTTAATACAATGCCATAGATCGTTAAAAAAATATTGTATTAATTGCAGAGCAGGGGATGTTGTGACCTATTATAAGTAGGAAATCTCATACATAGGAAATCATAAAGTAGAACTTGCTTTAGAACAATACAAATTATTACGTATTATACAAAAAATAAAAAGTGTCTGTCTTTGTAATACGTTTCCAGTTATTTAAAGGTGAAATGTTTTAAGTCATTTTAATTTCATTGCTAATAACTTTTTTAAAAAAAGTTATATCTACGAGAATCTAGAAAAATATGATAGTACCAAATCATGTAAGCTGAAACCTATGCTGTTAATAATTTAATTCCAATTTATATATATTTGTTTAAAAAAAATTTATGTTTCTCTATTTCAAAATGTTCTTTTTCCATTAAAAAAACATATTTAAAAAAAATTAAGTTATAGAGAAAAAACGTACTTCAACGACTAAAACAACAAAAACATCTTTTTTTTTTAAATAAAACTATTTTGAATAGAAGTAAAAATAGATTTGACTGAAGCCAAACAAAAATATTTTTAGCAGCATAAATCTCAAGAATTTTTTTTAATTTTACATAAACCTCGCAAAATATTTATTTTACATCATAATTCAAAATCCACCAAATTCATACATTTTTAAAAGCAGCACTTTATAAAAGTTTATTTTTAACTCAAAGTTAAAGAAATGCTCGTTAGGAAAAATAAATTCCAAACACTTCGAGAATTTGCATTTTGCTATCAAACGAAATAACCCACAATCGTTATATTTAATGAAAGTACCAAAGTTACACAAGAATTTCTAGCCATTTATAAAACGACCCAAACTAGCAGACGCATCCGTCTAATGGACAAAAAACACGAATAAAAAAATTGAAAATGGCGTCAAGCCTTTCCCTTTGGTTTCATAAGGCTGTTACTGGTATTTATGCTAAAAATTATTACATTTTTGGAGTTTTTTTCTAAAATATAGGGACAATAAACTACATGATAGGATATAAGGAATGAAATCATCGATTAATAAACTAAAAATATGTAAAGTATGCCGCTACCTATTTAATGATATAAAATGTTTAAAATTAAAAAATGGCTTTTTTTCTGCAAAAGTTTCTGCAAAATGTCCCCATTGTTTATTTTCTAATAAACCAGGGAACTTATAGTGCCAAACAATATAAATGTGCATAATAAAATTGGAGTAAAGTAAATTAGTTGCTTTGTTTCGTTAAAAATGAATTTATTATTTAAAATGGAAAAACATTTCAAAAGTAGTTCGACTATTGCACCTTATTTTGGAGACAAATTCGTGCTTTATATAAGTATAATGCAAAACGTTTGAATTATAAGTATTTCACACATGACATTAAACATGAAACTTAATTTTTTTTCATCGGTTTGCTGTTTTCATCACGCTATGAACAAAATAACCTATCATACAATAGTATGATTCCTCTTTATGAGGTAGGGTTACGTACCTAACATTCCGGCTTATGTGCTTTATCAGAGAAAGACCCGCCTACATAAACCTTCGTCAATTAAGACAGACCAAAGAAAGAATTTTTACTGTCACAGAGAAAGGAAAATACACCCAATGCGATGGCGGGAATCGAACCTGCACCCGTTACGCCTCATATTGCTGGCGTAATGGTCCAAACCACTCGGCTATCGGGCCATTTCTTCTTTATATGCGTATTTTAAGACACATCTTTACATTTTTTGCAAACCAAATCAGCAAAAAAAAAATTCAGCCAGGCTCGAGTTTCACCGTGTTGTGAAACTCTAACAAGATTGGAAATATCAATATTTATTTGTCCAATTTCCTGTTCCTTTTTTAAACTGAACGCGAAGACGCAGTCGAGATTTGTACACCTACTTATACACCTCATATATGATTCATGAGAAATTCTTTTTATCGGAATGATATGTTTCCTGTGATATTTTCGGGAAAAAATATGACGCGGTTTTATATTTTCGCTACTGGGTTATTAACCCCTAACATTTAAAATTGTACTTTGCATTATTTTGTAGAGAACATATCTTGGTTCGAAAATTTTAAATAAGGGAGGATTTAATAATGCTGCAAATAATGATTCTAAAATTTATTTTACTCATACGTCTAAAATATTAGAGAAAAAGATCATTTTAAAAGCTATTATAATATTACTTTAATGCAAATGCTTTTGTAAAATTATGTTTTAACGAATGCATTTTAAACGAAAACCTTGTCTATAAGTGTATACCAGTTGGGATAGTATAAAATTATCAGGAAATTAAATTTTTTTTAACAATCCTGTTTGAGTTCAATAGGTTTTAAAAAAATAGCTGTTTGGTATAATATTTTAATCTCATGTAATACATTACAAATTTAATATTCAGTGAAAAATATATATGGAATATAAATTTTGTTTTTAAGTTTTAAATATAAGCTTAGATTCTTGCTTTCTGTCAAATTATTGTTTTTAAAGAAGTAAGGAACAGTTTTTTAATACTGATTTTGAAAATTTTTAAGTTACATCAAATATAAAAAAATAATTCATTTAGTAATCGATTAAATGAGATGAACTACCAATCAATTTTAAATTTAAATATAGTTTCTTTAAAAAAAAAAACCCGATAAAATGATAAACTAGTTTGAAATAACACGTGAATTTAATTAGATAAAAAAAACTATCTTACAATTTACTTTAACATCAGGCAACTAAAACAAATGTTTTTTTCTTTAATCAAAAGTAGAAACAAATACATTCGAGGCAATTAATTTTCAGAAAAGTTTTTCCTATTTCTAAAACATAATTTTCCTGTCATACACTTAGCTTTGTACAATTACTTTGTTTGTCCTAATAGAGTTAGCATTCATTAAGTCAGATCTGCCAAATCCACTTGTTAAATACGAGTGACATGCAAATTTCAATTGACATTCATTTATTTTAATACGCTTTTCTCGACGTTTGAGATTAAAACTTAAATTGCAGTGGCATTTAACAACCGCTAGGACGTTTACGCCTAGGGATATTTTGTCGAATTTATTATTTTTAAGGGGGACTGGAGCCCTTCATTGAAACAAGTGTTAAAGTGACCTTTTTAAATGAATTTTTCTCTCAATTTATTTGATAACTTTAATGTAATTTTTACTAGTTGTTAAATGGATGTTTAACTATAATTTAATGGAAGTCATTTTAAAAATTTTGTTTCGTTTTTAAATTATAATTTCTTAAGTGAAGCTACATATTTTTTACCTAAAAAATACATAATATTAAAAAGAAAAAAGTCGGACAGTTGTACTCAAATCTCTCCAGCGGTATTTAGAAAATAATTTCTTAAATACATATACAAAATTTCTGTCTGATTATTACAGCAGATTTTGAGAAAAAGGTACATGAACATTGAGAAAGCAAGTTTTCATATGTAAGCTTTTAAAGTAAACCGTAGTGGTTTCTTGCCTATAAAACATGACTGTATTTTACCTAAACAACGTTTGCTTAAAAAATATTTTAAAAAAATAATTCCAGTGCTCGAAACATTTACTACAGGTAAATACACTTTTCTAAATGTAAGATATCGTTGTAAGGCTAAGATTTCATACTTTAAGAAACCTTAAAAACACTGAAATGTCATACATGAAAATTGTTGGGGGTCTGGTTCCCCTTAACCTACTTTTTTAATTCAAAGGAATTTCAATAAAAAAAACAAAAATTAGTTATCGACATATTTCCTTCCATCCATTTGTACTATGCCCATTCGTCTGTTTTAAAATATTCTTTTTTTTATCAAAAGTATGACACTAGGTACCTATCTACGATACTTTTTGTTCATCTGTCAATACGTAAGCATTTCTGTCCATGCATCCCCACCTTTTGTCCCCGCCCCGGATATAGGGTATATGGTATATACCGGGTGGTTATAAAATAACGCTCGCTGTTCGGAGAGGTCTGTAGCTTGAATGAATATTCCGAATGCAACAAACTTCAAGACACTTATTAATCAAGAAGGGGGGAAAATAAGGGAATCATTAAAAAGAAACTCGTCGCTTGACCAGGGTTCTACATTACGAGGCGTAACCAATTATGGACAATTACGGCCAAACACAGCCAATTAAGCCTAATTTTATTCTTAACTAATAAGTTTTAAAATATTGGGATGAATAAAAAATATTTTCTAATCGAAAAAATCTGAAGAATCGAATGATGTGTTTTTTGATATTATTAATGGCTACAGAATATCATAATTTTGTTTTCTGAAATGATGATGCTAAATTGTCATTGAGACTGACTGGGTTAACAGCCAAATGGCTTACGTTTGACTACTTTGAATATTCAATATGAATTAATAAAAATCTCCTTTTTAGAATTAACTACAAAAATAGAATGATCCCCTATGAAGTAAATGTTATTCTACTTCATACAAATGTATTATAATGTGTTTTCCTAATCATTGCTGTTGAGAATTGAAGCGTTAATTCAGTTAGATCTACATTTTAAGCACCCAGTTCGTAATCTCGACCTACCAAATGACATTGGGAGTGCGTGGGCGTTTGAAACAAGGCCAAGACTATAGGCGCTGCCTTCCAAAAATCGATGTAAAAGTCTTCTAAACAACAGTTGTATAACTATTATAGTGTAGACCTCTATAGAAAAACTTGTCTCATTCAGAAAGGCGTATTTTTTGTACAAAAATTACTTTAGAGATCATTAAACACGAATAATTGGTTTATCAGTGGTTGGACAATCTTAGAGTAATCGAGATTACAAGGATGAATTGAGCGGATAACACATTGTCTGGAATGTTGTAACTAACTGTATTAGATTTACGAGTTTACAACATTAGACTATCTGAAAATAGGCGTAAAATAGCTTTAAACATTAATGTTTTTGTTGGAAAAAGTTGTAAAGTCTTTAAATAAAAACATTTATAGTTAGAATATAAAGACAAATAAGTTTTAAAAAAACTCCGACGTTTTCTAATTATAGTTCTAGATGATTAACGTTTGTTACTCACTTAGACCATTTTTGGCAAAACCTTAATATCACATTAGTATAAACAAAAATAATTTGATATTTATAGCATCCCCATACGCATTTCTATTATATATAGCATCTAA
Organism: Hylyphantes graminicola; assembly: GCA_023701765.1. Taxonomy (NCBI): domain Eukaryota; kingdom Metazoa; phylum Arthropoda; class Arachnida; order Araneae; family Linyphiidae; genus Hylyphantes; species Hylyphantes graminicola. Next base: position 13,788,360 of record CM043115.1, read on the forward strand.
AAGATACAAGTGGTGATAAAACTTTAACGATGAATAAAAATACATAATGAATTTAAATTTATTCAAGTTAGTTTATTAAGCATAAAAATAACACTTATTTGCCCTCTGCCACAGTAAAAAAAACCTAAACGTGAAAGGCAAACCAATTTAAACATTGAATATTTCCTTAATAACAAGGTTATTTCCATTCTTTTTATTTGAAAAGGGTAACCAACCCAGACGCATTGTGATAAAATCTGATTACCGATGCTGCAAAAGAGAATGAGAGAAAGAGAAGATAGCAAGAAAGAGTGGGAGAAATAGTACATCCAAGGAGAAAGACACTCTTCATTGAGCAAGGCGGAATATTTCATGGTGTCTGATTCGTCAGCACTTTTATGCATCACAGGAACTATTGATTCAGATGGAGAAGTACTTCAAGAAGTGTCAACTTTTCACAACTGCCATTATACAGCATTGAACATGTAAATGGTGAATATGTAAAGACATAAAATGACAATTTGTTTAGGAATTTTGAGGTGTGATAGTTTATAACGTTCTAGAAAACTTTATTTTCACAGGAACTATTGATTCAGAAGGAGAAGTACTTCATGAGTCAACTTTTCACAACTGCCATTATGTAGCGTTGTACATGTAAATGGTGAATAAGCACTGACATACAATGACAATTTGTTTAGGAATTTTGAGGTGTGATAGTTTATAACGTTCTAGAAAAATTTATTTTCACAGGAACTATTGATTCAGAAGGAGAAGTACTTCAAGAAGTGTCAACTTTTCACAACTGCCATTATGCGGCATTGAACATGTAAATAGTGAATATGTAAAGACATAAAATGACAATTGAAAGTCATTTCGTATATGTCATTCGTGAAAAGTCATTTCGTATATGCTATTACAAGTGTTGAAAGAAAAAGAGCAATTATGATATTTATAAAAATAGTTTTTTCACTAATAAAATAAAAAAAAACTTGGCTATAAATAGCAGTAATTGCTTTTTCAGTGTTGCTTTTAATAAAACATTGTAATTTTTTTAATTAATTGAAAACAAACACAATTTTTTTTACCTTAATTGGTTGGGCGTGTTTGGAATTCTTTTAAAAACATCATTCTGGGGTGGCATTAATTAAAAGTCAACACCAAAAGTTCACATCATTAAAAACGGATTATGCTTTTTGAAATCAAAAATTTGCGTATAGATAATTAGTAACTTATGTATAACATCACCTTAATATTTTCAAAAGCTTAGGATTATGTAAATTTGGAGAGCACTCTAATAAATAATGCAAAAGCATTTATGTTTTAAAATGTGTCACAAACATCGATCATAAAAATTTTTATAAACAATGAAACTATTCCTGCCGGTGTAAAGGTTGAAGTTTTTTGTAAAAGTTAAAGATAGGTATGTATCTTGGTTGAAGTTATGTGAATGTCGAAAATATAATATTCAATGTTAAATAAAAATAACTGAAATTTAGTCTCAGCTTTCGAAGTTTATTTGAATCAATTAAAACTTAAAAATTATAATTGATTCAACTTAATTGATTTTCGCTTAATTAAAATGAGAATACAACGAATTGATATTACAATAATATATATCTCATTAAATTTAACGCCTACATTTAATGAAAAAAATTGCGATTCCAATTTAAAATTACGCATTAGTTATGATTGTGTCGTGACTAATCGTACGAGTAAAATGTCTGCATTACAAATATTGACTTACACATGCTTTAAATCATCCACATTAATTAATAGAATAAATAGGTCATCAAAAATTACACTTTTCATTTATTAAACCTATATTACGACTTTCAATTGTCAAATTGCATGTAATTAATCTCAATTCGTAAAAGCGTGTATATTGATTAACTTAGCTGATGAATCATAAACCGGAAGTTTAGGCTTTCGTTAAAGTTTTATAGGTTTTCAATTTCAGCTTATTCCTGAAAATTCACCATCACGCGATATCGAAAGCAATTTCATGGAATATCTTACAATTACTCAATTATAACAATAGATTAGCAATAAATTTATGATATGTTAGCTGGTTTCTATTGACATTTTGTAAAAGCGGCTTTTGTAAAGGTTTTTTTAAGTGGAAGTCTACAACGATTAGTTCTAAATTTAAGTATAATGAACCGGCATGTTATATTGTTACATGCTATTTTTAGCCGTTAATGTAAGACGGAATATTTGTTAGTTAATTGAAGTTAAATTAAATTTGCAAGTTAGATAAATCCTATAGTAAGCAAATGTATACATGACCATTGTTTCCTCGACATTGTGCTATTTTATAAGTTTCTTATAAGATAAAGAAGTGATCGATTAATTATAATATTTTTTATATAAAAATAGTCAATATATGTTTGTGTTTCTTCTAAAACTAATTAAATTTTCTGTAATAGCAAACGAAAATATAAGTAGATATTTTTGGTTTATTATAAATATTCACGCTTATTAAATCTTGTTATAAATTATATATTATTATATTTCCTTATAATAATATATAATTTATAACTTATAATTTATATAATTTATAATTTATTGTATTATTAAGAAAACGTGCAAGGAACTTAAAAGAATCCACTTATTAAGTTGAGTATGTAGATAGTCTGTACGTTTTAGATCCACAAGCAGTGTAATATTTTGTCACAATCTCGTCATTTGCCGCGGACAAAAATTGCAATGCGCAGTGGCTACGTTAAAACCTAAAAAAGAGGCTATAAATAGGCATTAGAGAACAATCCCACAGCCCAACTGACCACAATAACCAACTTCATACGAGTATTTCAGCGCAACTTTAGGATATATTTAGCCGATTACGCCATGTTTGAATTGCTACAAATAAAAAGGGGTAAAACCACTGGAGAATTCCCTTCTGCGTTTCTTCCTTTTACTTTTCAGTAGATCGATAAGTGATTGTGGAAATACTTCTGAGGATTAGACCTCTTTTCACACTATCAGTTCATATAAGAAAAAAAAATGATGCAACCCAAACATTCTCACTTCTTCTAAGAAGGCCCATAATCCATCTTTTTATAGCTTTCCACGTAGCCTTAAATACTATCGGCCCTACAACCCGAACAAACACGAGAGAGGGACAGAGATGATAAGGAAATAACGCATATCCCATTTTTACCGGTTAGTGGAAAAGTATAAGAAATTAAAGCGTCCAAAAACTAAAAAGCGTTTTAAATGGTAGAGAGTGTCATAATTCGGAAACCATTAAACCCTTTCAGTTATTCTCTTTTGATGGCGTTCTATTTATGAAGATTTAGTTCAAATGAAACTTTTTTAAAGCGTCTTATTTTATACCGAAAATTACGGATTCATATATTCGTTTTTGTTAAAAGTTATTTTGAAGTAAACATGATTATATAAAAGGTCATCAGGTAAAGTTTTCTGGGTTTGTTTGGATATAATATGTCTATTCTATATGTCTTTTTGTGTGAAAAAGTTGCTTCGTGGATTTTGTTATGCTTCCCGGTGTCTCAGACTAAGGAGTCTAAGTTCATTAATTTTCACAATTTTGGGACTGAAGCACAGAAAATCACATAAAAAGTATCTACCGAGTTGAATTTGAAAACATAGCATGCAGCATCTTATAAAAAAAAGGTAATGCATAAAAAAATGTGCACTCTTAAAACGAACGAGCGATTTTAACTCAGTCTGACTGATTTTCATTCCTTGAGTCTGGAAAATGCACTTCTCCTTGTGGAGTGGATCCTTTGTGTGTTAAACCTCCGACAAGATCACTCCAAACGAGCGATTTTAACTCAGTCTGAGATAATATTCACTCCTTTCAAGTGTCGAAAATGCACTTCTCCAACTGGAGTGAAATTCACTCTTTTGTTTTAAGGGTGTAAGATTAAAAAATACTGATATACGACAACAGTTCTAGAACAAGAACTCCAAAGCAGCATCCCTACAAAAAAGCACTCAGACTGTCCACAGCTTCTGTCCTTGAACAGCAGAAAAAAAAAGACAAACATAATGATCGCCAAACCATCCCTCCATTCAACATTTTCTCTGAATGCGTGGGTCGAACGATTTGTGTGATTTTGAGTGGGAGGGGGGGGGCCTGCCCAAACCCCCTTAGCCCCCTACAACTGCCCATTGTTTCTTTGATCGGTTGGCGCCGGCGTTTGCCCCTCTCTGGCGCCATGCCTACACCCCCACCCGTCACAAAAATAATCGCCAAATAAATAAACAAATATGGCGAGACGAGGGGTTTGATATTTTTTTTTGTCTATCATACAAGGAATTTCGATGGGGCTTTGCTTGAGAAGGGATAAGACAATCAAAGACGAGTGTTATAACTTAAGTTGCTTCTGTGTTGTAAAATGTAGCGAATTTGTGTTTAAAGTTATTATTTTTATAGCTTTTACACTTCGTTTATAAAGTTAAAATTGGAAATTTCAATCAACGTTCTGTCCATCGCCCATTTTCATAGCCCAAGCTACAGATGCTAGAGGAAAGTGTAAAGCGTCAGAAAATTCAGCTCACTAAAACTAGAAGACATCGACTATTTCAGAAGAAAATTCGAATTTAAAGTAATTTAACCATTAAAAAATCTGCAAAATTTAGTACTTTTCTAAAAACTATAAAAATTTCATTTTTAATGAAATTAAATCACGATAGCCACTCACAGCAATCTCAAGAGAAACTTTACTGATAGTAACAAATATTAAAAAAAAATAATTTTGTGGATCAGTCATCCAATTTCGTAGCTCAAACTACAAATTCTATAGACAAGTGAGATACATCCGCAAAAATTCAGCCTTTCGAAACTAGAAGAGTTTAAAATCTCAAGGAATATTTTAATTCAAAGTACCTTAATGGCATTTTTTTAGCGACTCGAGTGGCAACTACTCCAATGGCATTGTCTTCGTTTTTGGTCCAGTTGGAATTACATTTATTTTTGGTACTCTCGAATTCGACGTTCATTTCTTTATTTTAAAAAGCAGACATAATTTCTCTTCTTTAACTATTTATTAGGGAATAATGATGTCGAGTTATTAATTATTCATTTTGGGAAGGTTTTTTCATGATGTTTTGTATTTAAAATCATTCTCAAAATACAAATTAATTTAGAAAACGATAATTACTAATAATTAAATTTTCTATGAGAAATGTTATTAATTTTTACCTTAAAAAGTTTAATTTTGATCTAAATTCTATTTTATGTGTTTGGCTCTTTTTTTTTTAAAGCATGGAGGAATTTGAGTGTGGAAACAGTTTTAATTAACAGTTTCTAATACAAATCTTTTTTTCTTTTAATCTATATCAAATTAATTAGCAAAAAATAACAAATTATATTCTAATTTTTAATTTTAATCATAATTATAAATTAGCAAGAACTCATTTTAAATTTGCACCAGTAACTTTAGCGTATAAGTCATGTTATTATTTTTGGCATATTGTGTTTGGGTGGAACTTTAACTGCGCCTGTGATTTTTAAAATTTAATTTTGAGGTTATTTATTTATTTTTACTAATTAATTAACGTTGGTTTATTTTAAAATTCAGAGTATAAAACTATTTTCAAGTACACTAAATTATTACAATTTAAGAATATTTTTCCCAAGTAATAATGTTATTGGACTTTTTTAAATTTAAATTTTTTTACTAAACGTAAGATTTTATTAGTTTAGTACTAATATTATTCTTTTAAAACTAATACCGATAATCAATTTATCTAAGAAAATTTAGACACGTAATTGTAAAGTGGAAATAGGGGATAAAAGAATAGACATTAAAAAATTTTAATAAGCGTAACTTGAATAAAAAATACGTTTATTTAAGACAATGAATAAATACCGACAATAAGCAAAAGAAAAGATTTCTAAATATTTTCAATTTACAATAAAAAAACATGTTTAAGGTTAAATATTGTATTTCACAAAACCCAAATTTTTTTATCAATAATTATATTCCAACTAATCCAAAATAACCTCCAAATATAGAAAGTTAAAGCGATCCCACCTGGATAAGGAATTATCCAAAAACCGAAAACTTTTGCACAAATAATCAGATTTATAACACACCTCTAAATCCATACTAATCTCTATATATAGCAAATTAATGCAGTCACACCTAGTCTAGTCTGTCGCCAGCCTACTAATCCTTGTTAACCTCCAAATATAGGAAATTAAAAAGTATCCCAAGGTATCATACAAAAACATAAAACTTTAGCACAAATAATTAGTTCGATAACGCCACCTCTAAATCCGTGCTAACCTCTAAATATAGCAAATTAATGCCGTCGCACCTGAAACGTATCAATTTTAAACACCTTTAATATGGTCTCTCACACCTATTTGATCCCAGAACCTCTGATTGCAACACACGTTTCAACAACATACAATTAAAGAGCTTAGTTGAAGAACATGCTACGTGACATTTTTGAAATAATTGAGATTTTAGTGACAGTAACATATTATTCCGTTCTTTAACAATAAAAAGTTTCATTTTTTATAAACTTTAAGTTAAGTCTATATTTTTACCGTTAGCAAGTACCGTTTTTAACTGTTAGGTTAGGTTTGAATTATTGTCGCACCATTGTCGCTTGTCCCTCTGTCTTTTTACCCTTTGTTTTTACCCAGTTATGTTGGCACAGAGTGCGGAGTTACACGAGGGCTTTTGGCGACGGGCATCGTATTTTAGAACCACAGCCAGGTGACGAGCCAACGCCTGAATAGGCAAACAACGCTACCGTTAAGGGTGACATCGTACACTGTAAAAAATTTGGCTTGAATTTACTAACGATTACTTAGTAACTTTACAGGTTTTCACCATTTACTAGAAAATCATCTGTAACCTAAAGAAACTACTGTAGTAATACTAAACAATACTAAGTAAATTGATGTAACGCTTACAGCGCCCCCTGGCTATCTTTTCTAGAGATTATGACGAATCGATATCGCAACGATAAAAAACCTAAAAACGTGGGGTTTTTTTATTTTAGTATATAAAAACTACGTTAAATTATTTCGAAAACTTCATATCCGAAAAAAAAAATGAATCTTAAAATTTCTTAATCAATAACATAAAACGTCTTTAACGATCAAGATTTTAACCTCTTTATTTACACGCAACCAAAATGCAAGTCCCCGATAGCAGAGAGGACTAACGCGCTGCTCCACGGATCCCGATAATCTTGGGTTCTGTCCTCGGGAAGTTCGAAATAAAACCTGACTAACAGAAAAATTAGTGGCGCCCTCTGGTTTTAAACTTTTGTAACCAGTTTACTACCAGTTTCTTTGTAAACATACAAGAAAATCCCCTGTAAAATCTACTAATTTTTCTTAGTATAACTTACTAAGCTTTAATTAGTAATATATACACATATTTCTTATGTAACACTACTAAAAAAACTTATGGAAGCTGAGTTTCCTAGAGAATTCTTAGTAACCTTACAGATATTTTTTTAGAGTGTACGCAGCGTTAGGACTTTGAAGGATATTTAACGTGCGCTCCCTTACATGCACGGGGTATTATTCGTCGGACATTTTTGGCTGCACGGACCGGTTATAGGTCGGCAGCTATTTTGGCGATGCCCGGACCCGAACCTGGGACCTTCCGCATGCTAAGCGAGTGCTTAACCGACTGGGCCCTCCCGTTTTTAACGGATCTGAGTGCAAACGAAAAAGTTTAAAGCTCTTTTTCTCGTTTTCACCTTTTTGTCACTTAGAACGTTCTCCATCCAAGCTCTTCAATTACAAGCCCCAAAACCGAAAATCTTCAGAACCCTTCTATTCCCGCTAATGCCCCCCTAAACTTGGAACTGTTTCTATATTTGGAAAGGGATTAGTGGATCCTCCAACTCCGAAGGGATCCCTTGGACTTCAATTTACGATGACGTAATTGATAAGACTTAAGGAGACTTTAATTCGTGTGCACTCGATTATTTAGTGTTTTTTCAGTGATGAAATATATCTGGGGCTTACCTTATGTTTAGAAGGAAAAGATTCGATGTTTGTATTCGATTCTTGGATGGAAAAAGATGTCTATTTTAGAGAAATCGATGTCTGTTAAGAGGGGATTATAATTAAATATGGAGAATGGATGATTGGGTTGGTGAATGCTTAATAGGATTGTGTAGTGGTTGTTTAGTATGGCAAGCGTGGTGTACCGTAAGGATTACAAGTTTCTTCTTTTTCCTGCTATTTAAATACGATGGAATACTTAATAATGCTAAATATATATTGTTATCAATGAAGCCTATATACAGACGTAGAATTTTATTTAAATATCGTTGAATTTTCCGCTCCAAAGATTTCAACCAAGAAAAAAATATTACCATCAAATATAGAATTTTTATTCAATATTATTATTTTTTTAATTCTAGATCTTTAAACGAAGAGAACGAAACATAGTTTTCAAACAATACCTTCGATGTTCAAATTTTTGAAATACTCCACGAAACGGAGGACATATAAGACCCTTCGCTAAAAAAAGTTTTTTTTTTTCAGAATTCCAACATATTTAATGCTTTAAGGGATTTGGTTTTGCTTGTTTGAATAAACATCTTTCTTGAGTAAATTTTATTGATTAAAAAAACCTTGTAAAAGTACAGTAATATATTAAAAAAACTTTTATATGGAGTAATAGTGTATTAAAGAATACGAAAATAAACTTCTCATACAATTTCTTCTTCATTCACTTTAATCTAGATCATTGTAAAGTAACAAATTTTCATTAAAGAACACTTACAATTAACAAGACTTCCAATTTGAAACAGAAATTTCAAAATATGTAATGATATAGCTTAAAACTGTTAACTACTTAATAACTTAAATGATCTACGATGGGTATTTATTAAATACAAGGCAATGAAGCCATAGTTTAAAAAAATATCCTTCAGTATAATCATATTTAACAATCGATTCTTACCGAAATATGTTATTTAGGGAGACACTTTAAAGTTAGTGGCAAATATGATTGGTTGGTAGACATATATTTTCAGGCTTGTGTGCTTGTTCGCAAGGACCCGCTTATAAACCATCGTCAAGTAGGAAAACACAAGACACACACATACACAAATGACAGATGCTGCCATCTGTCGCCACCTCCACAATTTAGACATGTCCTTGAGGGGGAGGGAAATTTTCTCCAGGGACCTGTACCCATGGGAAACTGCGCAATTACCGCCCACAGGACTTTCAGACCAAACAGATTTAACGAGCACGTACTCCGCATATACTCGACAAACACAAACATCCATGCCCCAACGGGATTCGAACCCGGACCCAGCAGCTCCAAAGGCCAATGTCTTAACCACTAGGCCGCCGGATCGGTGGCAAATATGAATACTGCATTTATTTTGGAATACTTTTGGATGCCTATTTATAGCAAAGTTTAAAGAGATTTAACACAACCACGGACTTGACTTAGTACTGTTCGAATTCACCGATGTCTATTTTGGGAGGGAGGATTACAAATTAATTCATAGAAGCTTGGGGATATGATTTGAAAGGGGTTTGAAAATGTTAATCAGGACAATGCATTAATTATTCGTGTTTAAGTGTGGACCTCTAATTATGGTCGTTACGTAAAAGTGTAAAAGCTAATGAAGCATTTTAAATTTACGAAGACAATTTGTGGCTGTTAAAGCTACTTTCGGGTGGTAGAAACAAACAACTGGCAGAAGCTTAGCCAAAAAAAAAAAAAAATCTGAAAATTAGTTTAAAAAATAATAAAATTCCCTCCGTTAAGGTGTTCCGTATTTATTTAAATGTACGGTGGCTTCACAAGTAATTTTGAAATCAACTGAAGATTGAAAAGCTAGTCAAAATAATACTATTTTTCAATATTGCATGAATAATAAGTAAAATTGTAAGTGGCAGTAAAGTTTCATTTCAATTCAGTTTAAGTTTAAAAAAATCGTAGTAACTTAAAATTGCCTTGCACAGTTTCAATTTATTGGTCATAAAACTTATACAGAAGCCATAAAATACACTGACATAATCAGTTAAATTTGCTTTGGAAATTTAAAGGGTGTTATTTAACAAATTAACTTAAAAGCTTTTTCTGCTTTTGTTTAGCAATGTGTTAGTGGCAGTTATTTATCATCATCAAAATTGATGCTAAACTAAGAATTAGTTCATGTTCTAACATTTACAAGCAGTTTTAGCACTCTAAACAGATAATATGAAATAATCATATTCTTTTGTGTTACTTAAAAAAAAGCTAGACAAAAACCAAAACAATTCAAAGCAAGTGTATTTCATATTCTTTTAATAAGGCTAAAACAGTGTTTAGCTTTTCAAAGGAAAATTTGACTACATACAGAAATGGAGCACTTCCTCCGGCCATTTCAATATGGAAACAAAGATTTTATGTTAATAGTACTTTTTTATAGAAGCATGTTTCATTCCAAGGGCATATTCAGTAAAAACGAAATTAGTTAGTAGATTAAAAACGTTATAGCAGTTTTAATGCTTGGCAACACAAGATAAATGCATTTAGAGAGATTGTAATTCGGTCTTTAATATTCAAATCTCCTTCAGTTTCGTTCGCTTTATTCTTTTGATGGTTTCCTTACTTTCCAAGGAGGTTTCGTGAATAATTAAATAGTTTTAGTCCTTATTGCTTTAAGTACGTAGAAGAAACGGTTACCGAATAATACGACGGTATTGCAGGAGTTTCCTAATTAAATTTCATTTTTATTTATCTGGTTAGCTTTGTAAGTATGTCATACACGTGTATTATATTTTTCAACAGTTTACTTTAGGTATTTATTATTTATTAATGAGAAAGCAGATATATCTTACATTATTCTTTTCTAATTTGTCAAAAAAACTGACATTAAAAGATACATGAATGTTTAATGCTTGTTATGGATTTGTTTTAAATTTTGAAAGTTGAGACATAAATTTTGTCTTGCATCTAAACACATTTATTGTATTCTTACTAGGACCCTTTTTAGATTTATTATTATTATTACGTTGTTTATACTAAAATCAGAATTAGGTCAATGCAAGAATTTTAAAAAATGATGTCAATTTTCAATTTGTAGGATGATCACTATGGGTGATTGTATTTTTTATTTAAAACGAAAAACAAAGTCAAAAACAAATTACAAATACAGTATATAGTTAAGATGTCGAGGCTTGCACTGTAAGTCTAAATGAATTTATATATGGTTAATTAAAAGGATGACAATGCTAAAAAAATCAAGAAAAATATCACTAGAGAATCAAATAAATGTATGGTATGGTACATATATATTCCAGCTTGTGTGCTTGTTCAGAGAACCGCTTATAAGCTTTCGTCAAATGGGACAGACACAGAAAGAACATTAACAGTCACAAAGAAAGGAATAATAATAGACAAATAACAACATTTATTGACGGTCACAAACATCCATGCCTGACCGGGATTACATAAATGTAAAGTATAAAAATATATAAAATTTTAATAATGAAAATGATTGTGTTTGAATATTGAAAATATTGAATTGTTTGACGATTTTTTTTAAAAATCGAGAAGCAGTTACAATTTTGTCACACTTTTTCAAGTAGATAAAAAATGGCAAAAATATAAAGTTAGTCACAGCGAGAATGGGAAAATCAGAAGAATGCAGTCAATCTTTTTTTTAGCTTTTCCTTCAATATTAAGATAATGTGGGTCGTGATGGTCTTTTTATGAATGTGGAAATAAAATATGAAAGTGCTTTTTTGTGAATAATCGAGGCACTTTTTCCTGATTTGAATCAATCATCGACGTTCATTTTCAAACTCATCCATAATAAATGTGTCCTTGTTGTTATTGACAGCGCTGTTATTGTATTTTAGTAAAAAAGTCCACATGAAATAATAATGCTAAATGTATTCAAAACGACAGTTTAATAACGCAGTTTTTGGTCGTTAAATATGTTTTGTATCAGTGAAATTACTCTAACAATAATAACTAATTACATTTCATCAGATTTTTTAACATTTGAACGTCAATGTAAAAAAAATATACATGAGTATATATTGGATACTTCAATAAAAAAATTTCGGAAATATTGTTTCAAGTGATTTTATATGATAGACTTTTCATATTTTAATGTTTCAGTTCTTTTGAAAAGTTTTTCTTTTACATTAACATTGAGTCGATTATATTTCTTACCATTTGCAAGTGTTGGTTTTAACGCTTCGAAATGCAAGCTTTTAAAGTCGTTTTAACCTTTTTTGCCACAAAATACGCTTTTCCACAAAACTCTTCAAATTTTTTAGTTAGATTAAATTTTAATGAAAGAAAACTATCTTTGGCATATTTTCAAGAACATTTTCTGTGAATTTTCCTATTTTTAAACATTTTTTCATTATAGGGACAAGGATTAATGCAATTTATTTTTTGTATATTATAATAAGCATAGATTCCGGAAGTTAAGTCTTAACTCAAAATTTATTCCTGAGCGTTATAAGCGTGACACTAATCTAAATGTCAAGGTATATAATCGCATCTTCCCCCATCCTCCTAAGTCTTACAAAAAAGCTTAGAACCTTTGAAGAAGCTTTCACAGCCAAAAAAATAAAAAATATATATTTCAAAAAGACGCAGGATTAAATTCAAAATTTTTTCTTAGCATGATAAACCATTAAGTAATCATTAAATATGAAATTTTTTGAAAAAGATAATATCATTCTTATTTTCCTTTGGTAAACTATTTTGTTCATTTTAATAATCGCTATGAGGTAATGTGATTCAGTTTATGAAGGTCACATATTTTTATTTAAATAATAAGAAGGTAATTGTGAATGATTTTTTTAATTATTATTTCCTAATGAATACGAGTTATGGAGGTCCTAAGTAAATATGCTTTCAAAAAACAATTTGAAACGCATTTTAGGCACCACACTACTTCTATAATGTACAAAGTGTAAGGTAGTATTAATTGTTCAGTCCTTCTGCCCAAATAAATATGCTGCATACAAGTGTGATTAGTCAAAAACTCAGCGCATTGAAATGAGAAGACTTTGAAAATCTCAGAAAAAATTTCGAATTTTAAGTACTTCATTTAATAAAAAAAACTGCAAAATTTAAGATTAAAAAGCATAGATAGCAATTTTTATTGGAATTAATTCACCTTTAATAGAATTAAAATACCTAATTGACCTTCACAACAATTGCTTGGAACACTTTGTTTGTTTTAAGTATTAAATTAAAAGAAATTTATTTTTGAGAGATAAATCAGTTTGAAATGACTTCACAGTTCATCAGTTTGAATACATTTCACAAAGAAATTCCTTGGTTGTACGTGGATATAAAATGTTTCTCTTCTATTTAAAGCGAAGAATAATATATAATTATTCTTTGAATATAAATTTATTTAGCAAACGATAATAGTATGAGTTTTCAAAAGGAAACAAATGAAACTAGCCAAATTTAGTGCGTAACTTTTTAATGTAGAATTAATACTGAGGCGCTTTTTTGTGTTTTTTTTTAATATTTAATTTATTTTTTAATTTTTGGCGCTTTTTTCGTTTAAGCACAAATGTTGTGTGGAAGCGAGCTAAGTGATATCTTTCATAAACCTACTTGTTAATTTACACAAAATATCGCATAAAATATCTAAAAAAAGAGTACAAATTGGTAAATAAATGCCAAATACTATCATAACTACGCTCTTAAAATTGACAAACATGAATAATTCACGACCCAGCCTTTCTACATATCAACGACCTCCTCTGACGTCACCAGCCCTCTTCATTAGTAATCAGCACTGACCGCTGTTTTGACGGAAGCCCCCAAAAATAGCCCACAAGACAAATAACACTTAAATCTCCGGGTCACTACAATCAAGATGAACCAATTTACAGCTACAAATATAGCTACTTATTAGAATAATGAAAAAAAAATGTCCTCCATCAAAAAGTGTCTCATTATCAGGCCCTTTTGTGCAAGAATTAAAAGCAAAATGATAAGTTTTGCGGGAGAGTAATTCGAGCACTTCCTCCTTCCGATGAGCGGATGTGAAGTGAAGTGAGGTGATGAAGTGCCCCGCTATTCACACGCGAACGGTAGCTGGGATTCGAACCCTTTTGGGAACAGCGCGCTCAGCTGGGTTGACACAGTTCAAAGAGCCATTTATGGTAATGATTACCGTACGTACCGTGTAGTATGATCGCAGTAGCAATGATATTGGTTGGTAGGTGGACATATATTCAGGTTCGTGTGCTTGGTCAGAGACCCGCTTATAAACCTTCTTCAAGACAGACATAACACACCCACCACACGCAAGTGGATCCATCTATTTTTTAGAGACAGAGGAAAACTAGAGGATCCCTATAATTGACTTGTCACCGCAATAGGTATTGATTTGGTATGGGAACTTGGAAGACTTCTTGACCACGACGGAATTTAACGTGCATCTGCCACCATTATAGTAGATCTATCTACAATGCAAGCTTCGAAAACATATTCCTCCCCTTCCCCGCATGCGGTTTTCTCCAAACCGGCGGAAGCATGTTTTTTCCCCACCCTACATGGGGAAATAGTGACTGTTTTAATTGTAAACCACAAGCCCTCTAGGATTAGATAAGCGATGTTCCCCCCTTTCCCTAGGAAACTCGGTGAAGGGATGGGGAAAGAGAATCTTTTCAAAGCTTACATTCTGGCTAGAAATGGTGTAGCGTACACGGGGATCTTCGGGGGGGGGGGGGGGGGGGGAATCGAACTCGCAACCTTAGGGATGCCATTCCAACACCTTACCAACCAGGCTATCCCGTCCAGGCAATTATGTCATTTGGGCCTTTCACAAGTGGCCCGGAAGAAAAATTCCTAATTATGGATTTCAATCAAGTTGCGGAAATATAAAGAGAGAGAGAGAGAGTGACCGTGAGTCTCCAAAAACACAGTTCCCTGCGTTAATCCAATAGAGAGAAAAAAAACGATTTTCTAACCTACATTTATCCGGCTGTATTGAATATTTTACAGACAGTGTTTTAATATGATAAATGTAGTGTACTTACAAGGCTCTATGATATCACTTTTGGAAATCGGCTCGAATGTTTTTTAATTTTCAATAAATAATTTTGCAGTAAAATATTCGAACAAATTTCAAAAAATGTGATTATAGAGGCATGTAAGTCCGTTACATTTATCATATAAAAGCAGCAATACAATGTAAAAGTATTCTATACAGCCCTGAAATGAATTTGAAGTGTGAAAACAATTTACTCTCGTACATTTCCACTACAATAGCGTTTAAGATTGTCATTACTTGATAGGAAACTGCCTGTAAAACCGTAAGTACAGTTTTCGATATTAAACAGGGTTTATTGTTTTTTTTTAAAGTAAATCTATGATATTTGACTCAAATACTTACACATCTCGTGTCTCTACTCTTTTATTGCTCCATGATTTTCATGCACATCAAGACATAAAAATTCCTGGCATTATATTAAAAGTTGATAATATTTTCATTTAGAACTTTGTAAAACCAATTTAACGTTCCCGAAGTGTGAATACTCACGCGAGTTAACCATTGTTTTTTAAAAACGCCATTGTTACCTTGAATGGGTTCTGCCAGGGCTGGGCTTGCTATTGTGGCACGTAGGTTAATAATTATGATGCAGCATTTTTGTTTTTTTGGTAATCTGTTAAAGTAAATTATGTGTAATTGCTTGTGGGGTTGATTGTTAAAATAAGTACATAAACCAATTATAAATACACGGCTGATTGATTTCTTCCTATGTTTATATTACTTTAGGAATTGACAATCCTAATGTAATATAAACATAAGAAGCTCGCGAGATGTGGTTTTTTTTGCTATTCAGTACAATTAGAAAGTTCCCCTTTTAATATACTTTAGAAACTTATGTTTTCGAATCTACTGGCAAGAAATACTGTTTTCGCGATCGTAAAATAAAATATTTTGAAGGTAACTTAGCGAGGGTACATGTGAAATGCATCAGAGAAGAATTCAGGTCCATATCTCTAATTCAGAAGTCTCGACTCCTGTAAATCTTATGTATATTATATTATTTAACAGTTGAATATTTTTTAATAAATATTTACAGTTAACCACATACTAAAACACAAGACATACTCAAAGTTTGAAGGAAAAAAATATAGGTAATAATGGTATGTAAAAATGCTTTGCCAAAATAATACATTACCTCAAATAATATTTAGGAAAAAAAATACTTTATATATTGATAAAATCTCATTTAAGTATATTTTTCAAAGTGCATATAATGCACATTATTTTTTTGTGTTGTTTTGTATGTTAGTTTCAGAGAAAAAAGGAACATGAAAACGGTACATTTTACGTTAGTCGTATGCAAGGTAGCGATCTGCCTTAATTAACTAAAGTGGTAAATTCGTTTATAATGTAATTGAATACAGCAGCCCGCTTTTCTAATAGGTCTGACGATTGTTAATAGAAACAATAACACAAGAAAATTTCAGTAAATGAGAAAATGTTTATGTGCTTTAAATGAGTAATGAAAATGGTTAAAGGAAAACGAATTATGTTATTATATTGAGATGATAATTAATTTTATTAACTTATATTATAATAACAGTGTGAATAATACGAAATAATTTTCATTGTTAATATGTATTAATGAAATATTTGCATAGTATATTGATATCCTTTGCACTTGTAAAATCTTTAACAATAACTTTATATTACTTATGAAAACATGATTATATTCAGAACATATTTACTTTATTGAACAATTATATATCTTCATTAAAAGTAATTGTGTTGTAATAGTTTAATTAATTGGCGTGTTTTTAATTTGTTTTGAGGCATAAGAAATGCATACTGTATAGTTAACGAAATCTAATCTAATGCAAGTAAACACACAGCATCAAAAGTAAAACATGTATGAACATGTATTTTATGAACATACATTTCAATCAATAGCAGTTGTAAAAAGATGCATTTAATAAAAATTATAAATTTATTTTTATATAATATTATAAATAACATACTACAAATTAATCCGAATTTGTAAGAATATTTAAAATATATTTAATTAATGCCTCGTGTAGAGGGAGGGCACATTATATATCCTTTAAGTCCCAACGCTGAGTACGATGTCGCCCTTAACGATTGCGTTAGGTGCCTACTCAGTTGTCGGATTGTCACTTAACTGTAGTTCTAAATTATGACGACGGTCACCAATAGCTGTCGCATCATAGCTGTAGCGCTATGATGCAAAGATACTTCAAACTAAACTGAAAAATATAATTATTATAAATGGTTTCATCTTACGAAATTTTTTAAAAAAGTCTTTGATGCTCATATATACTTTTGGAATTCTAAGAATAATCAATAAAAATAATAACAATAAAAACAAAAATCGATTTTTGTTTCATTATAAAAAATATTGCCGTAATATTTTTTTTTACCCCTCTAAGGCAGCTTTTTCTAATCGATCGCATGTAAAGTATGTTTCTCTGTGCAAAGACTACTCGAGTTGTGAAGACAGTTCTACAGATTCATTTT
Organism: Hylyphantes graminicola; assembly: GCA_023701765.1. NCBI lineage: Eukaryota > Metazoa > Arthropoda > Arachnida > Araneae > Linyphiidae > Hylyphantes > Hylyphantes graminicola. The sequence goes on from CM043115.1 coordinate 13,805,811, forward strand.
TCCTCCTGGTTAGTAATTTGTTCTTTCGCAATGTTTGCTTGTAAAGAAGATGGTTGTACAAGATGAGGAGAATTAATGAAAGTGCTTTTAGAAATTAGTATTATAGTTTGTTTTTACACTAAAGAAAATATATTGCGAGCTAGTTACTTGGGGATACAATAACTATAATTTGAATCATGTATTTATAAAAAGGAATTATATAGCAAATAGTTCTGATGGTTATATGAAAATTTCAATGTTATTATTTGAATAGTTAGTTTAACACTTTTTTTTATTTTGTACTTAGAGGGTATATATTAACAGATGGCAATTTTTTTTTTATATTTTTTATTCTTAAGCTTTCTTTTAAAAAATGCTAAACAAATTTTTGGAGAAATGCAGTTTTTTTTTAGCACATTTATATAAAATTTTTCATTTTATTATTGATTGATTTCATATGAAGCCATATGTTATTCACTAAATTATGCAAATCATTTGAAGTTCGAATTTTATAAGCAGAGTTCGATGCAACCATCGAAAAAAAGAGAGTTGGGTCCAGATGGCAGAGTGGTTTTGACCATAATGCTGGCAGTCTGCGCGCTGTAACAAGTGCGGGTTCGATTCCCGCCTTCGTCCTGGGTTACTTTCTTTTCTCTGTGACATTAACAATTCTTTCTGTGTCTGTCTTACTTGACGAACGCTTATATAAGCGGGTCTCTGGTCAAGCACACAGGCCGGAATATATATTTGTCTATCCTGTACCCCCTATGTATGAGGACTTAAAAATTCATCTAAATATGTGTCTTAATAATTGGACTGTTAAAAATAGTTAAGAGAGAATATTCCAATTTTTTTATCGATACTGCAAAGCGATGCATTTAAATCCCAATTCAATACGATGTTCTAAATACTTCGCTTTGCTTCCATTTTCATTAGATTTGAAAAAAAAAATTGTGTTGTAAAACTATGGTTCTGGGATTTATATTATAACGTTACTACAAAATCTTGGGCATGCATGTTATATGATTATGTGGCATGTAAAAGAACCCTGGAGGATCCATTTGGCTAGGGTTCTCTCGACACAATTAAATCTCTTCATACTTCAGCAGAGAGCTCAGATTCTTTGTAATCTTCATGTTAAAATTGGTAGCGAGAGTCGCCTAGATGGTGCCACAAAGACTCTCAGTGCTATAAGATTCTCAGTTCTGGGGAATATGCCGAGTCTGCAAAGGCTTGACATCCAATGTTGCAGTCCCCCATTGGGGGAAAAAACGTTACTACAAAACTAACAAATGAACTAGCTTCAACCTCGAAACTATCAGCTGCCTCGTCCGTTCCGAAACCATTTTATAGTAAACAACAGAAAAAGTGCAAAATGAAAAACAACTTATATAAATTTATGTTGCTCTTGCAGAAAAGAGAAAGTAACACGTTTAAACAAAAAGTACTAAGCGGAAGAAATGATTTTGAAGCTACTAACGCTTCCACTTGCTTATATTTAACTTTTAATAAGTATAAGTTCTCTGTGAAATTTTGAAGCCACGGTAAAGTTAAGGTAAATCTTTGAGTAGAACTTAAAACAGTAATAAGCACATTGGAATAAGGATTTCGAAATGAGGAAATCTAAACTTTACAAGCGTTCCGATCTCACTTTGTAATGACATCTTACGCTCTTTTTATGTCGCAACGTTTGACGCTTCCAATATAACTGGCATAACACTGTCAGAAAAAATCTTTTCTTTACCCTAGCTATATACGAGGTCTATTGATGACGGGCATCGTATTTAAGAACCACAGTCAAGTGAAGAGCCGGCACCTGAGTAGGCACCCAACGCTTCCGTTAAGGGCATCATAGTTCGCAGCATAAGGACTTTGAAGGATATTTAACATGCACTCGCTCTACGCTGGGTATCATTCGTCGGAAATTTTTGGCTGCACGGGCCGTTTATAGGTCGGCAGTTATTTCAATCTTATTACCTACGCTCTTAAAACAAACGAGCGATTTTAACTCAGTCTGAGTTAATTTTCACTTCTCCAGTCTTGAAAATGCACTTCCCCGAAAGGAGTGGATCCTTTGTGTGTTAAACCTCCGACAGGATCACTTCAAACGAGTAATTTTAAATTAGTCTGAGTTAATATTCACTCCTTTCCAGTGTCGAAAATGCACTTCTCCAACTGGAAAGGATTACTTTTGTTTTAAGAGTGTAAAGGTCTTAAAAATTAAAGATCCTTTGTGACAACATCCTCTCGGAAAAACGATATTGGATCCTTTTGGAATAAAAAAAAATCCTATTAACATCCCAATAACTCAATCCAAGGGAGGCATTGTTGGACATCAACTTTTCGCACAAATTCCCAGGTCCGAGCATTTCCTTTAAAAGCAGAACACATCAAAGCTGCTTGTATAGTCCCGATCTCTCCTAGTGTAATAAAATATTTACCTCCGCTTTTTCCTCCGGGACATAAATTTCAATGAATGACGTAGCTCAGCAGTTATTCACCTCCATATAAGGACAAATCACGTACTATTTTATACCAGTTGCCGTTGCTTCGAGCAGGATATTATTTTTTTTCCTGGTATAGCATCACGTGAAACGGAGATAAATTATGGAAATGTGGGCATTAAAGCTTTATTTTGGATACTTCTGCGTTATATTTTATTCGGAAGATGCATTCGGATATACAATTAATTATTAATAATTTCAGTTTGGCACTTGCTTTAATAATGTTTTTGAAAATTATGGTTAATATTTTTGTATTGGTTTTAATAGGGTTATAAATGCAAATATATTATCAAATGATTAATTTTATTAGCATCATCATAAAGATACTCGTTGTTTTGAAAAAATTACAAGATACATTTCAAAATACCATATAAAGTTAAATAGATATTCGTCGTAAAATTTATCGAAAGCATATTATTAATAGGACAATTATAATGCATAAATGTAATGTAAAAATAAGTATCTAATTTGGTTACTAATAACACGAAGAGAGTATTCATTTTGTTTTATTATAATTCCCTGCTGGTGAAAAAATATAAATATATATTTAGAAATAGAAAAACGCAATAAAATATCCTGGGACCTTTTAATATTATTTTTTAATAATAAAAACGTTAAAACAAAATAAAAGTATTTTAAACTTTTTGTTCATTTTACATCATTATACATATTTTTATATTAAGTTTTTTAATTAAGATATAAAAACTTCAGTTTACAACTTAGGAATTATTTTGATCACTTTAATATAAAGCTTCTGAATCAAGAAGTTACAAATTCAACTAGTTTATATAAAACACAAAAATTTATCCTTCAATCTCAATCAGATTTATTTTTTCTACATTAGTTTTTTCTTTCGAAAAATATTTTGATCATAAAAAAAATTAGCCTGCTTACATTTCGACGTTAAACTTTCATTATTTTTTCTTGGCACAACATATTTTTTTAGAATATACTTTCAATTTAAAAAAAAAACATTTTTATCCGCAAGCAAGTTTATATTTCAAATTAATTGGAACTAAGTCAAAATCTACTGTTTTGTGTTTGGTTAGTTTACCTGACTTGGGTAGCTACAGTTTAATATATTTCCTCGAGCATTTTATTCAATATTTTTTTAAAAAATCGTGTTTGCGTTTAATCAAATTAAAATCGAGGTATAGAAGTTTGATCAAAAGCATACATTACAAATTGAATGCTAGCAAATATACAATTTTGTTTACTTAATAACCAAGGAGAATGAATAAACTGGGGTAAAACAGGGAGATACTAGATATAAAGAAATTGTAGAAAAGCCAAAATGCAATTTTCCAATTGAAAAGTTATCTGTATTCTTATTTGTTGAGATTTGAAGAAGTGAGTAAGATTAAATTTTATTTATAAATAGTTTTTTTTATCTTTATGTTAAACGTAGCTAAGTGCATTTTGATCGGTCCATTTCTCTGTATTTTAAGTAAATGGAGGGGCCCGGAAGGCCGAGTGGTTTAGACCATTGCGCTAGAAGTCTGCGCGCTATAACGAGTGCGGGTTCTATTCCCGCCTTCGCCCTGGGTGAACTTCTTTTCTCGGTGACAGTAAAATTCTTACTGAGTCTGTCTTACTTGACGAAGGGTTATAAATATGATTAAGGTAACAAGATTGAATATGTATATATCTACCCCTACCCACCAAGTAAATGGAAATGGAGGTGCGGTATTTTTTTACACACAATTTATTGCCCGTGCTTTTGTTAATCTAAAGCAATTCAAAAATGTTTTTTTTTTTTTGTAGTTTTAGAAATGTTTTACTATATTAGCGTTATATTTTAGGCTTGTTTTGATATTAATTGTTGGCTTATTTTGATATTAACGGCTTGTTATGATATTCCATTTGTTAAGTTAACGTACACTCTTAAAACAAACGAGTGAATTTAACTCAGTCTGAGTTAATTTTCACTCTTTTCAGTGTCAAAAATGCACTTATCCTATTGGAGTGAATTTCACTCTTCTTTTTAGTTAAAACTCCGACAGGATTACTCCAAACGAGTAATTTTAACTCAGTTTGAGTTAATTTCACTTCTTTCCAGTTTCGAAAATGCACTTCTCCTATATGAGTAGATTTCACTATTTTGTTTTAAGAGTTTAATAAAAATAAGATGAATAACTTTTAAAATGTATATGGAAAGATTATAGAAACAAAATTACACAATAGAAATTATTATCGAGTTAAAATACAAAAACAATATAGCAAATGGGTAATTTGAAGCTATTGTAAAATAAATGGTTTTTCAACTTCGATGTAATCTCAAATGTATTAAATAAAATAAATTTATGTACCAACCTGAAATTTTTTGTTAATGAAATATTATAAGTATAATTATCTCGTGAGTTTTACTAATTTTTCAGTGAAAATGCATGAATATCAATGAATAGTACTTTACTGTAAAATGAAGGAAGTGAAAAATGAATATTAAGATTTTTAACCAACTTCAATGACAATGTTAATAAATCAAAACCTACTCTCATTACTTTCTAAAAAACATATACCAACTAGATTCAAAGTAATGTGAATAATAAAAATAAAAATCTGCTTACTGAATGTGAACAAAATTCATAAACAACTGAAACAGGCATAGTTAAAAATAACAAATATTCATAAGAATCATAAGACATACTTCATTTCTTTTTGAGACAAGCCAGCAAACGAAGCATTTTTTGAACACTAAAACTTCTAAATGCACAAATGTCAGAAACCTTGTGTAAACTTTACCTTTTATGGTGACAGAAAATCAATGCAAAGCTAATGTAGAAAATTGTATTCGTCCCTTTAAGGTATGTTTATGCATTTGCAAGTTTTACAAGGAAACCAGATAATTGAATTTGGCCTTTATTTGTTTAAAATAATTACGTAAACAATATATTTTGAAGATAAATCCTTTGGTTTTGGGAACAATGAGAGCTTGGTTTGTTTTAGAAGCAAAGTTTTATGCAAAAGAGTTTAATCCACATTGAAACAGTAATGTAATTTTAAATTACGAATGTAACTTTAAGGGGTCCGATAACTCAAGGCGTCGTCAATTATGGCCAATTACGGCCAAAACAGCTAATTACGCCTCGTAATTTAGAACTCTGGTCAAGAGAGGAGTTTGTTTTTTATGCCCCCTTCTTGATTAGTAAGTAAGTGTCTAACTATTAGTAAGTAAGTGTCTCATAAGTGTCTCAAAGTTATTTGCATTTGGATTATTGATTAAAGCTACAGACCGCTCCGAACAGCGAGCGTTATTTTATAACCACCCTGTATTTAGATGAAATATAAGTTTTTCGTAAATATATATTTAAGCGATTGAAATGTAAAATGAAAAGTCAACATTTTGATTCTTTGTTATGTTTCCTGTTCTCTTAAACAAAAAACTATTCAAAATGAGAATATATTTTCTTCTCATATCCATCCACTGCAATAAAAAATGAAATAGAAAACAATATTGAATAAATGTATTTTAAATTTTAAAAAAATATTTAAAATAACAATTAAACTTAATAAAATAAATATTATTTGATCAATAAATGTATTATAATGAGAATAATCCAAATTTACGGCACATAACTTAACGTAAAAGCAAAGAAGCAGAATTTAGAAGGACAAATGTCTCTAATCAGAGCTCTAAATCTATTTCTAACAAAGCTTGGTCAAGGGGCTGGGGAGTCCACTCGTTAAGGCACTCGCCTAGCATGCGAAAGGTCCCAGGTCCGGGTACGGGCATCGCCAAAATAACAGCCGACCTATAAACGGCCCGTGCATCCTGTCCAAAGATTAATGCCCCTTGTAAGGGAGTGCACGGTAAACATTCTTCAAAATCCTAAAGCTGCGCACGATGTCGCCCTTAACGGTTGCGTTGGGTGCCTATTCAGGTGTCGACTCGTCACTTGACTGTGGTTCTATAATACGACACCCATCCGTCGCCAATGGCCCTTGTGTAGCTCTAGTGCGACGATAATTCAAACCCAACCTAACCAAGCTTGGCCCATGAACGTAGTAGTGTAGTGTAATCGTTTCCGACTGCCTATTTCCAATTCCATCCTTTCCAGATTTCCAGCCTACATCCATTTCCATTTTCCTCCATAAGGAGCTTTAACGCAGCCAATAACGCCTCGTAATTTAGAACCCTGTCCATGAAAGTACAAAAGAAAGACTATTTTTCACCACAACCAACAGTAAAAAGACTAACAATTTATTAAAAAAACGAAGATTTTCCCCTAACTCTATGACAATAAACAATCTTTTTTCATGGCGCAGCATAAAAACAGAAACATAGCGCGTCGAGCCGGACACTGAACTGAGAATTGTGAATATAAGAAGGGTATTGATTAGAAGTGTGTTGCCCAAAATAGAAATTTGGCAACTTATCAATTCAAGGGGGTGGGGGCAGGGGGGGGGTGTAGCCAGTAGCTCTCTTCTGAACAATCAACAATTCCGGCCTTCTTCCCTGCTTAATTCATGCATTTTTATTAACGCCAGGCCTTAAATACTTTTCGTTCTTCTCCAGTGATGCGAGGGGGTTTATTAAAGAGGTTATTTCAAAAGTGGTGCAGTCTCATTCTTAGAGTATTGTAGGGTTATTGTTATTTTCGTTTTAAACCTTTGAAGATTGAGGGAATATTTGCAGTATAAAGTTATTTTGTCGAAGGTTTGTGATTTTAAGAAATTGGTTTTAGATTAAAGTATTGATTTTTTCGAAATTATGTCAGTAAAGCAAGATAATCGAAAAGCATTATTTTCAAATTTATTTAATAGAATTGTTTTATAATTTAAAAATTACATGTATATGATGAGAAAAGTGAAGATAAATGTCTTTAAATTGCAGTAGTATGGTCAGAAAGTAAATATATGTATTTAAAAAAATTAAACGTGTGATGTGCATTTATTAACTTTTCCGTTCCATTTGCTTTTGTTTACTTTGAGTAGCTTTTGTTTACTGTTCGAGCAAATTGAAAATCAACCTTCAACTGCTCTTTTTAATTCAGCTAATTGTGCAAATCAAAAATTGATTTCAATTTTTAGCGGTTAAATGTTTCTCCCCAATTCAGAACTCCACTATTTTCAAAATACACATCCGGAATCAACATTTGGAGAAAACTTAAAAACTCATTAAAAAGATTTACAAACACTTATAGTATCTGTAGCAATAACAGGGTTAAACCACTATTAAAATAATCTCCCCTAATGTTGTGGCTTGTCTCTAATCTGATCTAACCTTAACTTGTTATGGATTGGGGGCGTAATCCTCTTTTAAGATGACACCCAGGATTAATTTTATCAGCAGATTTTCTTGTTTATTGTGAAGTAGGGATTAATGTGGTGCGCTTTTAAGCTTGTTTTGATGGCTCCTTCCGCCGTAATTAAGCTAGTTTGAGTGATGGATTGGAGATAATTTTTTTGATGTTTTTTTTGTGTGATTATATCTTTAAAAATGTGTATTTTTAGTGCAGAGTAAACTCCACTAAATCTTATTAAAGAGATTATGATTGTTTGAAATTATAAACGATAGTTATTTAGACAAATATTGGTTTTCTGTTATGTTCCTAAGTGTAAGGATTGAAGGAAGTTTATTTCTGTCAATGGACAGCTAATATGTGTATTGATTTTAAAGAAATGATGGACGATTCTTGAAAAAAAAATACTGTCAAAATGGATACATTTTCTTGTATTCTCAAAAACTGGAATAATTTTTCCCATTTCTTACATCCCTAACTAAAACAAGCATTTATTTTATGCTATTCCATTAAATCTTCGTGAATAAATGTAAACTGTAACTATATCATTTGAAAAGCAAAGATCCTTATTCTGAAAGAAGCTCGGTTAGGAAACCATTCCCTTTGTCATTATCCTACAGGTAATTTTACTTTTCAAAAACTACTGAAATTTACTAAAAAAAAATTAAATCTAGGATGAAAAAAAGCATTATCTCTATTAAAGAGATGAAATCTGTTAGCTATTACAGATTGCATTGCACCTGCTGTAAACATGTCCTGTTTAAATTACAATAGGATATTTAAAGCATTTAACAGTCAAACGTTGCCAAACTATTATGATTAATAATCATACTGGTTTGCCTGCTTCGTAAAAATATGCAGTTAAAATATAATTTTATGAATATAATTTTATACAAATACTAAAACTATTGTACAAAAAAGAATAAAAATAATATTTGATTTGCAATAAGAATCTTCAAAACTAAAAAGGTAAAATGCAGTTTTTTTAAATTTAACAATAACCTTTTAAAAATATTGCCATACTTTTTCATAAATAATGTTACTTAAAAATAATATATTGCTCAATAAAAACATATCACATAAAAAACTGATTATCTTGTTTTGTTTAACAAATATATACTATTTTTAAAAACATCCTTATCTTTAAACATAATGATGTTACCAATTGATATTTGAATGCTTTCACGATTTCTCATGAGATCATTGATAATAATCATTTTTTCGAGAACATGAGAATATTTTTATGCATTTCTGGGGAAAGCAGTATAATCGTTTTTGATATTCTTTTCTTAACGAGATTGACTTTTTAAAAAAATTTTATGAACTCAATATTATGACGGCAAAATTATTTTTGATGATTAAAAAGATTGTTTAAAGTTTAGAAATAAAATTTTAGGAAGCGGTTTGAGTTAAAAAAGTAAACAAAGTATTAATTAATATTAAATGCCCCCGGCCGAGTTGTTGAATTTTCTGGATGAGAAAATATTGGGCACGCATGTCATATGATTATGTAGCATGTAAAAGATCCCTGCCCAATTTGGCCTTGTCTCTCTCGGCAAAATTAAATATCGCTATACTTTAACATCCACATAGAGCTCAGATTCATTGTAATCTGCGCATCAAAATTGGTAGCTAGAGTCGAGATATCAAAGTTAGAGTCTAAGATATCATGCAAAATATTTTAGATTTTTTAAAACATTACAAAATAATCTAAAACGAAAGATTTTAACTACGTACTAATAGCATTTTATTCCATTATGCCTAAATAATTGTGATCAAAAGCGGAACTTAGATAACTCTCTTTTTATTAAACTTTACTCATATTATATTGTCTCGTATTTTTTAATTATTCATACGCTCAATTATTATTCTGATAAACATATATATTAAGATGATTGTCGGCATTGTTTTATGTTAAACTAACAACAATTAATTAAAATTAACTGGACTAATTTGCTGAAGTTTTATTGAAGCTAAATGTCTGTTGTTAAAAAAGATATATTTTAGTTAAATATTTCAAAATTACTGATTTAAAATAGTAATATTTTAATTGAATAAGTTTAAATGATTTTATTTTTAAAGTTAAATTTATCCTGCATTAAATTCTTTTCCATATCTTTAAAATGTGGATTTTTTTTTAACATTACTATTTTTTTTATACTGCTCAACATTTTATTGACATTACCATATTAAGTTTACTTTTAATCTTAATAATCGATACGCAAAAAAATATTTTTTCTTGTTGATATAGCTAATGTCTCTTATGTCTACTTGCTTATATAAAATAACCAAATTCTACAAATAAAATATTATATTACTATAAGTATTTATTTAAACGTAGTCAGACATTTTTTAAAAATCATTTTTAATGCAAGGCGCATTAAAATATACGTTAAAATTTTATTTGGAAATGGTATTCGTAGTTAAAGTATTTGCCGAAAAACGAAAAATCAGTAAAAGTAGTTTCAGACAGTTTAAGTTTACTTTAAATGCAAAACCAAATCCTCTGACTGTGGGAATCAACAAAAACGAAAATAAATGCTTTTAAAACGGACGCATTTGCGTAATGGTTTGTTCATCCTTAAACTGCTCTTACCACATAATTTTTGCGGTTTATTGCTCAATTTAACATAAAAATAATAAGGGATGAAATATTTTGTGTTGTTTTTGCGTCAAGTTTTTAAGATGTAAGGGGAATTTGACGTATGGAGATAAGTTTTGTTTAATTTTGGAGGAACTGTGTATTCTTAAAATTAATTGTCACTAGCTTATGTTTGTTAATTTTATAAAAAAAAAATTTAAAACTTGTATTTTTTTGTCAAAAATTCACCTTTATCAACCGAAAGATGGATTCAATTTTAAATAAAATCTTTTCTAGCAAAACTCTTAAAAGATTTGATATATAGTAATACCACAAAGAAAATTAATTTAGGTTAATTTTTTTTTAAAATACATTAGTGGTTGTAAACATTGTGAATAAATATAATAAACATTTCAGATTCAAATATTTTATCTGTTACTTTCCATCGTTTCTATGAAATGGATACGTTTATTAACAGTAACTTTATGCTGCATTGTAACGTTCGAAAAAGAATTATAAGGTAAAGTCACTTAAACAATATTTTAAAATATGTGATTAATTTTATTTAATTTAATTTCGATTAACTTTCTTTATTCCGGCACCCCATTTTGAGAAGTTAAACTTTTGTACACGATACTAATCTTTGCACCCGAATCCTGTAAAATTACGAAATAAAGCTAAAGAACTGTCATTTAAATTTCTAACCCAATAGTATAAATTCCAATATATTATTTTATCCAATTCCTGCACAATAATGGCGGAATGAATTCATTCCCAGTGAGATTCGAACCAAGCAAGTCATCACTTTTGCTCCCACTGTTAAGCCATAAGGTCCTGTGATGTTCTGAGCCATAATTTCCTAGTTATTTGTTTCATGTAGTTCAGTGTTGTGGTTAGTTATATTAAATTTCTTAAAAAACGTTCCGATATTCCGACATTTATTCATCTCTAACACTGGTCACCACGCCTCACCAACACTCTTAAAGCAATCGAGTGAAATACACTCCAGTTGGAGAAGTGTATTTTCGACACTGGAAAGGAGTGAATATTAAATCAGACTGAGTTAAAATCACTCGCGTTTGGAGTGGTCCTGTCGGAGGTTGAACACACAAAGGATCCACTCCAAGAGGAGAAGCGCATTTTCCAGACTGGAGGAGTGAAAATTACTCAGACTGAGTTAAAATCGCTTGCTCGTTTTAAGAGTGTATTTTACGATAAAAAGTTTTCATTGATTTACACCCACGTAATCCAAAATGTGCAAAATATCAACAAACACTATGTTGTATATCATTGCGTGATGTGATTATTAACAGGGAAACATACACTCTTAAAACGAACGAGCGATTTTAATTCAGTCTGAGTTAATTTCACTCCTCCAGTCTGGAAAATGCACTTACCCGGAAGGAGCGGATTCTTTGTGTGTTAAGCCTCCGACAGGATCAATACAAACGAGTGATTTTAACTCAGTCTGAGTTAATATTCAATCCTTTCCAGTGTCGAAAATGCACTTCTCCTACTGGCGTGGATTTCACTCTTTTGTTTTAAGAGTGTATTTGACGATAAAAAGTTTTCATTGATTTACACCCACATAATCCAAAATGTGCAAAATATCAACAAACACTATGTTGTATATCATTGCGTGATGTGATTATTAACAGGGGAACATACGAAAGTGGTACTAACTTCCACGCTTACGTAAGAGGAGCTCCTGGAAAAATCATCATTAAAGTCATTGCCCCATTACACGCAACAAGCACATCACCGCTAATAAAATTACGCAAGCAATAGTAAAATATTAAATTAACACTTAATATCAAAATACGCAGTTCATCTATGTATGATGACCGCATATGTTTATTCATGTACTTATATTTATTTTAGTATGTTATATACTAACGGTTATAATTCTAGTGCTGTAATAAAATATTTAATGTCATTTTCTGAAAATATCCCTGCCTTTCATGCCATATTATGCCTTTCTCTATACATATGCTTTCTTTTGGAAAACACCAAAAAATAACTAAGTAAAAAAGTAATTACTTTTAAAACTAAGTAATTAAAACATGCAGATTAGTTACATATTTCGAAATAAAATGTATATTTAATGTAATTACTATTAAAACCTTTTTTTTTCAATGCATAAAAGCTTTTTTTTTTCATTTTTTGAATTGTTCATAAAATAATTGTAACAAATGCACAGATATTTGTTCAGATATTATAGATATTTTCAATTACTATTTAGGTTTTTTTAATTCCTTATTTTATGATTGTATGTGAAAATTACAAGGCAAATATTCAAAAAAAAATACTTAAAACGTATAGTTAGTTCTATGCTGCAAAATTTTCGATGAATTTCAGCTCAAAAAGTCAGGTAAAGAAATGTTCATGTTATTAAGAACTTACGCTGTTTCTTTAATAGAAAAACCTAAATGCAAATCGGAAGTATAATTACAAGTTCATTTAAGTAATTTTGCAAATTTAAGAAAATGAAATGGATTTGTAACTAATATAATAAATTATAACTATTATAACTGATAAAAAAATCAATAGGATAATATATATTAATTTCTAATCTTACACTTGTGCCACCTGGTGGACATGTTCGAGCTTTAAAGTTTTTACTTTAATACTTTCACACCCTCGCTGTTTGAGAAAGATGAAGATAGATCAGCTTGTCGAAATATTTGGCGAAAAAAATTTATATCGGCACAATTTCAAGTTAAAATATAGATAATTCAAAAGAAAACGTATTTCACCCATTTAAACTTTTTTTTTGCGAGATCGGGAACATGCTTGCTATGTAAAGTTGAATACCTTCCAATATCGTTACTAATAAAAATATTTTCGACTTTGGTAGCTTAGAAATATATTTAAGGATCTGAAGTTTAAATCAAAATATCCAATATGAAGAGAGAGAAAATAATTCCAGTGTTTGGAACCTTTATTTTTACTATATGAGAGTTTGGCAAGAAAATTGAGATTGTCTAAGGTATATCATATAGATCTCTAACATGATGTTATCCAACCTACCCCAAATAAAACATAAAATAGCATTCTTCATTAATTCATTAATTTCGCTTCTTTGGTGAACTTAGGTGAAGGCAGGATGGAATATAAATGCATAGATGAAGTGAAGAAAAAATGGTGATCACTAAAAGGGTCAGTCCTGTTCAAATCTCTTGCTTATCAAAAGTCTTGTCCAAATACATGTTTCACTAATTTGGAGCATTTTAGGCGATAATTTGGTAAATTTTGTGATATAATTGGCGCGAAACGCAGACCCAGCATTAGATGATACTGCAATATAACTCTAAGTACATTTACTTGCCAACAACCAAACAACGCACAAATTATTGAAAAAAATCTCTTTCAAACAGCCAACTAATTCATTATAAACAATTTCTAGACATTTGGCAAGAAATTTCGGTAAAAATTTGGAGAAAAAATGAAGAAATCCACAAACAAACGCCTCTTGTACTACACTAAACTTCAAACCTTTAAACTTCCAAATCGATGGTCTTCAAACAAGCAGCTTAAAAATCATTAAAAAAAATTAAACACACATTACTTGCTTGGCACTTTTTTTGTTGATAATTAGAGGTTTTAGTAACGTATTCGGCCAAAAAAAAATAATAATAAACTATAAAACCTTAAGTTGCATCTCTAGTGTGATAGCTGGAATACTTATATAATTACATATGTGCCATCAACAAAAGTCCATCAGCTAAACCTTCAATAAGTCCTTAAACTGAAAAAATACGTCACGTGAAACATTCGAATTACTTTCAAGACATGAATTTAGTTTCTGAAGGTAAGGGCAACACGATAAAATAAATACTTTCAATTTTAATTATTTTTATCTGCGTATAGTTTAATTTTTTTTAGCTGACGGCAACCCGAAAGAAAAATATAATCTTATTTGAGCGAAAGTGTAGCTTTTCCCCAGATAATTTGAATTTTCTCTAAAAATAGAAGATTTTGAGCATTGAAAACAGAATATTTTCTCTCCGTGCATTTCATTAGAGATAGTATCCCAAAATGTTTTTGATAGTAAGAAATTCGCTTGTATTTTTTTTACAGTTGAGTAATACTGTAAGTAAAAAACTGGCTAATTTTTATGAAAGTTTTTAATATAATTATTCACTTATAATATTTTTACCTTTAAATATTTCTGGAAAAAAAATGAAATCATATCATTTACTCATTTTAAAATCAATGTTTTGTAAACCATTTTTGTCCATGATCAATAAATGTGCAAATGAATAATTTACTTTCATTTTAATAATTATTAACGAATAATAATTATAAGCTTGAACTTTATAATACAAATCAGTTAAGTAAACATAATTAATTTGCTGAAAAATCAACTGGTAGAAACATTTTAATTAAGTAAGCTACATATTTGCATAATAGAAATAAGTAAATTAATATTAAAAATACAATTTTATATTAGTGAACATGGAATATTGCAGTATAGGGAACCAATAAATATTATATTATAGCAGAAGAAAAAATATCTTAGCCAATACAAAAACTTTTGTATTTTATAATCAACTGTAGCTTTTTAAAACCCACTGACTGTCAAGGATAATTTTTTTCTTTACAAAAATGTAATTTAAATATTATTCCTAATTTATTATTTTTAATTTTTCATGACATATAAGCATGCAATTTAAAGTGTGTAACAGTCAGGGTGTTCATAGCTTTAGTTATGCAATAAATTTTAATCTCTCTGACAGTTAAGTATTTAAATTTTTCTTTACAGCTTTCGAGGATAAAGAAAATAAAACATCATTAATAAAAAAATGTTCAATTGAAAAAAATTTTTTTAACCATTTTTGAAATATGTAAATTGCCGAGAACACTGCAAATGGAAGTATGAAATTAAAAGTCACATGGAATTTACATAACAATCTAATAATTATTACACAACAATTAATAAATACTACTCACTAATTATTAATTTTTATTTTTAAATTTTCATAAAAGGGATAGAGCAATTAAACTACTATTCATGAAAAACGTTCGACAATGTAATTGGAATAATGGCTTTAAACGATTTGTGAATCCCATGTTTATTGCTGAGAACACTATAAATAGAAGTATGCAACTTAATGTCTGTATGTCTATAACAGTCAGAGGATTCATTACTTTTTGGTTATACAAAAACTAACATAATAAACTACTCACCAATTAGTGGTACATCGTATCGGTTGTTATCTCTCCCTCTGGCCTCCCGATTTGTCGCTTCCGTGTCCACAGGTATGGAACTTTTGACATTCGGGGGCACGTGCCCCCCTCCACTCTGACCCCCGGGCAGCTTTTTAACCCTTTTGACGCGGTTGTCCCGCCGTGGTACCATATCCATCCACGGGATCCTGTAGCCGCCCTCGTCCGGCTTGGTGCTGTCGGAGTTGCTCTTGTGGTACTGCTGTTGCTGCTGCATTTGCTGCTGCTGGTTCTTGGTGGTGGAGGGCTGGTACATAGGGGACATGGCAGCCACGAACAGGTTGTTCTGGCGCTTGTTGGAGCTGGACACCGAGTTGTCCTCGCTGCTGTATTGGCTGCCGAGGACGGTGGACATCAGGACTATGCTCACCAGGGCGAGGACAGAAACCAGGACGTTCAGGAAGGTGGACATTATTTCAATTAAAATGTTTTTTTTTTGTTTGTTTTAAAATTGCAATAAAATTATATAGTTGGTTTTGTGGAAAAATAGTTTGTTTCAGGAAGGTCAGAAGAAAAATTTCAGAGCAGGAAGAAAAAAAATGTCCGGGTCTTTATAGCAAGGCCTTCGTGTCCGGTGTTGACAAGTCCGGGAGAGTGGGTGAACTGCTCTTTCCTGCTTTCTCGCCGGATCAGGGCTGTTTGACGGTTTCGTGATAACGAGGGGGGTCGGGGGGGTAGTCCGGAGCGCGCGCGCAACTCGAACGGGATTGGCTCGTCGCGGAAAAGGTCAGTAGGCAGACGATTTATTCGCCGGAGAGGGTCGCCCACGCGTTTTTCCCTCTTGCCGGGGTGGTTCGCACGTGATCGGATCGTTTGGCGGGAATCTCGAACGGAGCGCGCGGGTGGGGCGGTTTGCGGCGGGTGAGCCCCGCTCTTGTTGTGGTCGGGAGATGAGCAATGGAGTAGTGCGGTGTACCGTGGGGACGTGATAAGTGATGAAAAACGCTGTGTTGTTTTGATATAATGTTGTTTTATTTCATTTATGAGCTCTGTTGTAGTTTTGGTAAAAACGAGGATATTTGAACTAATATATGAAGAATACGCGGGAAGAACCACTTGATATTTTAGGAGTCTTACCTTATGTGTCTGCCTGACGGATATTGGTGACAGGAAACCAGTTTTTCATTTGGTTCTTCATTTGCGGTACAAGCGTGTTACTATAGGCTCTACTAATCTCTGGCGTGTATCGGGGTTGCCTCAAAAGAAAAACAAAGCGAGTAACCGGTTTCTTCATACCAGTTTAGGCGATTTCTCACTACCATTGCCAAAGAGGCCTATTGAGGAAAGCCTTCTACGAAATCAAGTGGTTTTTCCCTTGTACTCTTCATATTGCACCAAATTTATTGATAAGGCCATTTGTGAGTTTTTTTTAGAGTAATTGGATTGGAGTAATTGAGGGTAATTTGTAATCGGAGATGAGCAATGGGTGCGTGTATTGTACCGTAAGGCCGTGACATGTGATGAAAATTCTGTTTTGTTTTGATATTAAGTAGCATTTTATTTTTTATGAGTTTTGCAGTCTCTGCGTTTTTGCTAGAAAAGGTATATTTGGATAATTGTATCGATATAAAAAAGGCCATTTCTTAGGTATGTGAAAAAGCAATAAAATGCGAGTTCTCGAACCCTCAAACAAAGTGTAACTATTTATCCCTCATCCATTTCCCGGGACTAGGACCCACGGTTTTAACAATTTCCTTAATGAAGCGCCCCAAAACGCCCGAACAACCAAGGATTCGATAATGTTATTTCTATCAAATATTGTGAGGAAACAAAAATCCTTCTTAGCGAAAGGGTTAAATATTTACGACATTTTGTATTTTATTCCTAATTTACCTGGAAGTTTATCATTATTTAATTTTTTTATGCATTGGGCTACTTTCTGACAAGAATTTAATGCCGACAAACTAACTTAATTATTAATGAAGGTATGGAAACAGCATATTATAAATCACGATAGTTTTATTTTAGCTTTTACCCTTTGACCTTTAATGTAAGATTTGTAATTATAGAGTAAACATAAATTTTGTTGTGCAAAAAATACAATATCTATGAAAAAATTAAATTCTACTTTTTTTTTTTTAATTTGCCACCTATGTCAAAAAAAAGTAAGTGAAATGATAAGAATGAAAGAGTATAGTCATTTTTTTTTTAAAATACTTTTTTAAACTTTAGGCGTGGATTGATGAAAAGGTGGCAAACCATAGCATGCAATTTACATTTAAATGGAAAAAATTGTTAAATTGCAAATTAATAAATGCGAAAGGAACTATTTAAAAACATCTTTTTTTTTCTGAAATGTTATAAGTGCTAAGCTTCTCTTGAACGTAACATATGACTTTGGTAATATAGATCTACATTATTTCATCAAAACATTGGATGGTTTTATATTTTTATGATGCGAAGAAAACAAAGGTTAAGCCAAGTCTATTTCTTTTCTGAAAATTTAAAAAATAATTCCTTACCTACTTGCTCTACATTGTAAAATAATTATTTAAGTCTACAGAAAAATCCTATTTGAAAAAATGTGCAATTTCTTTAAACAAATTTTTCTGTAAAAATCTGCTGTTCTGCTAGAAAAGCTAGTTCTGGTAGTTTTATTTGTTCAACTTATATTTAAATGCAATATATGAAAAAAAAAAAAATAATTAATTTAATTTTAAGGTATTAAAAATATTTTTTTAGAAAAAAAATTACAAATTAAAGTTTAACCTTTTTTTAAATGCTAAGGCTTTTTTAAACAAAATAAGTCCCCCTCAAAAATATTCAATCACGCAAATGAATTTAAATTAATAAATAATCAAACTAATTAAGAGTACTTAAAAAAAAACTTTAGCAAATATATGATCTCAATACATTTACACTGCTCAAAACAATTAGGGGAGCACTTTTTAATTCCAATTTTAGCTTCACTCTGAATCTAAAATTTGTTAAATAAGTTCACTATGCATTCGAAATGAAATAGTAAAAAACAGGTGAAAAAAAATCTTAAATTTTTAATACTTAAATTTAAGGGGGGGGGGGATGGAATAATAACTTTTTAATAAATTATAACAATAATTATTTCAAAACTTTTTCTGTTAAAAATAGTTTAAATATATTTTTAAACATCTAAAAAATGCAAGCATGAAAAATTTAGGGTCAATTTACTTTCTAAAACTGTTTTAAAGTGAAATTTAATTTACCATATTTTTCATATTTTCATTAATATAAAAAAAATATTAAATTCTTCAAAATACGTTATTCTTCCATCTAACAATGTATCTAACGATACATAAGTGGCGAATTTACCTTAGTCAGAAAAAAAATCACAAGCTGATGATTCCCAATGGAATCATTGGGAGCGAAAGAGTTTAGCACATGTGCTCCCCTAATTGTTTTGAGCAGTGTATATAAAGGTATAGAGACAGATGGACACCAATCTCAAAACAGCTTAATTTTTTATGGCAGTGGAACTTAAGTTATACTTAATGTCCAAGAAGTTTTGGAAAGAAGTGATATACAAGAAATTGCCATTCTTGTATATCACAGTTTTTGTAACACCAACTTTCATAATGACTTGATTTTTGATATAAAATAAATGCATTAGGTTTTTTTAGATTGGCGTCTATTTACTTTTCCAAAGTTTTTTTTCTGTTAGGGATAACATATTTTTAAAATGATTATTACAAAATATTCTTTTAAAGAAACTACTAAAAAGATTATAAAATAAAAAATAATAATTAAAACACAGAATATTTAAAAAGATTATTTAAAATAACCATCTGTATTGTTTAATTCACCCTTTGATAAGTCCATTCCACAATTGTCTATAGGGAAGCATAAAGTCCTGGAATTGAGACTGAACAAGAAATAAAAAAAATTCAAAAAAAATCTTTAACTTTTTATATAAATGTGGCTTTATTTTAGATTATAAAACCCTTATGTTGAAACAAAAGATTAGTTGCGTGACATTGAAACTCTAATTAAGACAGTTTTGTTGGTCATTAAAAAAATGCGTTTCATTCATTAGTAATGAAGCTGTTAATTGTGGTTTGAGGTTTAGAAAATGTAAACACACTTATTAGTTGCTTTAACAAAACAACACTTAAGTAACATTTGTTAGTCAGGGATGTCAATGACTTTCTTGCGTTTTGACTCAGACAGACATGATACTTACGCTGTGGTTTGTCAAATCCCTTCTGGAAATGTAAATGTCTAGACAAATTGCGTCATCAAAAGAAAAGTGATAAGTCGTGTAGTGTAATTGGAATAGAGTTAAATTAATTTCGTTTTGTTGTAAATTTACGATTTATTCAATTTAAAATTCCTAGTAATTAATGTAACAGATATATAATACTTGAAGAGCTTAGTAGAAAAAGTGCTAAGTGACAAAAAGGTAAAAGCGAAAAAACGGTTTTTAGTTGGCAATTAGATACGTTAAAAACTGTACTTTCAAACGGTAGAAATATACTTAACTTAATTTTTTATATTTTTTTAGTTTCAATTGTCGTCGCACTAGAGCTACAAGAAGGCTACTGGCGCCGGGAGTCGTATTTTAAAACCACAGTCAAGTGACGAGCCGACACCTGAGTAGGCACCCAACGCATTTGTTAAGGGAGACATCGTATACAGCGTTATGGCCTTTAAAGATATTTAAAGAGCTCTTCCTTCAGGGACTCGAACCTGAGACCTTCCGCATGCTAGCGAATGCCTAAAAGACCGGGCTCCCTAGCCCCAACTTAAATTGTATAGAAAATGACACTTGTTATCTTTTAATTAAAGAATAACATGACCATCTTTACAAAAATCTCATTTTTTTTCTCAAAAATGTCACTTGCCACATCTTCCACGAAGCTCTTAAATTATGTAACTTTTTTACCTTTCGAAATTGAAATTTTTTAAATATATAAACGTAGGGTTCATCAGTTTTTTGTTTCGTTTGTTTGTATTAAAACCTGATTGTGGTGGTTTTTTTTGTCATTACCGAAATCATGAGTCACGGAGAACTTTTATCGAAACATTTCTCTTGAATATTATAGTTGATTGAGTATTCAAATTTATCTGGCATTTCAATTGAGGCGTTTTGAATGGTTAGAATTTTTCGGACTTAAGACATTCATAGCATTACGAATACAGCATATCGTCTCTTAAGTTTCCACATGTGCTTCCTAACTTTGCAAAACGGTAGAAATGAACTGAAGGGTAATCCTTGGCGAACTTTCCAAAATCGCACCAAATTCGGCCGAAAACCCAACCGAAATGATAGGTTAGGATAGGTTTGAATTATCGTCGCATTAGAGCTACACGAGGGAGAGTAAAAAAAGGTGTTTATTTAACACCGGCTGTTCGGACTTTCTTGTTGAATATCTCAGCAATACATTATGGAGATCGATATTGTGTAACAAGAAAGTCCGAACAGCCGGTGTTAAATAAACGCCTTTTTTGACTCTCCCTCGTGTAGCTCTAATGCGACGATAATTCAAACCTATCCTAACCCGACGACGTATCACTTCGGTTATCGTCCGACTTTTGGCACGATTTGGGAAAGTTCGCCAAGGGTTTCCTTTCAGTAAATTTGTACTGTTTTGCAAAGTTAGATAACACATGTAGGAACTTCAGCGACGATATTCTTAATTAAACTGACGGTGCTCAGGGTTTTTTTTATTGGAAAAATAAGGACATATTTGTTATAACTTTGGTAAAGAGGCTTGACAACATGGGAACGGAATTCCAGCAAAAAAAAATCGAATTAAGGAAGGCGTATACCCAAAATTCTAAAATTTGTACTATTTCTTTAATCTTTTCCAAATTTGGCATAGTGATTTCAAACATAATGATCAGTGCTATTTAGGCATTTTTTTTTAAATTTAAATATAATTTATTTATTTTAAACGGTTTTTTTACTAAAAAAGAGGTTTACGCTTACAAGTCTACCACATTGAATTATCCATTACATTACATTAATATTAATTATGTGTTAAAATCTCCGTTTTGAACTGATACATGCAATGACCCTCTAGAGTTACATACAAATAACAAGAAAATAAGTTATTAAGAAAAATGTCATGAATTTAATTAAAAAAGATTTTTTCGATTAACTTACCCTTGAACATGGCGCAATGGTTAGTGCACTAGCCTTTGAAGCTGCTGGACTCGGGTTCGAATCCCGGTAAAGGCATGGTTGTTTGTGTTTGTCAATAAATGTTGTTATTTGTCTATATGTTTGTGGCGTCCTTCTTTGTGTGTGTCTCTTGTGACTGTCTCTTCTGGCGAGCGGGGTAATGGGCTATATAGCCTACGCCCTTCCCTTCAAGAGGGCGCAATCACTGTCATTTGTCATACACTTGAACATTTAAAAAAAAACTACTATGTTTGCACCACATGTTAGAGGCTTATAGCACCGATATATATTGAAATAGCATCTGTAAAAAAAATTCAGGTAAATTAATATAAACCTTTTTACACTAAAAGTGTTGGCGCAAACCCCTTTTTTTATGTGAAAAACACCGTTTAAAATAAATAAATTATTTTTAACTAAAAAAATTGCCTAAAAAGCTTTGCTCATTATATTTGAAATCACTATGCCAAATTTGGAAAAGATTAAAATAATAGAATTTTTTTTAGAATTTTGGGTATTCGCCTACCTTAAGTTTTTTAGAAAATTAGTATTAGTAGTTAGTAGATAACCATGTGAAGAAGCAATGGTATTTTATTGTATTCAAAATAATTAAAGGTAAAAAATATACAATCACTGTTAGGAAAAAGTAGTGTATTAAATTTTACTTACTTTTTCTTCATTTAATTTTGCCACGACGAAAAATTTGGATAAGCCATTTAAACTTGCCACGAAAAATTTCGGCAATGTTTACAAACAACCGAACCACTCTTTTCAGTTCAGATCTTTTGAGTGTTTGGTTTGTTTTAGTTAATTTTCTCAGTCACAAACATTTTGACTGTTTTTCTATGTTTTATAATTATTAAACTAATCTGGGAATTTAATAAGTAGCTTATTTATCTTAATTAATATATTTGAATTAATTCCAACTTGCATTTTTTCTATTAATATTATGTAAATTTTGTATGCTTAACTGCATCGTCTCTTCTAACTTATGCAAACTATCTCAGTATATAAGCAGCCGGTTTTCCAAAGTCTTTCTCTTCTTCTTCAATATCTTTGATCACTTTTAGTGACTATAATCATGAAAGATTAAACCACCGGTACCCTTTTGGGTTGTTAGTTTGAGACCATGCACTAAAGCAGTGTTCTTGACTGCCAAGCAGTCACTTTGTTTTATTTTTTTATTTGTGTTTGTTAAGCAAAGTATGTTTGACCGGTGAGTTGTGATATTTTTAAATAAACTTTAAATTTTTTACTAAAGCTTCGAACTTATAATTTACGTAAATGCGTCACTCTGCTAAACTTATAAGAAGAAACCCGTAACAATCACAAAGAAGAAAACGTGGAAAACTAGCCCCGGTCTCCCCCACACAAGTGAAGCAGAATTAATGCAGAATATATAGCGTTGTATTTATGGGCAATTCTACCATAATTTTTACTTTCAGATATAAAAAGTCTGTTAAGTTTATTTTTTCAAAGTCACCTTAAATGTGTGAAAAAATGCTTATAATAGGGTTCTAGAATTTGAAAAAAAGTTCAGCAACGCTCATTTGTAAAAAAAAATAATAATAAGGAATGTCAATTAAAAAAAACGATATCAAAGAAATCAATTTAAAACGGCTTTACGAAAATAATTTTTTTTAGTGTTGGAACTAACTCCAGTTTAACGAAAATTAATATTTTTTACTTCTTACACTCACTTAAGTATATTTATAGCAACAAATACCAATTATCTAGCAAAAATTAACCTTAACCCTGATTGCTGTAACGAAAGCAATAAAGCCACGCAGTTAATTTTTTCCATTTCATCAAGGTTTATTTTCTTTTTTTTTCTTTTAGTCTTATTGGTAAGTATAGAAAAAAAAAATGTGGCTACTAACACAAATAAAAGTTTTTTGCAATACAGGTTTCATGTTTGAAATAAAAGATGTAGTTCCATAAAGTGTCTTTTTACAACACTTTATCAATGAGGTCAGTGAATGTACCAAAACCCAGTGACAAAGTTTAGAAAAGAAATATCCACATCATATGAACATCAGAAGCTAAAATTTTATAGAAGGAATTTGTTAAGATAGAGTATTGGTTCATTATAAAATACAAATAAATGCAATTTTTTCGCTGACAAATGTGTTATCACTAAATTAAAAATTTGACATTCGGGACAGGGGAAGTTAAGGAATTGTCTGCATTATTTTGTGTTCTAAATTTTTTTTTGGAGGTTTCTTTGTTTTAAAATTCCGTTTTGTAATTATATAAGGACCAGTCTATTGGTATAATACGACAAAATTAAAAATAAATATTAATTTTTTTAAAGTTATGCCCTAGGGACATAAAATTAAAAATTATGGTAGAATTGCCCTTATATTCTTGACTTATGGTAGTAAATGTTGTAACCGCTTGCCTAAGGAAATGAAATGAAGTGAAAAAGAAGCAGTAAAAGTCTCTTGTTCTCTTTGATGCGTGGCCATTTTTACTATCTGTTTTTAACTTGTCATGTGCAATAATAATTGATCAACCTTTTACATCTCCTTTAGTAATTTTTACTTGCATGCCTACTACTTAAATAAAGAGAATTGCTTTCGAGCTATTTACTGAGTTTTATTCATTTACATACATGTTGATAATTGGCGTCAACATAGTGGTCTGTCGAGCCGGATAGCTTTTCTACCAGCACATTGAGGGCATATAAACTGAACTCACGCCTGCCGTAAGGCTCCGCAGTCCTTTCAGTGTCTTCCACACAAGGCAACCGGGTCATCTTTTTCACTAAGTGCTCGTCTATCCCAGACATTTTGAGGATCAGCCTCTGGATCTCGAGTTTCAGGTCCAGTCGCATGCCCATGAGACTAGAGACAATCTGCTGGCACTCGTTACCGGCCACTCCGCTGGTCAGTATCTGCACCGTCCCTCACGCGTCCTTCATGTCTTGGGCCGTCACGAAGGTCACTTCTGTGGTCTCCTTTTTGTCCCTGGTGGTCACACTCACTTCAGAGAACTTCCCGCCTCAAGGCTGGACCTCAGCTGCTTCCGAGTCCACACTTTCTTCAAGCTTTGCCTCTGGTTTGTCCTGACTTGATTCTGCTGATTGTTGGCTAGAAGCCTTGGGCCACCAAGAGGTGGATCTCTTGGCTTCCGAGCCACGTTGCCGTAATTCTGTCTCGTCGCTTGTGTCCGGTTGTTTTTCTACGGTAAGATCCACTGACTTGTGGAAGAAGGTGATTTCATTTTTTGTGGTGGTGGTGGTTGTGTTGATGTTGCTTAAGCGGAGACGTGATGAACCATAGTTCCAAATACCTGGGCCATTTTGGTTTACTCTATTTACTTCTTCAGGCACAGGGGATCTTCTGCCGTCTCTCTGTGGGACTAGGGGGCACGGTGGCTTCTTCCCTTTCAACATAAGGTAAAGCAGGGATCTGATTAGATGCACTGGACTTGCCCGTCTCTCCCCCCGTTCTACACGCGAATTCAGAAAATAGCTTCCGCACTAGATGGTCCCGGGAGATATCAGGTAAGGGATCCGCTTTTCTCCTCTCGGATAACTCGCACTCCCGTTTCACGTCAGAAACCCTTCAGAAAATCAACCTGTGTCGTAAGTTATACGTCAACACGAGAAAGAATTGGCAAAGGCATGATAAAAATTAGGCACTTCAAGGAGTCTGCCTCGTTTAATAGCATGAAGATCACAGTAAGTGAGAGCTCTGACGTTTGCACATGGCTGGCCCATTGAAGTCTCTTTCCAAAAGGATTCTCCAAATACATCTCCTTTACCTAGAATGGCGACGACCTCGTCATCCTGAATGACTTCCAGGGACCCACTGACGACGAAGCAAAGGGTGTCTATGCTCTAGCCCGTGTGGTAGATCAGGTCACCAGGTACACACACTGTGGTCCATCGTGAAGTACATGGCTAGGGCTCGCAGGCAGCCGTCGCTCGCGAGCCGGAAAGCGGGATGCTCGTTAATTACTTTGCGGTTCAGATGTACACAAATGAAGAGTACACGGGAAGAAGCGATTGATTTATTAGACGGACACCCGCAACTATCTGCTTGGCGGCATAAACGGTTTCTCTCTTTCTTCTTCGCTTTGCCCAAGCGTCGGGATCGTCAGTCAACTGAATCTTGGAAGCGAGGAACCACAAAGAAAGTAGTTAAAGTATTAGAGTGGCAGAACACGTGACCTACATACCAGCTTCATTGGGGCTCTTCTGGGAGCTCCTTGCGCGTCCCGTCGTTAGCATTAGATGTCACGTGATCTGCCACTCTATTATTTTAACATGGTAGGAACTGATTTCCTTACACAAGTTTAGGCGATCACTCTCTATCATCGCCAAAGTGGCCTGCTAAGAAAACTTCTCCACAAAATCAATCGGTTTTTCCCGTGTACTCTTCAAATATCAGCGGTCATATCCTTCGGGCAGTAGCTTAGCACCTGTTGCAAACAAGGAAGCACTTGATTAGAATTAGAAAACTGGAAAAGCAGGGTGCTTAAATTCTTTGCGACGGTTCAGATGTACACAAACATCAGAGGTCATTTTTTCGGCAGTAGCTTAACACCTGTTTCAAGGGGCTGGGGAGCCCAGTTGGTTAAGCACTCGCTTAGCATGCGGAAGGTCCCAGGTTCGGGTCCGGGCATCGCCAAAATAGCTGCCGACCTATAAACGGCCCGTGCCAAAAATGTCCGATGAATAATACCCCGTGTAAGGAAGTGCACGTTAAATATCCTTCAAAGTCCTAACGTTGCGTACGATGTCGCCCTTAACGGTTGCGTTGGGTGCCTATTCAGGTGTTGGCTCGTCACCTGACTGTGGTTCTAAAATACGACGCCCGTCGCCAATAGTCCTCGTGTAGCTCTAGTGCGACGATAATTCAAACCAAAAACAAAAACCCGTTTTAAACAAAAAAGCACTTGATTAGAAGTAGGACAGGAAGCAGGATGCTCATTAAATACTTGTGGCCTTTCTTGTCACTATGACGAGAGGTGAATCATCTGTTATTAACTAGTCATTTTCATTTTAGTCAGTCAGTTGGTTCAGTTTATATGCCCTCAATGGGTTGGTAGAAAAAGCTATCCGGCTTAACGGACCATGGTTGTGTTGTTAAGAGAAGATGGTTACCTCTCTGCTCTTGGAGGATAGGTCGAATATCTGGGTTAATCCCGGGCAAGGATGGAAGGGTTCGAGTGGTAGAGGTTACGACCGAGAAAGGTACTTACAAACGTAGTGTTTCGAGTATTTGTATTTTACCCATTGAAGATTAAAAAAAATTGCATTTGTGTTTTGATCTATTTTTAATTGTTTTTTATTAACAATTGTTGTTTTTTAAGGATTTCTCTTCATTGAAACCTTAACATGTTTCAAGGCGGGGGAGTGTAACCGCTTGCCTAAGGAGATGAAATGAAGTGAAAAAGAAGCGGCTTTAGAAAAGTCTGTTCTCTGTGATTTACTTGTCATGTGCAATAATGATTGATCAACCTTTTACATCTTCTTTAGTAATTTTTACTTGCATGTCTACTACTTAATAAAAGATATTTGCTTTCGAGCTATTTACTGAATGTATTCATTTACAAACATGTTGATAATTGGCGTCAACAAATGCCTTTTTCTTCAAATACAAGTGAAAAATGAATAGTTTGTCTGATATCGGATGTTGTGCGTAACGTTCTTTAATGATCTGAATGTTTCCTTAAATTTACAAAACCGCTTATGTTACTTTAAGCAAAACATGTAAGTCTTTTTTTACCAGTTTCGTTACTAAAATTATCGATACAACTTGAAATGTATATATAGTTTTTTTTTTTAAATATAACTTTAATAATGTTGTGGATTTCTTACGATATACGAAAGATAGAATTAGAAATTTATTTTCCAATATTCATAACTTATTAGATAATGAAACGCATACATATAAGGTATTAAAATGTATACATAATTTTATTTTTACATTCTTGTACACTTATACATTTTTTAAGGGTTTATTTCCAAAGTAATTAATTAAAATGACGCAAGTGACAGATAAACAGATTTAATCCTCTTAATGTTATTTAGCGTAATTTTAGGAACTATTGAATATTAATCAAAAAATGTTATAATGATTTTTTAAAGAATGCTTAAACGCATAAAAATACCTATCATTTTATCTTTCAAAAAACTCTTCTTCCCTATAAGATGTAAACACATTTATACTTGAACTTACCTTAAATGAACTCTATCAACATATTAGTACTTAAAAAAATAAGTAAACTTAAGTAAAAATAAGTAAAAAAATAATTAAAATAATAAAAATTAATTTAATCAAAATATTTATTTAAAAAATATAATTTTTATGGCCAATGGTTGAACTAGACAGCAAATATTTGCTATTGCTAAGTTTTTTTTTAAATAAATTGATATTCAAAGTTTAAATAAGTCCTCTTTTGCAATACTTGTTTCCTTTTTTTAGTCCTATAACATATGCCATTAAGTTCATTTTAAATGCGTAAAAAGAAAATGATGTAGAATGAATAACATTATTAAGTGGGGAAATGATTCATAAGGCAATATTTATATTTTTAATAATAGTTATTTAACCCTTTCAGTCCCAGTGATGCCATTTGGCATCATCACTTTCAATATTTTTTTTCTAAATGTTTATGCCCCGTTATGACAACCAAGCACACATTATTCGATTCTTCTTACTCTGTTCTATTCGACAATATTTTACATTAATCTCAATAGAAATCGGAACTACTATTTGTTTTATTCAGAAAATAGCTAACAAGCGTTTCACCTGATTTTTGAAAAGTTCACTTCAGTTCCTCATATTTAAAACACAATTTAAACTATTATCGGTTAAAATAATTATTAAATTTTTTTGATAATATGGTCAGATACCTTAAAATATATAACACGAAGGGTTTTTTAGGTATTATATATATTTTTATTTTGTTGTTTTCCGCAGTTAAAAAATTTTGGCATTATTTCAAAAACCATATAAAAAATAAAAATGAATTTTTTTTCCTTATGGAAATCTTATATTTTACCTAAAATAAGCTTATTTTGTGAATATCAGATGTTTCTGTAGTGTAGCAAATTTTTGGGACTGAAAGGGTTAACAATAGTTTTGTAATCGTTATTAAAAAGGAAGAGTAGGACAAGTATAGCCTAATTATGTTTGCTTTACAGTAAAACACGAGTAGTTACATGTTCTAATGAGAGATTAAAAATATATATGTTTGCTTAAATTTGTAATATTCAATTGCCTTAACATTGAAAAACAAATTCACATCCTATTATAAATATTGAATGGTAATTTCGTTTGAAAACGATGAAACCATTTGGTTTGAAACATTGAAAACGTTTCTTAAAATAATTTTATGCACCTTAAAATATGCACAATAATAAAAAAAAAGTTATTTCTTCCTCTCAAAATAGAAATTTATAAACACTTTACAGAAAAGCGTTGCCGGAAATCTTTCCATGAAAACACTTTAAATTTCCAAAAGCCAAGGAACAAAATACCCTGTTGTTTCTACATAACAAAAAATCGAGGATGAAAATTGATACAAAGCAAAACATGAAATAAGAAACCAAACCAAACAAAATATAATAATAAAACCGGTGTCGCATGTCCCCATTTACCCCTCATGAAGTATCCCCATGGGGAAAACTCACGTCTTGTGATTCTGCAATTTTTTCCCTTCCTTATAGGACATGTCAGTTTTTCCCCTATCAGTAGTGACAATTTTCCCTGTGTTTTTTTTCTTTGCGTCACCGAAAAGAAAGAATGGCGAATTTAAAGTTAAATTGTCTTCTTGTTAAGGTATCAAAATGATTGAAGATTGCTTGATGCAGTTTGTTTGTCTCGTCGTAAACATTATTATTATTATTGTTATTCAACTTTTGAAGAATGAAGTCGCAAATTTGATGTTTTATATTGAGTTAACAATCTAGAATGCGGGTAAAAAAGGTTATCTTTAAGCTGTCACAAAGCGTTTATGACGCAAAATGTTAGTTTCATTGACTTACTTTTGTGTATTTGTTTTCATCCTCTTTTACAAATTTTTTCCTTATTCTGTGTCGGTTTGCACATTTTTTAAGACTATTTTGTTTGGCCATAATAAAAAAATCGATTGCTACTAAAGAAATAATTGCAATGGAGTTGCAATTGTTAATTTTTTTAAAATGCCAAATTTTTGCTGCGTTGTTGGCTGTTCTAATAATTCATCAACGCAAAATTGTACAGAAGGAAAAGTTTCATTACACGTATTTCCCCATGCTGATCTTGAATTGATGAATGAGTGGCTATCTCGAATGGGGTTGTTTCGCGGCGAATCTGGCAACACCTCGGTGAATTTGTTTTCCTCAACTAAAATTTCAAAGATGGCGGCCTCCATGCTCGTTTAATTCGAGATAGCCACTCATTCATCAATTGAGGATCAGCATGGGGAAATACGTGTAATGAAACTTTTCTTTCTGTACAATTTTGCGTTGATGAATTATTAGAACAGCCAACAACGCAGCAAAAATTTGGCATTTAAAAAAATTAACAACTTCAATATTCTCTACGAAAACTCACTGCCGAATAACAAAACATAAACAGTAAATAGTAATTCTAAATTAGGGATGGGTCGGTCCGAAAGGAACGGGTCCGACTCTAAATTAAGGGGTCGTAGGACTCTTAAAAATGTGCAAAGAAGGAACTACAAAGTTTAGTTTGATCTTTCATGTAATTTTTTAACTACTCTATATATAAGTATAATTTTTTTATATGTAATTCTACAAGATTTATTTAATATAAAACAAATTTTAAAATTTATGAAACTTTAGCCAAAGCTAAAATAAATGATATTAAACATAATGCTATTTGAACACATTGTGATTAGGCTTGCGCGGCAAATTGGGGGGTCAAAATTGAAGACATGACCAAGAAAATGACTTTTTATTGTACAAATATGTACAAACAAAGACTTATACCTAAATTCTCAGCTCATTTTTTATAAGAAATTATTTTAAGAACTTTTTTCTAAAAAAATTAATAAAAATTTCAAAATTTTGATTTAAATTGTTTTTAAAAATACTTTCTAATTAAAATGGAGCTGAGAATTTAGGTATAAGTCTTTGTTTGTACATATTTTTACAATATAAAGTCCTTTTCCTGGTCATGTCTTCAATTTTGACCTCAAAATTTGCCGCGCAAGCCTAATCACAATGTGTTCAAATAGCATTATGTTTAATATCATTTATTTTAGCTTTGGCTTAAGTTTCATAAATTTTAAAATTTGTTTTATATTAAATAAATCTTGTAGAATTACATATAAAAAAAATTATACTTATATACAGAGTAGTTAAAAAATTACATGAAAGATTAAACTAAACTTTGTAGTTCCTTCTTTGCACATTTTTAAGAGTCCTATGACCCCTTAAATTCTAAAGTTAGTTGGTTGGTTGGTAGACATACATTTTCAGGCTCGTGTGCTTGTTCAGACCCCCTTAAAACCTTCGTCAAGTAAGACAAACAAAACACACTCACCCACATATACACATACGTGACAGATGCTGCCATCTATCGCTCGCTGGTTCCCTAACTGTTGCGCTGCCGGGTCAGCAAAGTAATTCTAGAGCAGAAACATTAAATTCTAGTTGAGAAAGACAAGTGTTGCCAGATTCGCCGTGAAACAACCCCATTATATTATGTTTTTAAAAGTCAAAATTATCGTCTGCGGCTTGAGAATTTTATTTTTATTCAAAATAGCGTTTTTAACGAAGCAGTGGTTCGAAGGCTATATTTATGCTCTTTCCGAAGAGAAGCATTCCTATTCCGTTATCCAAAAACGACGTGAGTCATGGTTTTGTGATATCTAAAGCGTCGGTAAGTAATATCGTCAACAAGAAAGGAGAAAAACGCCAAATTAGGAGTTTGACAGTTGGAAGTTTGCTCAAGTTTGACAAAAATTCCAACAAGTACCCAAGAAAAAACGGACAGCTTCGACTATTGCAAAGGTACATAGTTTAATGTTAAAAGAAAATCCCATAGTCAAAGGACAGTTGCAAAATCATTAAAATGCTCTGCGTCCACAGTAAACAAAATGATAAACACTGATTTAAACCTTAAGAGAACGAAAAAATGCCATGTGCATGGTCATTCTACAAAACATATCGCTGAACGCAGGACACGCTGCAGAATTCTGTATGAGAAACACTTATCCAAGGAAAAGTGGGGAAAATTTTTCACAATAGGTGAATCATGGGTGTATTTAAATGATCGAGGCAAAAAAAGAGCCATTTATTATCATAAAAGAGGAGAAACAAATTTAAATACATGATTCAAAGAATCGAAATAAATTTTTTAAAGGGATTCATGATTGCTGCTGGTTTTTAATATAATGACAAGTTAAAAAATAAGGAGAGTTGAAAAAATGTCAAGATTAACTACAATATCAGGAACATATTTTATCACCAATTTTTCTGAATGAAATACCCTCGCTTTACCCACAGTGCCATCAATCTGTGAAACTCCATCACGACAAAGAAAAGGGACAAAAAACCGGTGTCAAGGCCATACCCTCCACTGATATCCCTACTAAATCTCACGATGTATCACTTATGGATTTTTGTGCTTTCGGACTTAAAAAATATGCATGATCCAAACGTCGTCCCACAACCCTTACAGGACTGTGGAAAGCTGTCCAGGAGGAATGGGATAGAATACCTCTTCCAACACTTCAAAAGGCATTATTATCCTGGAAATTACGGTGTAGAAAGATAGTTCAGAATAAGGGCTATCAAATAGAACATTTGAAACACAAAATTTTTATTTAATTTAGTTTTGTGAACACAATATATATCGTCTAAAAAATGTGTGAACAGCCCTGTAGCATATGTCAGTTTTTCCCCTATCTGTAGTGACAATTTTCCCAGCGTTTTTTTTCTCCTCGTCCCTAAAAGAAAGAATGGCGAATTTAAAGTTAAATTGCCTTCTTGTTAAGGGACCAAAATGATTGAAGATAGCTCGATGCAGTTTGTTTGATGTCAAAAATATTGTTATTACTCGACTATTGAAAAATTGTGATATAGATGCTTTATATTGAGTCTGGAATGTGAGACAAAAAGAAATAAAAGAGTGATGTTTTAGCTGTCACAAGGATTTCATGGAACAAGAAGTTAGTTTTCTTGACATAGTTTGCGTATTATTTCTTTAGTATTCCTCTTTTTTTGCACATTTCTTTTCTAATGGCACATGTATGTTTTTCACTTCTTTCACTACGCGCCATTCAGCGAGAAGAAGGAAAGACGAATTAAAGGATGAATTGCCATCTTGTTTAGAGACCAAAACCTATTTGTGCTAAAATTGATGATATTTCTTGCCCTTATAAATATAATAATTATTATTATTCCACCTTGCAGAATGAAGTTGTGACTTTTATAATGGGTTGACACTATTGAGTACGAGTCAAAACGAAAGAAACGTTTCTTTTTAGCAATCGCAATGCTTTTATGACCCAAAAAAAATTGACGTAGTTTTATTTATTCAAATGCTTGCCATTCTCTTGTAAAACACCAATTAATTGTGCAAAATGTGGTATACTTTAAATTAAAGTAGTAAAGGTGATGTTCCCATTTAAGCCTCAGAAGAGTAAATCGCCACAAGTTCATATTCTTGGGTTTCTCGAAATTCACAAATATTTTTTTTTTCGTTTTTGACGAATATATATACATTTTTGTAAATGGAAATTTTCTCAAAATGAAGATATTTTTTATCAATTTTAAAACTCGAAATTGTCAAACCAAGGAATGTTTACTTAACATTATCTTAAAATTATTTAATTTTAATATAGTTTTATTTTTTAATTGTTTGATTTTTTGGCGTTTCGTTACATAAAACCTAGTAGTTTTGTAATTGATGCATCAATCTTATACTATAATACGAGGAATTGGACCCAAGTCGAAAATCGCCCCAGAATTAATAAACTCCGGTAAACTTAGGGGACTGGGGTTTTTGGCCACGACGAATTGATTGGCACAGGTTTTGAAGCGCTACGGTCAAGCAGTTCGGAGTTACAGATAGATATTTTCAAACTTCATTAGTTTGCCATAATGGCTACTTTCGTGATGCCATCTCCAAAACTATAAGCCTCTGCTTAAGCTATAAATGTTTAGTTAAGATTTTAATTTTTCAAATTTAAATAAATTCAACCTTGCTTTAAACTTTATTGAGTTTTACAGAAATGGTAACATGAATATTTTTTTAGTTCCAATCAGCAGACGATTTTAGTTCTATTCTGTTCATTGGCGATTTTTGGCGATCTTGAAAATTTAACGTATGGTTGCTATACCTATCGAGTTGAATGAAGTATGAAATGGAATGTTTACCACATTTCGACATTTTCGTTGCTTTTCAGCGAAACGCCAATTATCAATTACATTTCATTTCCTATGACTTTTAAAACTTTATCTTTGTATAGAATAGTTCCCTTTCCAAACTCTAACTATATACTATAATACTAGGAATTGGTGCCAAGTCGAAAATCGCCCCAGAATTAATAAACTCCGGTAAACTTGAGGGTCTGGGGGGTTTGGCCACGACGAATCGATTGGCACAGGTTTTGAAGCGCTACGGTCAAGCAGTTCGGAGTTACAGATAGGATATTTTCAAACTTAGTTCGCCATAATGGCTACTTTCCTAAAGCCATCTGCTAAAGCTATAAGCCTCTGCTTAAGCTACAAATGTTTAGTAAAGATTTAAATTTTTCAAATTTAAATAAATTCAACCTTGCTTTAAACTTTATTGAGTTTTACAGAAATGGTAACATGAATATTTTTTTAGTTCCAATCAGCAGACGATTTCAGTTCTATTCTGTTCATTGGCGATTTTTGGCGATCTTGAAAATTTAACGTATGGTTGCTATACCTATCGAGTTGAATGAAGTATGAAATGGAATGTTTACCACATTTTGACATTTTCGTTGCTTTTCAACGAAACGCCAATTATCAATTACATTTCATTTCCTATGACTTTTAAAACTTTACCTTTGTATAGAATAGTTCCCTTTCCAAACTCTAACTTTGTTTACAATGGTGCACTTTAACTAATGTGACCAGACGTCCCGCTTTTGGCTGGACAGTCCCGCTTTTTTGTAAAAGTCCCGCAAAGTCCCGAAAAAACGAAGAAATTGTAAATGAAATAGACTTTTTTTTTATGAATAATCGTTGTAAAACGCTATGACGTCTTTAAAAATTGTTAAATGAAGCTAAAGTCATCAACAAATTGGTGGAGTATGGTTTCTGTTTGGCTGGAGCCACTGCTGCTGTTGAACGCGCCTTCCTTATATCAAGTAATTCAATATATTCTTATACCAAGTGTGTCATTGTGTGAAGGGACTATTATGTGCTTAAAAAAATACTTAAAAAATACACCGGGGGGGGGGGGGGGTGATGGAGTGTCCCACTTTTTGATTTTGAAAATCTGGTCACATTATCTTTAACCGGTTATCTTTTCACCAATGGTTTCACAAATTTTCTTATGGTATGATTGTTTTGATAAATCACAATTGAAAATTTAAATCTTCGAGTTAGCTTCGATACCTATTTTCTCCGAGCAGAGCTCGGTCACCCGCTGGTTATTAAAAAGCTAGTTTTGAACTATAAATCGATTGTTTAAAAATCATTTTCGGAATGTCAATCAACTGTCTAAAATTAATTAATTTCTTTTCTTAGCCATTTCTCCAGTGAATGGCTAAAAAAATATGTCAAAAAATACTGGAGCCCTTATAGTTATTTCTTACAGATACACACAAAAATACTACCAAAGTTGTTTTCGAGTTCATTTTTTTTAAAGTGGTCCGAACGTGTGTAGATACCTCAAATAGCAGCTGAATTATCTCGTTATGACCTCAATTAACTAAAATTAACCTCTCCTACTCAGATGATTAGTTAACTAAACCACACGTGGCAAAATATCTGAAAATATTTTTGAAGCTACGTCATCAGAGAAGTAAATAGCATCAAACGATCACACGAGCGCCTAGTAAATGAATTGCAATTTGGTTTTATTAGGTCAGATTTCTTTATTATGTGTGTATTTATAAAATACTAGCTGATATACCCGACGTTGCACGGGTAGAGGTGAAAAAATAATTTAATAGTCAATTTAACTATTTTTTTCCTACATTTGAGTTACATAAGATATGAAAATTAAAAAGGATTTTTTCCATTTAATTACCCATCTTGGAAATAGTAATAATTAATGTTAATTTCAAAAATACCATTGATAAGAAGCTCAAATATAAGAGAATACATATTTATGTTACTCCAGCAAACAGCAAGCGATTTGCATTTTTTATAAGTATATTTAATTTCTAATAAACTTATGTTGCTGATACCGTTCGTTATTAAATTACAGAATCCCGCTGCTTATATTACATTTAAAAATCAAAATTTTAAAAACGCTATAAAATTCACCGATGAAGTCATCGTAATTTCCCGAATAAATATTTTTTTTGCTCATTTGGCGCTTTTCTTGCGAATTTGGCGAGGAAAAGATATGGCTAACAACGCACCCATTCAGCTCTCGTGCGATGAACTTCGCACAACCAGCATTTAAAAAAAATTTGCTTATTTGGTACGGTTTTTGTAATAACTTGGCTAGTTTGGCAAAGTATTTGGCGAAAAAAGGAAGACATAAAACCATAAAATGCATCTGTAGTGCGATGGCTTTCAAAAAACAATATTGTTCAGTATAAGCTTAACTATGCTTTTAAAAAAATCATAATTAAAATCATATAGGCACAATAAAATAATAGAATGGAGACTGGAAGGATTACATCACTTAAGACATATCAAGTAATTAATTTAGTTTCTGAAGGCAATGAACAATTATTAAACAAATTAAACATTTTCAATTTAAATTGTTTTCTAAATAGTTTTATTTAAATTTTTCTGCCCAATGGCATCACGAAAGGGAAAAAAAATGGTCGGATTTGAGCGAAAGTGGCGTATTTTTTCCCTTAAAACGTTCGAAAACGATGGAAGGAATGGTCCGATTCGAAAAATTCTTAGCCTATGCTTGTTCCTAAGATGAGAGGAATTTTTGTGCCAAATTTCGTGACGATCTGTTGCGTGGTTCTTTAGTTTTTGCGTCCTATACAGACAAACACACAAACAGAAGTCGCCTTTTATGTATATAGATTGTAAAAAGGTTCAAAAATATGTTTTTGTTTTCGCTTCGGAATCAGTAATAAATATAGAAATTGAAAACACGTGGTTTTAAGTTTTGAGGAGATGCGCATAAAATAATATCCAAAATTTTTATCACTGGCAAGCAATTTAAACTGCTTTTACAAAGAAGTAAATTTCAATAAGCATATGCAAAAATAATGAATTTTGTAGCATAAGTGTTTTTTTTTAAAAACATTTTAAACAAATTTCAAAATGCCACTATTAAGAAATTTTGCTATGTATTTTGGCAAAATGTTTCTAAAACATCTACTACCAAAATGTTACATGGATATTTAGTTATCAGGTAAACAAGAACATTTTTGTAACTTTATGCATAAAAATGGCCAACAAATATATATTTTTTATTATCTGGATGCACGGCAGTGCAGTGCCAAGTTCATAACGAAGGCGGCACTGACTATCCTTTACTGGGACCATTTCGGCATAATTTTGGAGACCCAGTTCTTTTCTTCTACGCACTTTAGATTCGAGTTTAGACTTTTTTCTGGGTGTCCTAGTGAGACTTAACCTAGAAAAAAATTTCCAGCGTTCGAAATTCATTTAAGCTAGAGATAAATGAACCAGAAAAACGACAAATATGTCCCTCACTCACTGACTGACTGACTGACTGACGGGCGATCATAATGTTTAGGTACAACGGCTTGTTATGGAGTTACGAAAATTGGAACACTTATAGAATAGAGCATGCATATAACAGGAAAAATCCGAAATTCGAAGATTTTACCCGGGGTTGGGCGTAAACTGATTGGCGCCCTTTTTCATAAGCAGTTGCAATGCTCTCCATACGCTGATATACCAGCGGCGATTAAACGTCGTCGCCAACAATTCAAATAGTTATTTGCCTTCAGATACGTTAAAGGTTTTCATGTGTGGGATTTAGCACACGATATTACTAATTTAATGTGTCAACCTGAGCTGGCAACCAGCACCATGTTTTATAAAGAGCCATTGGTTGTTTGGAGGTAGGATTAACATCGCACAAGGGCTACATATGAGTAATGGTTGGAACCAATGCTTCACAACGGGCAAATGTTTTTTTTAAGGATTTTGCTTGCAGTAACGTTGTACTAGAGCTACATAAGGATTATTGGCGGTGATTCTCGTATTTTTTAAATCGTGGTCAAGTGACGATTTCTTGAACAGAATCTTTCAAACAGTACCATCGGATTTAAAAAAATATTTTTTTTTTGTTAGAAAGAAATGACATATATCAAAGGCTTGACCTATGTTTTATACTTTTTGTCCTTCCGTCTGTACGCTTTTTCGTCCGTCTGTTCTTTATAAGACGGTCTGTCATAATTTCGGTTCTAATCGTCCGATTTTAAAAAACTTTTTTTTTATAAATGTATGGCTTCATATTTCATACTTTGTGTCCATCTGTCGGTACGTTTTTCTGTCCGTCTGTCAATCTGTCCTTTATAAGAATTTCTGTCATATTTTCGGTTCTAACCGCCCGATTTTGAAAATTATTTTTTGTTAGAAAGGTATGACATCAAACACCTATATTTCAAACTTTTTGATTTTTTTCTGTACGTTTTTCTGTCCGTCTGTCCTTTATAAGACGGTCTGTCATAATTTCGGTTCTAATCGTCTGATTTTAAAAAATCTTTTTTTTTTTATAAAGTTATGGCATCATATTTCATACTTTGTGTCCGTCTGTCGGTACGTTTTTCTGTCCGTCTGTCAATCTGTCCTTTATAAGAAGGTCTGTCATATTTTCGGTTCTAACCGCTCGATTTTAAAAATTATTTTTTTGTTCGAAAGGTATGACATCAAACACCTATATTTCAAACTTTTTGATTTTTTGTCTGTACTTTTTTCTGTCCGTCTGTCCTTTATAAAACAGTCTGTCATTCTTTCGGTTCTAATCGTCCACTTTTAAAAATTCTTTTTTTTGTTGGAAAGGCATGCTTATAAAAGTTTAAATTACAACTAAATGTTGTGTTTGGCTATTTTTTTCTAAGGTGTATAAATTTTGTGTGGAAGCAGTTCCAGGTGACAGTTACTATTACAAACCTACTTGTTATTCTCTAAGAATTTCGGTGAGTATTAAAGTGACAGGACATCAGTAGGCTATTTTAGCTCTTTTAGAACTTCTTGTTTAAAAAGCAGTCAGAACAGGAAATAATTTCACTATAGATATTGTTTGGTTTCAGCTCTAGTGCGACGTTAATTCAATTGTTGTTACAAAATATACTTAAAAAGTTATAAACTATTTTTACTGCTTGTTGCCACCAATATATATATTTCTTTTAAACAGGAATTGTAAATATTGTACTCGCCGCAGTGTAAATCTCCATCCTATGTTTATTTTATTAGGATACTGCCTATTCACTAAACACATTATTCATTATACTTCACTGTGTGTTCCCACTTACAAAAAGAAGTGAAATCCCAACAAAAACATCTCTGTAAAAGAGGGCCAAGTTCTTACAAAAAAAGGTCTGGCCTACAAAAGAAGTGAAATCAACAAAAAGACCAAGTTCAATGGAATTTGCTGAGTTAAAGTTCTAGAAAAAATTAAGCCTGGACAACCAAAGATTTGAAAACAAAAAAGGATCAAGTTCAATAGAAGTTGATGAGGTTATAAACCCCAAAACATTTTGTTTTAAGATGCAGCTTAGGTCTAACACATTCTTACTAGCTGTTTGTGTAACTTGGCCAATACGCATTGTGAATATGGAGTTGAACCCTTCGTACCTGGTTGAATTTCACCTCGGGGCGTTTGAGTAAGTCTGTATTTGATTTATCCCTAGTTAATCAAATGGTTAATCCTAGTGGTATTCTGCGTGGTGATGGCTATGTGTTGTATATCTATAGAACAATAATGTGCTGTGGTGTTTTAATAATGAACTATAAAGTTGACACATTTAGTTAGTTTGTATTATGTAGTTTTATGTATATATATATGTTCGAGATTATTACATTTCTGTTAGTGTTTTTATATTAATAAATGCTATTTGCAATTGAAAAAACATGTCTTTCTCCTTATTCAGCTGAAATCTTATTGATAATCAAGTAAAATAAAATTTTAAAAAAAATGTTTTAAAAATTTTAAATAGATCAATACAATAGTCGATGGAGATTGGAGCATTTCTTTAGATCACGTAAGTAAATGTAGCATCTCGTTTTCCAATGCTTGAATCTTGTAGTAAAACCGCTAAGCTTTACTATAATATATGGAGCTTTGATTACTCTTTCTTACTTTCTTTGAAGGAAATAGAACGATTACCTTATTAAAACGCTTCAACAGTTGCAAACAGCTAAATGTTCATTCAGATAAGTATCACCAACTAAGTGTGATGGTAATCCTGGCAACAAAAGCAAACGTTTTTATTTTTATTATTTACCTGCAACGCCAACGCATGTGGTACGACTACTATTTTACCCCTTTCCACCCGAGAGGTGCGTGTCATTCACCACTTAACTGAGGATAAATCAAATACAGACTTACTCAAACGCCCCGAGGTGAAATTCAACCAGGTACGAAGGGTTCAACTCCATATTCACAATGCGTATTGGCCAAGTTACACAAACAGCTAGTAAGAATGTGTTAGACCTAAGCTGCATCTTAAAACAAAATGTTTTGGGGTTTATAACCTCATCAACTTCTATTGAACTTGATCCTTTTTTGTTTTCAAATCTTTGGTTGTCCAGGCTTAATTTTTTCTAGAACTTTAACTCAGCAAATTCCATTGAACTTGGTCTTTTTGTTGATTTCACTTCTTTTGTAGGCCAGACCTTTTTTTGTAAGAACTTGGCCCTCTTTTACAGAGATGTTTTTGTTGGGATCTACCTTTATAAATTTTATTTAAACTATTCATACTATGCCTTATCAATTACCAACTTTTGTTAATCATCTGTCTCTCAATAGAGGTTAAAAAAAATTTTGAGCTATAAATTTTTTACCAAAAAGCCTCAGGGATTTAATCATTACACAAACAGAAGAATGAAAAGGATTATATCAATATACTGTAATGAAGTGACTTTCTCATTATTATTATTTTTCGTAATGACTGACTTTTTTTTAACTGCAGTGAATTGAAGAATGTGTACAAAAGTTCGTGTTCGCTTTGGCCACAGTTTGTTCAGAAATTGCTGAGAATGTGACCGATTAACATCGTTTATCCTAGACCTTACAGAATTCTACCATTTTGTCTTGTACGTTTGTGTTATCCAAAATAAAGATATGTCTCGTCCTAAGAGCAGTTCTACAGTTCTTCCAGTTCTTTAACTCAAAATAGTACAATACCATTTCCAAAACCATTTCACAGAACCACCATATCATTTTTTCATAAACCTCAACCATTATAGGGAATTCCTTCATTTTTTGCAAATTCTTTGTCTCGCCGCATTGGAGCATTTTTCTGAGTATTCCTAAATTTTGGGTACCGCTTACTCTAAAAACAAAAAAATACTAATTCTAGCATTTAGTTAGAAGTAGAAAACCGTTATTAATACAAATAATAATAACGTCTAGACGCAATGAAAGCTTAAGCTATTCATATTTATTTTCATCATAAATTGCTGATGCAAGTCTACATTTAAGATGATCACTGTTCACAATCTACTTATCTTATGCTTTAATTTACAAAGCGTATGCCCAGCATAAAAATAATAAATATAATGCATCTTAAGAAGTTTAAGTGTTTTGCTCCTTGAGCGCATATTTATTCGGCACGTGTCCAGCATAGAGCTGAAGGGAATGCTTCAAATGATGTCTCTTATTTTCATTTTTTTTGCGTACTGCTATTTCATTGGTTGCTTCGGTTTCACTGTCACAATAACCGATATAGATGAAAAGAAAACTTTCCTTCTTTGCAAGTTTTCTTTGCTTTGAACAACCAACAGCATAGAAAGAAGTCGGCAGTTAAAATATTTAACCAGTAAAATATTCTGGGAAAACTCATTTCGAATAACAAAACAAAGTCATTCCAGACAACAAATGAAAACAAACCGTTTTAGCTGTTGCCACCCACAACAT
Source organism: Hylyphantes graminicola (assembly GCA_023701765.1). NCBI lineage: Eukaryota > Metazoa > Arthropoda > Arachnida > Araneae > Linyphiidae > Hylyphantes > Hylyphantes graminicola. The sequence continues at coordinate 13,847,639 of CM043115.1, forward strand.
GAAAAAACAATATCGATTCATAGCTATTGTTGGTATTCAGGTTTATATGCAAAATTGAAGGAGTTAAAATAAATACGAAAAATTTTTATCCTTGCATTTTGATTAAGTTCTTGCCTTCTTGAACAAATTGAGAAAGCTTAGATTGAATAAACTTTAAAAAAAAAAATTCTCAAAATTTACTTTGCCTACTATTATTTTTTGCAATAACTAGAACTGATTTTGAGTGGCATAAAAAAAAACTTACCAAAAAATACAAAAAATAATTTCGTATTGAAAAAGTAATTTTTTTACAAGCGTATTAATTTTTGAACCACTGCCTGTTTTTGAACCATGCATATAAATGAAATCATTTCAAGCAAGTGTCCTATTGATTTTTTTTAAATTAGCATTATCTAGCTATCTATTAGTTTACAATAAAAATATCTCGTTTTGGATGAGTTTTCAAAAGTAGGCTCGCAAATTAAATTTATTTTATCCGCTTAAACGATTCGTCAAAACGTGTTTTTATAAAGATATCGTTTTGGGAATCGAAACTAAAATATCATAAACTTTAGTGTTAAGTCGCGAATAAGAAAATGAAGTCTTATTGAGGCATAAAAAGCAAATGTCTAGACGCAATGAAAGCACTATAAGCTTCGCATATTTACTGTATCTGCAATAGACGCGGGTTTACTTAAGCTGTTAAAACTATTTTTGTATTTCTCTATTCAGCTGCAAAGTACTTGGAAAATATAATACGAAGAAATGTAATTCGAATTAAGTTTAAGTGTTATGTTTTATAAAATTTCTTTTATACTTGAAATTGAGCATTTTTGAGTTTTCTTAAGGTTTGAATTAAAAAAGACGTCAAATTTAAATATAAGGGCTGTAGTGCATTTGTACATTATTCAATTCATGAGAGTGCTACTCCGTAAACTATTGGCTGGATATAAAATTTTGGTTTTCAGTAAAGTATTTTATTTATAAGTAAATTGTTATGGATATTTTACTTGCCATAAAATTTAAATTGTTATTACAAACTCTACAGTTCTTCGAAGCAGAAGTATATTTTAAGCATGTTTTGTTATTTTTTGTATTTAATAAAAAATCGTTAAATTTAAAATATTTCATAGTAATAAATTTCATAAAAATTTAGTTACTTTTAAACAAACATATATGGTGCAATCTTGATTGATAAATCTAGCAATATAAGGAATAATTTATATTAATTTTTGTAATAAACAACCACTTTATATATTTAATTCTCTTTATAATAATTTTAGATTTTTTTTAAATTATTAAAATGATTTTTTTCTGCAATAAAATGTTACAGGACACTTCTGCAAAAACTATTTTTCTACTAAACTGACTTTTAAAATGTAATGAAGGTTAAACACGTCCTATTTTAATGAACAAGAAAAAGCATGCAGAAGAAAGTTTAAAAAAAAATAATAAAAAAAGTTTGAGTATTTAAGCAGATAAGTAATTTTGGAAATAGCTAGTAAATTAAAACAATTTAAAAAAGTATAATTGCAAACAATTCGGCATATTATTTTAGGGGAAGGTGGGTTACCTTGGACCTATTTTGACTTTTCAATTTTTAATTTCTTAATTACCTACAAAAAGTGAATAAAAATATTTTTACTAAATACTTTATGTTGTTATATACAACATATATTTATTTTAACATTTTATTTAAATGATTTCAACTATTAAAGGAGTAAATACAGAATATTGTAATTTGGACCAAGGTACACCACCGGCGGTGTACCTTGGTCCAACCGGTAGTGTACCTTGGACCAATTATTAACAGGTAGAGAGACTCGATTTACAGTACGAAAACCAATATTTATTAGCCACATAAAATTCAAAAATACATTTTACAACCTACTCTTATTTCTAGCCAAGATCGTAGTAATTTATTGTGTTAGGTCATTTGTCTTAGTAAGGGTTTTATTGAATTAGTTTTTTTAGTGCCCTTTTGGCTTTTTCAGCTGCAATGCGATCTTTCCTAGGTGTGTCCGTTAAAAGGCAGCATTAAATTAAACTGTTATTTCATGCCATAGAAACACATTTGGCTATCTTTCTGTCTTAAATTTGAAAACAAAAAAAACTCAAATATTTCCCCCTATGTTTATACAACTAGGCCTGAACATAAAAGGATGTTCTGCTTAGATATTTATTATAAAAATATCTTTTTAGATGAGCATGGAATTATTATTTTCTATATTATATTAATATGCTTAAAATTTTATAGGCCTCCATAAATCTAAATAATTAACTACAGAAAAATTATTTATCACACCATATAAAAATTTCTTACAAATTTACGTTCTTCTAGATTTTGCAATTCAGGGTTGCATATTAATAGTTTAAAATACTTTATTTTTCAAAGGAAAAAAATTTACTTGAATTTTAAAAAGGGTTTTCAACAATCTGAAGCACATAAGAGCTATAGTAGTGTACCTTGGACCAGTTCAAGGTACACCACTTGTATTAGGTTCGAGGTACACCACTTGGATATAAAAAACAAATTAGTTAATAATTAAGTTAAGGTTAGACTTAACTTAATTTCAAGCACACTGTTTTATAGCTAAAACTTTGCTTTATATTGCATAACCATCGTTTCTGAATAAACACTACATGTTTGAGTATAAAAATACACTGAAGAATCTGACAAAAATTTGCTTTTGAACTGTGAATTTAGTTTTTCGAAACCTCTTCAAAAAATTGACCTTTTAAACAAACGGATAGAACGTCACTGAGATCCCTGGTAGCAAATACTTTAACTGCATGTGGTGTTGTTTCAATATCTAAGCTAATGGAGCTAGAATCAGCATAGGTTCGAGGTACACATACGTCCAAGGTACACCACTTACCCCTACAATAATGCCATTACATAATACTAACAAACCTATTGTAAGGTTGCATTAAAAAGATGAAATATAATTAAGCAGGCTTCTTAAATACTCTTAACCAATGTTTGATTTGCTATTTTTAAAACAAATTTAGCTTAGAGGGCCCAAACATTTGAAAGGATGAACAAAGTGCTCTGACATTTAATTGTCTTCAAGTTTATTTTAATAAAAACCATTTTAAATTAGTTAATTTAATTTAGGCAAATACCTATTGTCAAAGTTTTCATGATAACTTTTTCATTTATATCACTGAGAAAAGGCCAAAATACTAAATTATTATGCTAGGATAGAACTTCACTGAGATCCCTGGTAGCAAATACTTTAACTGCATGTGGTGTTGTTTCAATATCTAAGCTAATCGAGTTAGAATCAGCATAGGTTCGAGGTGCACATATGTCCAAGGTACACCACTTACCACTATGCTTTTCACACACAAAAAAACAAAACAAAAAAGGCCATATCACTTATTTTTAGTTAGCAGTTTATTATAAAATTGTTTTTAATGCAAAATTCCTTCAAAATTAGTAACTAAAAGAACTTTTTGAAAAGTTTGATTAAAAAAAAAATATTTTCAAGAACTCTAATATCGTATTGACCATCGTTTAACTTCATTTATTTATAGAAATAGATGAGTGATACCTGTAATTAAAGGCTGAAAACTGATATTTGGATGTTGAGTTATCGGACCAAGTCAATTTCGTAATTAGTTAACGTGTTAATTGTTTGTGGGGAGGTTTAAAAAAAATCTCAAATGGGGGAGCCACAGGTCGCAAGACGTAATGTATCCTATTCTATCCTATATTATCTGTCGTTGTGTAATTTAAATCTAAAAATAATAACTTACTTGCATTTTTAATTTGCTGCTAGTATTATCTTTAATATATGTCTTATATATTTAATATATTATTATATATGTCATATTTGACGTCTTAAACCGATAGTTGCATAACATTTTTTCACAGAAGCAAAATTATGAGCTCAATTTAATAGTAATACGATAATTTTGCTAGCAATACTATCCTACTATAGCTTCACAAAAGAAACTATTTCAATAGGAAGTTTTTATTAGATTATCATTCTCTATTTTTCGAAGCTTGAAATTAACTAATACCGAAGTTTAACTAATATCATCAATTTATTCATTCTCTTTTATACTCAGAGATAACTATATATACTTAAAAAACAGTTAATGGACTTTTTTTTAACCGCATTTTTTTTAAAGAATTTATTTTCAATTTAATGTCAAGAGGGGCTGGGGAGCCCAGTCGGTTAGGCATTCGCCTAGCATGCGAAAGGTCCCAGGTTTTAGCTGTTATTATCAAGTTAAATAAAAAAAAAGTGTGTGAACAATTTAAAGTCACAAAGAAAAATTATCAGGATATCCCAAAAATACAAGAACTTAAAAAAACGCTCATATATTGTATTCGTTTTAAATTTATTGATGCATTTCAACGTGTACCTCAATGTAATGCAGCCGTGATTGGCGAAACAGAAACAACTAAACTTCAAATCTAAAACCATCAGCTTTCGTTTTTCCATTTTAACTAAAACAAACATTCCGCTTTTGAAGACAGGTTTAAAAACACAGAACGGTCGTCCAGCCTCCTATTCCTTCAAAAAAAAGAAAAAAAAATCGTCCTTTTTTTTGACCGATTCAAAGAGAACCGTCTTTGACTGGCATTTCATTTGATTGATCTCATCGAAAAAGAAGCGGCTCAAATAATAAAAGAAGGAGATCCGGAGGAAGAACAAAAATAAAACATACAATACTACATAAAATAATGGAGAAAAAGAGTTTTCTTTTGTTTATTGAATTACTACTGGGTTTGTTTGAATTTGGTGGGTGGGAGAGGGGGAAAGAAATCAAATTAGGCCGACGTTGTGCTTGTCAAGACTGAGCATGCGCGATGAAAACGTCAGAAAAAGTGGGGGATGGGAGGGGAGGGGGGCGAATCCTTTTTCTGATCTAAAAATAGACCAGGCATTCGCGTCGGGACAGAGACTATCAAGAAATGCGTTGCTTTTATTCGTTTTCCCCTCTCTCCCCTCGCTGTAGGGTTTTTTCCCCTCTTTGTAGGGAATACAATTTCCTTCCTTTCCCCTTTTTCGCCTATCTGCGTCGGATACACTGAAATCAAAGCATTCGGTGAGAGGGGGGAATGCTGGCGGTGTTGTAGCCCGTTTTTTTGGCTATCTCTGTGTGTATTAGGCATTATTTTGGCGAGAAAGAAGAGGTAACAATGCGAATTACACTGGATAACAAAATTCGAAAAATGTTCTGCGAATCAGATGAGAGTACCCAATTCTGAATGATTTCAACGTGCTAAACTCGAATATCACCTTAAAAAATAAAAGTTAGCTCTTGTTTTTGAGTTACGGTCGCTTTCTTCATTGAATAGGATGCGGCGAAATACATGGGCGCCCACCAAACACAAAATTTATTAAAGTCAATTTTGTTTACAGAAACCCTCCTAATTTTTGCTCATACAGGTTTTATTTAATATTATCAACATGGGGTTGGTAAGAGATGATAATTTACAAGAATTTTTACACACATTCGCATTTTAATACCCCACTACGCAACATAATTGTTCTCACTTTAGAAGGTTCAGAAAAAAAGAGCAATAAATTCCTCACATTTCTTCATGGTTGTTTTAAGAAGCTGTAGCATATTTAGCAGACGCATGGCTATTATCCTCGTTAAAACTATAAAAAATATTGGAGACTTTAGTAAATAGTTGGACCGGACACAGAGTTGAAAGAATGTTAGGATATTTAACATTTATCTTTTTCTAAATAGCGCCTCATTTAACTGATGAGATGATGCAGAAATAAGTCATTAATCTGATTTGTTGGTTCCCTTTTAATCTGAAAATGACATTCCGTTGTTTTTTTTCATTAAATTTTATATAGCATAAGACACTATCTGTTGTCCCAGATGAAATAAAAGTGACAAATTTGCTACACAAGTTTAACTACATAAGTGAGGAGCCCAGAAATTATTCCTGGTCTCCCATCTTGAAACCAAAATACAAATGATAAGCTTTCTTTACTTTTGCACTGATGACCCTTTTTGTGTTCAAAAAATTGCACTTTGCCGCAAATATAACAGAAGTTATTAGCTCTATTTGCATTTACAAGGCATTACAGTTATATAGATTTATTACTAATACTAATTTTTGATATTCTACAGCTTCTAAAACAGCCAAGTGCGGAATACAAGGAATTTATTGCTTTTTATTCTGCACCTCTTGATATGAGAACAATTACGTTGCTTAGAAGGGTTATTTAGCTACTAATATGGTTGCAAACACCGTGAAAGTTATCATTTCCTCCCAAACCCATGTTGATATTATAAAATAAAATCTGTATAAGCATCAAATTCTGAGGTTTTCTGTAAACAAAATTGACTTTAATTAATTTTGCGTTTGGTGCGCTCCTGCATTTCGCTGTATCCTATGCAATGAAAAAAACGACCGTAACTCAAAAACAAGAGCTAACTTTCATTTATAAGGTGATATTCGTGTTTAGCACGTCGAAATCATTCAGAATTGGGTACTTTCATCTCATTCGCATTTTCACTGTTGACCAGTGTTATTAAAAGATGCTGGTGTGGAAAAAGCTATTGCGTTCCCCCTTGAAATGAAAATTTAGATTTTGGTTTGAATATTTGTGGCCGGTGTGTGTTTGTTTCCATTTTTATGTCACTAACTGCTCACTACATGAATACTGTTGAGTTTTTAAAGGGTACCTATGTCCAAGTTTATACCGTTTGAAAAACAAGTGGAACAATACTTACTCAGTAACACTTTCATTTGGCAATTACGGCATGCTAGTTAGCAATGAAAAATAAACCCAAAGTGCATTTAGTGTGAACCACAATGTTGACAGAACTTTCACGAAGAAAACTGCAGTTAACTGTGTTTTCACTGTAGAACAATAACATAAACATTATGTTTTTACATGTTTTGCATCTTTCATGAAACCACACCAAAGTTTCAAAAATCCAGTCAAATATAAACGTGTGAGAAGCTTAGGAAATATAATTTAAAGCTTATGAAATGTAAGAAAAAAGTCTATGCCAATCGAAATTAGGTTTTAGAGGCAAAAGCAAGCATAAACTTTTTAAGTTATCCATAATTAATTAAACTCTTCTATTTAACGCCAGCTTTGTTATCTAAAAATTCGCCTGGAGATCAAAAAAAAAAATTATAAAATTTCCACAAGAAAAAATGTGATAACTACTTGTGACGCTCTCACGCTGAACTTTTTTTAAACTTCCACTATAAGGATGAAAAAATGGAATATCTATAATTTTTTTATGGGTGAAAAAAGAATCAGTGTTTGAATTGTCTTTAAAAGGTTTTTTAAATGACTTGAATAAAATAATACATTTAAACTGAAGCTGTTTTACAAACAGTTACTATTCGGTTTTTGAAATCTTCTTACGAATCTAAAAAATGAACAAAAAATATTTAATAAGTGTTTTTCTACTTTGGCTGAGTAAACATTTTGTTTAAAAGATTTAAAGTGTCTTCCTCAATTTTTTTTATTAGATTTGTGCAATATATTATTTATTGTAATAAAAGATTTTTAGCACAGCTCTCAATGTTCTAAAATAACAGTTTCAGGCTTATATCTCTCATGAGAATGCACAAAAAGTTAGTAGTCTAAATCAAAAGAGAGTAATCATGTTTCGAATAAAAAAAAAATAATAATAAATGCTAACTTGTATTTATTATCTTTAAAAGAAATACATTGTGTATTTTAGTCAGCTTATATTGTTATATTGTTTGTTAAGTCCTGGGGAAAACTTTAAAATTGTATAGTTATGTTATGTATTAGACGATAACGCTGTATTGAAGGTCACAGTTTAACTGAAGGTAATATAAATAAAAACTGTTTTATGGTATTAACTTTATACACAAAATACTTTATATATTGTCCGCCATTTTTTTACAATGTGTACATTGTTTTTGCGATATGTATCATTTTGATAATAATACTTTTTATAGTTATAAAAATTATATAAAAGTGGATGAATCTAAGGACAGTAATGCCTAACTAAAATGCAAATAAGATAATAGATAAAAGTTATAAAACAGACGATTAAAAAATGAAGTTAAAGAACAAGAAACATTTATTGGTAAAGGTTTATGTTTTTTTATTTTTTTATTTAATGTATTCTGGAGTAATGTACGCTGAGTATTTTTCTAAATCGACGATGGGAATATTTCTTGTGATGTCACACTTTTCGTACTGCAATGCCATTGGTTGTTTAGTTGCTTCCCTTATTACGAAAAACAAACCAATTGGTTCCTTGTGAAGTCACGTTCTTTTACTGCAATTTCATTGGTTGTTTGGTTTTCTTTCCTTTTCTTTCCGTACCACGTGACACAATCCCATTACATTATGGAATTCTGTCTTTATGCAATGATAAAAAATTTGTGCTTGGTTTCACCATAATAATTTTTTTCCAGTAGCTGCAACGCCTGTGTGGCGATATTCTTCACCCTACTTTCGTCATTCGGTTGAACCACTTTGCAGGTTTTAGAAAAAAATAAGTAGGTTGATTACAGAATTCATCACTTCAACCGCTTAAACACAATATTTGTATTCAACAGGAAACGCATCTATAATAATAAAAGAAAGAGTCTGTCTGTGTGTGCGTATGTCTGTGGATCGCAAAAGACCTACTTAGACTGCTCTAAAAAATTCCAAATTTTTAATATAGATTCCTTTTAATACCTACGTGTGCACCTGAGGCTTAGTTTTTTCATATTTGATTGTAATTTTTAATTAATATAATTAGTTTAAAAAAAAACGTCATCCACGTGGAAGTGCGGGACCATAACAGGGCTTGAAAATACATGGACCGGGCTGAAACGGGGGCTTGACGCAATCCTCTATTAGTGTTTGCTTTTTAAGTGCGCATGCCCACCACGAATTCAATTTTGTTTTGATTTTAAGTGCATTTTAATAAGTTGGCAGACCATAACAGGTCTTCAAAACACAACGACCGGGCCGTAACAGGGGCTTGACACCATTTTCTGTTATTATTTGCTTTTCTTGCGTATGCGCCCACACGAATTGAATTTAGTTTAGATTTTGAATGTATGGGGAACATTCATGTGATGTCACGCGGTTTGTTATCCTACACCTCTCAAACCACGTGTTAATGTTTTCCTACTGCTCTAACCTGTCTAACCGCTTTTTTTTACTACAGCGATTTGGAATTGAAGCTCAGGTGGATATGGCCGTGAATGTCCCCCATTTTCACAAGTAAGCAAGCCTCTAAAAGGAAGCAATGCGAAGTTAACGGGTTCCCTGTAAGGCCGGACCATACTGCTAGTTACTTATACATCTGAGGAAAAAATTTGGCTCAACATTGTCTCAGTCAATAATTTAGTTCTAATTCAAACTTTTAAACACCAAAATTAACAATTTTCAGTACTCTACTTTCGCAAATTAATAATTACTCTTTATCGATTGTTAAACTTGTTTGAAATTCGGAGAATAAGGATGCAACTTTTTTAATAAATATATTTTAGTCACCACAATTTCCCATGTTTAAACCAAACGCTAAATGTTTTACAGTGTAGATACTTCAACTAAATAACTATTATCGCTGGATTACATTCATATTTTTCATTACTTGTGTAAGAAGTTTGATTAATTGTATTTTTATCAAATTAGTAATCAACTAAGTCTAGAGATATAAGAAAAACGCAGTTAACCATTAATATTATCCATCGACTAGTTTGGGGAAAAAATAAGTGTACAATACAACATCCAAAAAAGTTTCGCACTCGAGAGAATTTTTATAAAAAGCAACTTCAATAATGTAAATTAGATAGGAAAGCTAACTCGGCGGCGCAACGATTAGGAAGCCAGCTCTCGAGTCCCGATAAGGCATGGATGTTTGTGTTTGTCAAGTATAAGCGGAGTACGTGCTCCATAAATCTATTGGGTCCGAAAGTAGTGTGGGAAGTCATTGGGCAGTTTCCCACGAGTACAGGTTCCTGGAGCCTATTTGCCTCCCCTTTAGGAACATGTCACAATTGTAGAGTTAGCACGCGATAGACGGCATCATCTGTCCCGTATGTGTGTGTTGTGTCTGTCTTACTTGACGATGGTTTATAAGCGGGTCTCTGACCAAGCACACAAGCCTGAAAATATATGTCAACCAACCAACCAAGATAGAAAAAGCATTCAATATGCAGCAAGAAACGCTTCAGTGGGACCAACATGAATAGAGGAATTCTTGAGAAACTGAATAACTTCTTATATTGTCTTTGGTCTATAAACATTTCATCAATTGAAAACCTTTTAGAAGCATGTTTTGATAACATATACTTAGGATTTTTAAAATCTATAAAATAACAGAAAATGCCGTATCGCTCCAAATACAGTAGAACTCCATTCAAATGAATTTCATTTATCCGAACTTCAATTATCCGAAACACATTGTGATTTGCGATATAATTGTTTCGTCTGTGTGCGCAATTTTTCTTTCCACCTTCATCCCTTCCGTAGCCAGAACGGGATGATAGGTGTAAGGGGGGGGGGGTAAGGGTTGGTACATATGTATTCCGGCTCGTGTGCTTGATCAGAGACCCGCTTATAAAGCCTTCGTCAAGTAAGAAAGACACAGAAAGAAGTTTTACTGTCACAGAGAAGGGAATATACATCCAGGGCGAAGGCGAGAATCGGACCCGCTCCCGTTACAGCGTACAGACTTACATCATAATGGTACAAATCACTCGGCCCTCTGGGACCCCTTGTGACGATAAGTCATGGTATCGAACTGCATTTATATTATTGTCTGCTTCCTTTGCCTTGGCAGAAGTCAATTATCCGAATATTTGATTTTTGATTATATTATGTTTGAATAGTTTGCGTTCTTAATGAATTCGGATAATCTCTTTATATTCAGTATTTAGTTATCAAAATTTGTTCACCAAGTTACTATAGTGTCAAGCTCTCTTGCCTAGAAGAGTTACTGATATGGTAGGTACATATATATTCCAGCTTGTGTGCTTGTTCAGCGAACCGCTTATAAGCTTTCGTCAAGTGGGACAGACACAGAAAGAGTTTTTACTAGCACAGGATATACACAAACACGTAGACAAATAACAACATTTATTGACGGTCACAAACATCCATGCCAAAACGGGATTCGAACCAGACCCCAGCAGCTCCAAAGGCCAGCATCCTAACGATTGCGCCGGCGGCAAGACGTACTGATTTTGAGGAGTTCACAATTTCTTCCGTTTAGATTTGCCAACGTTTCTACTGCATTTATCTGACATCTTAAGAGAGAGGTGTACGTAATGTATACGCTTGAACTTTTTTCTACCGTTTCACTTAAAATCCAATTATTTATATTTGATATAATTCATAATTGTGTGAGGGTACGTGTAAAAATATTTTTTAAAAATTAAATGTTAAATAAATTAGCATTTATGCATAAATTAGCATGTGTTTTTAAACACTCGTAACTCAAGAATGAATTAACTTAGACGGATAAAATTGCCATGCAAATTAATGACTAATTCATTCTGAAGGGCGTGAACCTCAAACCAAGTTAGTGATTGTTTTAGTTTTATGTATATAATTTTTTATTATGAGAGCAACATTAAAACAAATCCGACTTTAAAAAAAGTAACTTTGACACGCAGTTTAAAATTAATTTAACAACCAAATCTTTCTTGAGGTTCACACCCTCCCCCAACTTATTTTACAAGAAAATAAGCAGTTCATTTGACAAAATGCTAATTTTAACTTTAGTTATCATTGTTTAGGCAAAATAACACATGAGAAAAATTAAGTTCTGCGAAAATTGAGTTTAAAAGGTTATAAAAGCCAACTAACTTTCATGATTCGGAAGTTTAGAAAAACCTTTGTAACTTCTTATTAGAGTGGAGTACCAATACAAACTTTACATCACTATAAAGAGGAAAAAATGGAAATAAATTCTAATGGCTCAAATACAAAAAATTTCTAATTTGGTTATTTTTGGCCTTTTCTGGTGTGTAAACCAGAACGTAAGTAACCAGAAGTAACCTTAAAAAACTATTCCTGGACAATCAAGTGGCAATTTATAAAGTATCTAGATGCAAAACTTTCTTTTTTCGGAATAAAACAAAGAAAAAGGATCCAATCTATTCATTGGTGACAACGCCCAATTGAATTTACAATCGTCAAAAGTTGCCGGTGAGAAGCAAGCCTTTATATCTTATAGTTATACTTTGGCAAATGTGACATTTGCACTACTAGTTCTTTCTAATATCGAGTGAACGAATGATGCCCCTGGGCTAAAGTTACGTGCCCAATAAAAAATTGATAGAACAGTAGAGCAGTGTCGTTAAAAGAGAGGGTTTTCGCAAATGGATTAGCAGAACAAAGAATTTCGAAAAATACTATGTTGGTTTGAGTTAAATGTATTTGAAATTTATTTTGAAAGAGGATTGAAGAAACTTAAAATAAAATTTATAGATTATTTAATTCATTTACATCATAAGAATCTTTATGTAAGAAAACTTTCTTATAAGAATACTATAATGCCGTCTTTAGCGTCTAAATTATATTTGATGTTCCTTGTGTTCGTATCGATTCCAATATAGCAAATTCAGAATTAAGAGAAGATGAGACTCGAGATCTATTTGTTTAGATAAGAAAAAATATATATTCTCTGTATAGTTACATCAGAAAAACGAAGATAATGACTTGAAATTTTTATATGTGCAATAAAAAAAGAACATACACTAAAAATGAAGTTTGAAATTTACAAAAAGTTCTAAATATCATGAATATTGAAATTGCGAAACTCTTAATAATCTGAACAATTTTTAGTTTGTTGTTGTATGAAGTTTAAAATTTACAAAATTTCTAAATATCATGAATATTGAAATTGCGAAACTCTTAATAGTCTGAACGATTTGTAGTTTTTTGTTGTATGATGTTTTTTTGAAATTTACAAAAGTTTTAAATATCATGAATATTGAAATTATGAAACTCTTAATAATCTGAACGATTTCTAGTCTGTTGTTGTATGAAGTTTGAAATTCACAAGTTCTAAACATCAAGAATATTGAAATTGAGAAACTTTTAATAGTCTGAATGATTTGTAGTTTGTTGTTCTGCTATTATATTTTTATGTTTTTATTATATTAGTTTTATGAATGATTCTTCTTTTTTTTTTGCTTTTATTGTTTGACTCTTTTTTTCCCCCATAGCATCTCGGGAGCTGATTATCCATGGAGAAACGTTAGAACACCTGATGGACCACCTGAACATTCATCCAGTCACGAGGCCTTCTTGAGGACAATCTTAATTACAGTTCTGTGAGATAATGCGCAATCAACTGACTGAACCAATAAGAACTGTTCAGTCAGGATGAACTGAACAGTTCATTGAACTGAAAAATAACTGTTTCTGTATAAATAACTGTTTATCTTACTAACTGTAAACCTACTTTTGGACAACCTGTATATATAACTTTTAAACAATCTTGATTATATTCATAAAGATCAACCGCAAATTATTTATATTCCATGAATATCTTTCCATTAATACTACGTCCAATAAATTCAGTGCAATGGCAACATATTCAAATTCAAAATCCATATCATATACCATTGCAACAAATGTCAACTAAAGGCATTAAATCATATTATAAATATTAATAACCTACGCTTTTCGAACTCAAACATCTAATTCTAAGTTATAATAAATTACTTATTAATTTTGGCAAGTTAAATATTGAATGAAATATGTCATTTGAACAAAACTATTTTCGTGCCTGCATATGGCAATCAATAAATATAAATTTCATCCCTGCCTATTAATATTCTTAATTGGATTTTATTACTCTGAAATTCGATATTTCTAGTCAATTATGTAGTACGTTTTCGTGCAAAACTTCCATGCAAGGTGTAATTATATTAATAATAAAAATGTGTTGCAATTACTATTCTATATGTTTCTGTACGTTGGATTGTATTTTTACATATTTTATGCAAAATGATAGGTGGTTTAGAATTGTTAACTGCATATTTTAGGGTGTTATTCAAAAAGTTTTTGATTAACTTAACTCAATTATAATTCTTCAAATTTGCTCTTATATAGTGTCAAACGAAAAAGTTAAAGGGTGAAAAGCTGTTTTTTTAGCAATAAAAAAGAAAAAACAATGGTACATCATTAAATGTTTCATTGCTTTAAACAACCAATCAGGTTTTGAATGGTTACACTGGTGCACATTAAATGTTTCATTGTCTTAAACAATCAATCAGGTCTTGAATGGTTACACTGGTGCACATTAAATATTTCATTGCAATAAACAATCAATCAGGTTTTGAATGGTTACACTGGCATACATTAAATGTTTCATTGGCTTAAACAACCAATCAAGTTTTGAATGGATCATTAGACCGTGGTGAAATAATAAAAAATAAGAGATAGTCATCAGTGGTGCAGATGTGTAGTTCTAGTTCGACGTCAGTTCCAACAAATGTTAAATACATCATAAAAAACTTGCAAAGCAAAAATAACGTTGTTAATACATTTTTAAATAAATATTTATAGTAAATACCAAGTTTAAAAAAAGCCATTCTTCTAAAAAGTTCCGAAAGCTTAAGTAATTAGTTTTGAAACTTTTTAGTGTTGTTTTTTCTTTCACTATTCCTATCCGATGGTATTTTGTCAAAAGTTTTTATAAAAACAAATTCTTCCAATCCTACAACCATAGATTCGATAACAGTCTGCGTTGTATTTCCAGCGCTTTTGTCAACGTTGAAATTGTTCAACAAACCTCTTCCGAAATTCTGACAACAAAAAAACTAAAAAATATAAAAAATTTGGAAAGAAAGTCACAATTTCATCGAAAAAGAAGAGTAGAAATGGACCCAAGAGTTACATTTATTGTTATCTTTTACTGTCCTTCTAAAGTAACTGCAGATGCACTTTAAGGGAACTGGATATTTAAGATACACGTTATATTTGTATAAAAAAGATATTTATGATAAAATGTATATTCGTTACTTTATAAGATCATTCAATGTTACTATTATTTTAAAGAATATAATGCTTTCACAAAGTTTGGTAGGTTTTATTAAGCAGTAGGAAGCATTATGTAATTTCAGTTGCATTTAAAGTTTTCTGTATGGTATTAAAAAATTTTTAGATAAAAGTAATAATTTTCTTTTTAGAATACCTCTAGATTAGTTTGAATTACGTTGGTTAAGCAATAAAAATTACTGATAATGACACTCAAGGAAACACCAAACTTCCGGACCAGAGGGCATGGTCAGAAATTGAATAAATCATGCTTTAGAAGGGAGGTAAGAAAACATTATTTTTACAATTGAGTCGTCAATGAGTGGAATGCTTTACCAGAATATGTTGTGTATTCGAAGACAGTGAAAGATTTTAAGAAGAATCTCGATAACTATTGGAAACAGGTAAGGAATTAGATATATTTTGGACCAATCTTGCTGGGCCTCTTGCCTGTTGTTGGTCGACAATTTTTGTATTTGTAACAAAATTAAATCGGTTATTTTATACTGGAAATTTTTTGTATTCACAGAAAAATTGTCTTTTTCTTGAACTGATTTTTTCTGTAAAAGTGTTTTCTTTAAAGTAAAAAGAGCTGTATTCTGTTTTATTTTAATATCTGATTGTTCGTGGTTCGAGACCGGGTATTATTATTCTTCGGTAGTAGTCGAGTCAGCATTAACGCCAGGGTTAGTGGGGGTTTTATTTCACGCTCGGTATATCAGAATTTTGTTTTTCTTTAAAAATGTCATCTTAACCCTCTGAGCGATAAGCAAATTGGCTAAAAGAATTTACTAAACATAAAAATATACAGCATGCACTAAGGCATAAGCCACACAACATGCAAAAAATGCAGATTATAGAACAAGTGAGACAATCATAAGGACTCCCCTTCAGGGACATGTCTAAATTGTGGAGGTGGCGACAGATGGCAACATCTGTCATATGTGTTTGTGTGTGTCTTGTGTTGTCCTACTTGACGATGGTTTATAAGCGGGTCCTTGCGACCAAGCACACAAGCCTGAAAATATATGTCAACCAATCCAATCCAATCATAAGGACAAATCAATGAGATACAAGAGTAAATACAAAATTTCGAAAATAAAAGGAGGGGGGTCGTTTAAAAACTTCAGGAATTCTATAAAACTTATATAATATTCTATAAAACTGTAAAAATGAAACTGTACATATTTTTTTTTTAATTTTATACTAAAAACGTGTTTGCTTTTTATAAAGATATTCGATATTAAATAATGCTTCTAAAAATAATTTAATATCTCTTAATAAAATTAAAGTTGACTTTTCTTATAAAAGTTACAATCAATATTCGTATTCAATAGTATAATGTCATTCTACGATACACTGCAAATAAATGTTCAGTTATATACCATTTTTAATAACTATGTATCTTATAATTTTATTATTTTTATGTTTAACAATGTAACATTGCTATTTAATTCTGTAACACAGCCTTTAAAAATGTTTAAAAGTATGTTTTTTGTGTATTTCATGCTTGGACCGAAGTTAACCGCACGGCTCCTAACCGTGTCCGAATTTTTTCAACTAACACCAAGTTTTTTTTATTTAAAATAATTAACAAAATGCTTGAAAATTATTCCTAAAATTCCAATACTTAGAATATATAAATTCATAAGAAAGTGCAAAACTGGTGTGACGTTTAGATCGATTAAAAGTGAGTCTAAGAATTTATTATGTATAATATGCATCGTAACAAATAATTTTAAAGTATTCAGCCAGTGCTTTTGAGTGGAAACGTATGATTTTACAAAAACACATAAACCTTGTTTGAACAAAAAGGCATACGAAACCCAATCATTATTTTACATGCTAAAATATTAAATATAAAAGTAAGAAAAGTGTTAGGTGATATTTTCAAAACCAAAAAAAATATATCATTTAAAAAAGACTTAAAGTTTTGTCATAAAAACCTGCCCCAATGTTTATTTTCACCAAAATCTCCTTTTTCTCCGAATATCATATTACTTTCGAAAATTGTCAAAAAGTTTTGAGAATGACGTTGTGACAACAATATATTTCGCGCTTCACGCAAAATAGAATTTCTTTTACAAAGAACATTCCCCCTTGTACCTTTTTTTTTTCTCCAAGAATATATTCCATTATTTCGGAATTTATTCTGAAAGTATGGGGCAGAAAAAGGGGAGAGATCTTGTCAAAACAGTGGAAGAAAGGTGATAAGAGGCATACATTTTTTATTTTAATATTTATGCAATCCTTTATCCACCTAGGTATGAGTTTTTAAATATGTTTCGCGTTCTCGAATAATGTGAAGATGATGAGAAAAGAATTGTCCAAAGGAGAGAACTCTAAAAATAGAACGCCATGCTTCTTTTCTTATTTTAGGGCAAAAGAGACAAGAAGATTAGAATAGAATATTTCTGTCTGTGCTGCAGTATTATTAAAATATTTATACTTATTATTCATTTTTATTTACGAAAAAGACTGCTTAAATGTACTGCAGTCAGGTTTTATACTGCGCAGCTAAAGTATGTCTCTAAAAATGAAGATATTTAAATTGACTGTACAAAATATCTTTTTATAACTTGATTAAGGTTCGTACAGGTATATAACTGGGTTCTTCTGGGAGTACAAGGTTTGTTGAGAGAGTACAAAGGATTTTTATAACGAACTTACAATTCAGTATGCAAAAAGATTCGATGGAAAAGGTTTTAAATGGCATGAAATGGATAATACATCCCATGTTGATATTAATCAAATAAAAGATTCTTAAACCACCTGTGTTTTATTTGCAAAATAAAAGAATCTCCAGTTTTGCCTTTGGGCAAGATTTTATCTTTAAACTTGATAAATTCGTTAATAAAAGCACAATTAATGTGAAAAAAATAAGAATTAATAATTTTGTCTTTAAAACTATAAAATCTATTTTAACTTTATATGATGTTAGTTTTGTTATTAGGTAAAAGTATTTTTAAAAATTTAAGTTAACTACCAACGTATTTGGCGAAAATTAACGACAGAAAACCGTAATATGCAGATCTATTTCGATGTTGCTAGTTCATTGTTGATTTGGCAACAGTGATTTAAACGACTAAAAATTGAACTGCAATGTTAATTCAATGGAAAATTCGTCGACAGATCAGAGATTTTTTTTCCGTTCGGTAGTGCAGACAGGCGGACAAAAAGTATGAAAGCCGGGTGTCTGAGGTCACAGCTTTCTAACAAAAAAGGAATTTTTAAGATCCGATCTGTAGAACCTATTTTGGAAGGGGTTTCCGGACGGACGGACAGACTGAAAGACGGACGGTCAATAGACATCGACTGCATGTCAATACCTATTTTTTCATTCTTTTTAATTCTTTCGAATAAAAAAAAGAAAAGTTGACAAAAAATTTATAAGTAAATTCATCTAGCAATAAAATATGTATAAATCTATAAATCAAATACCCATTTTAAATAACATTAATTTTTAATTAGACTAAAGACTTAATTTTCTAAGAAACCTAGAAACCCTAAATCATTGAACTATAATGATTACATTTTTTATAGAAATGCCAGAGCTTATTTTAATATAATCGGCAACAACCTAATGACACCACATTAGAACCAAGGAGATTGTTGTAAACATAATTAATATTTATGAATGAAAGTAATTAGACAGAGAGCAGAGTCAAGGAAAAGCTTTCAAGCGTTATAATTCAAAACAGAAGAATTAATCTCTATTAATTTGTTAATTTTTAGCCCTGCTATTTTGTTTCAAATCTCTAAAACATCACACTAGGAGCAATTACATTTTAACGTTGGGAATTTTTGAGAGATTTTAATCCTAGTTTGAAACAGTAGTTTAGCAACTATTGTTATGAGTTGTTATACTTCCCGCCACCCTTATTTGAAACACTTTAAGGATGGAAAACTGAAACCGTATTTTCATTTTTTTTTGCCCTCGGTTTTGACCAAAAAACCGGTTTTCATAAAGTCGGTCTTAAGGCTCAGCAAAACCGAAAAACCGGTTTTTGAAACACCGTTTCTTTTTTCTGAAAAATCGTCATCCCTACCGTCTCTTATTTGTTTGGCGGCGAGTATAGAATATGCATAGTTAAAAATATTAGTTTAAGTTATTCTAAGGGAAGTAGTCTTAACGGCTTTCAAAAGGCTTTCTCACACTACAATCTGGCATCGGAAAGCCTAGTTAAAAATTTAAAAATACTTAACCCTCTAATGCATACTGTTGCTGTTTGGCAACAAGTAACATAATCCACTTTATGCTAATAAAGTAGAGATAACTCTCGACAAACTTTGTTTTCTTTAATCTATTACATTAAATTTTGAAGTTTTAGTTACTAATAACCCTCATAGATGAAAGTAGTAAAAGTGTATTCAAAATCAAAAAGTGAAGTTATAAATTCTTGTGAAATTACGTCTTTGGCAGTATTCAAAGTATAATAATATTAGTACTAAATTACAAATAAATTGTTTTGAAAAATTTAATTATAGTTAATGAGGGTTATTTTGAAATGTATTTAGTAGTTTTCTATTCATTATTATTAAAATTAGAATTTGTCTAGTTGGTTTTTATCAGGTGGAAAAAAGTTTAAAATTTTTAATTATTTAAATTCTAATTCAGTTAATTTTTTTTCAGTCTTTTCCCATAATGTATGAGTATTAAAGATACATATATATTTTTCGGGGATGAAAATAAAAATTCATGCACTAGAGGGTTAAGTGTTTATTGGGAATGTAGTCTTAACGGCTTTCAAAAGGTTTTCTCACACCACAATCTGGCATAGGAAAGCCTAGTTAAGAATTTAAAATATTTAATATAAAGATATAGAAAAAGTTAATTGAATGACGAAGCTTAAGTTAATCGCTAATTTTAAGATTTCTTTAGAAAAGGATTAGATAATGACGTAACGATAAAGAACGTAAATCACTTCCTCGTCCCTTAAAGCGAGTAAAAGTTTTTCTCTCTAAAAGCTACTCTAAAAAATAAAATTTATCATAAAGAAAGTTATACATAGTTTTTTTTTCACATTTTATGCATTAGCCTTTCTAGCAATAAACATAAATCTCAAAATTTTATTTAAAAAACATTTTTATTTGTATACTACTTTTTTCATTTGAAAAGGATTTTGAGAGAGGTTACCGCTTCAAAAAGAATCCAAATTCTTTTTTTTGAAAAAAATATTAAACTTTAAAAAAATATATACTTTTAATAGCTATGCAACGAAAACAGCCACATATTTTTGCTCGTCTTCCAAGCCGTTCCATAGGAGTCAACAACAACAAATTATTTCTATGAAATTAAATGTAAATTTTACTAATATTGAACAATGAAAACACAAACATCGGTGCATTACACCTTTCCTAGAATGAGCCAGCGCCACATACAAAATACGGTGTATAAGTTTGGTAAAGCTGTAACAGACGCACGGTAAATATGAAACTCAATTAAGAACCAAAAAGCTCATTTTGCCGCCGGCGCAATCGTTAGGACTCTAGCCTTTGGAGCTGCTGGCGTCGGGTTCGAATCACTGTCAGGCATGGGTGTTTGTGACCGTCAATAAATGTTAATATTTGTCTATGTGTTAGTCCTTTTTTTGTGACTGTTAATATTCTTTCTGTGTCTGTCCCACTTGACGAAAGCTTATAAGAGGTTCTCTAAACAAGCACACCATCTGGAATATATGTACCATACCCTGCCATACCGTACCATAAAATAAAGCTCATTTTATGGTGATAACAGTATTAATGAGGATGATGATGCCGTGTCTATGGATATAGATTATATGGGACCAAAGGTCTCATAGACTGCTTCAGCTATCTGCAGAAAGTGGTTCTCATAAAGGTCTTCATAGGGCGAGTTGGTGATTTGCTGCAATTTTGCCAGGATGGCTGGACAAGAGAAAATATGTTTCGGATCTAGTTCTGAGTCGCGGCAGTTACTGCAGCTGGTTTCATCTTTTTGAATTTCCCTCCCTCTGAAGGGGCCTGTCCTTAATCTAGTTAGGGTGGTCGCAGTTACCCTATTGGTGGTTAATTCGCAGATTTGGTGTTTCATTTTAACACTTCTGCTGTTAAATTTTGCTTTGGCCGCTGAGTTGATGTCTAAGAGTGATTTGGGGAACAACGTCATTGTTAAGTTTTCTTGCTTCTTTCGATAGAATATCAGCAGATACGTTTCCGTCGATACAAACGTGTGCTGGAATCCTCTGCCAAATGAACAGAACAGCATTTTTTAAAGTAAATGCATTGAAATCCTAAATTTAAGCACTATAAATTATGAAACCTCCAGAAATGAGTTTTCAACTACATACAATACATTTCAGAACAATATTCTCACAAAAACAAATACTTTAAAATATAAAAATTGCAATTATAGACCTTGCAGTGTATCAACTTTAAATAATCTCACCCACTAGATGCTAGCGATGCGTTGGCACAGTTATGTTGCTCACAGAGACATTCGACAGAGAAATTAAATTTTTTTGTTATATTTTTTTTCAGTATAGAAACTTACCTACGTATTAATTGAAAATGTAATTGTGTAATTTAAATGTTAATGGTTGACTGGTTATTTATTTTCTTTTACGTTGGGCGCGGATCTCGCCAAACGGAATCTTTGGTGATAAAAACAATGTTTTGGGGTCAAAACGCAATATACACACATCCAGCATGGAGAATTTGGCAATTAAAGGTAACCATTTGAATTAATCCGTTTCTCGGCAATTTTACACTTTTGGCGCCTTTATTGCTTGTGCCTTCAAAATTGGAAAAGTACTGTTTATTTTTTCTTACAGAATGAAATGTAAGGTAAGGTAATCGTTTCCGGCAGCCTATTTCTAGCCTAATTTAGGAAATTTAACGCAACCAATAACGCCTCGTAATATAAAACCTTGGTCAAGTGGCTTTACAGAATGTCATAAATGTAAACAATACTACGTTCAGCTGTAAAAAAACAACAACATTTCTTCATATCAATCATATGAGAGTGCATCAGCTTTTCCCCCAGCAACTGTACAGTAAATTAGTTAATTGCTAGCTAGATTTTTGTCAAAACGAATCCTCACGTGTTAAACCTGCTCGTAAATCAATACTTGAAGCCTCAGGTGTAATCCCATTTATAGCATATTCTCATTAGACTTCACCTGCTATTCGTTAATTATTTTCGTAATGAGTTTTAACTTTTCTGGTGTTTTGAATAAGTTTACTTCATAATAAATCTTGAAATAAAGGAAAGCAATAATCGATGCATTCTCCGTTTTGCATATAATCAAACGATTTCTCCTTTCGACTTTTGGAGTTGAAATTCGTTGCAATTGTTTTCTGCTGCGTTAAAACTTTTTTAGAGGTTAGAAATTGGCAGCTGGAAGCGTCACCAAAACAAAGCTATGGTTTTGGAATGCGATTAAAATTTAAAATAGTTTGGTAGAAAACTATATTTCCCAATAAAACAAAAAAATCCTATATTTTCTGGTTTGTTGATACTTTTTTTCCTATTTCAATACACTTTTATCGAAAAAAAAAATTCTTGAATCACCTATAGTAAAATGATTTTTAAAGGCTGATGTCATGGGACGTCCCACCTGTTAGAGGCATTTTTTTGGCCTTTGACTATTAATTCCTACTATTTCGTTTGAACTGCAATATTGCAGCCCCGTTTTAAAAAAAAAATTCGTTTGAAAACACAGAATAGTTTAGTTATCAAGAAAATATTGGTCAAAATATCAGAAGCCATCCATTAATTATAACAACCATATTAATGAGTAAGTAAGGTCTTGTATTTATCGAGGTAATAAATTATAAGGAGTTTTAAGAATAGTTAGTAGGAGTAATTCACCATAGATATATGTACCATATTAGTCATAGGATGTTAAAACTTGTAACCCTAGAGAATTGGACGTAAGGGTCTGTGATCCAAACATAGAGTTAGGAAAGAAAATAGGAAAAAAGAAGCAGACTAGAGCGGTGCATCTTGGGATACCTCAGTGCCAGTTTCGGTTACTATGTTATGCGCAATAGCTCGAAAAACCTGACAGCCCTGCTTCTAACCTTTAGAAATAATCGACCCCTCTACTCCTCCTTCCTAACTCGATCAAAACCACTAGTCAATCCGGGCTCCATCGCTTAGGTTAGGTTGTACTCTTTCCGGATGTCTATTACTCGAATCTATGTAGCCTAAACAGAACCAAATTTTGCACTCGTAATTTAGAAACTTTGTCTTGTGACAAGTTCCACACCTGAGTGGGCACCCAATGCAAAAAGTGGCCGCATCGCGGGCTAGTTTTGGACTTTCGACTTCAAACATTTAACGAGCGCTCATGTTTCAATGTGCTCAGAACAAATACATTACACAAATATCCCTCCCATATGTCGGAATTCGAACCCAGAACCTTCTGACTGCCTATCCAGCTCCCCGTTCATACAGCCGACCCACACAGGCCTTTGATAAAGGAAATGTATAAAAAAAAACAGAGTTAGTTACAATTTTGTCACACCATTATCTAGGCTGGAGAGGCACAATGATATTGATCCCGAATTATTTACGAAGGGAATAAAACAGATGAACTTTCGTACTGCGATGGATATACCGTATCTTTCTTCTTGTTTTCGTCTGTTCTTTCTATTCGATTCCTACAAAAAGCACTTTCAGTTAGTAAATTATTAAGAAGCCATCCTGCTTTCGTTTTGTAGCTATTTCGGGATCTTCACTAAACATGGAACTGCTTTTTAATTAAGTGTATCGTCCTCTTTCGTCGATTCTTAGTCCTTCTTTTGTAACATGGGATGGTATTTTTTTTTATATAAAAGAAGAAAGTTCGTTGTAGAACCTTAAGAAAATGTTTTTGAAGAAAACTGTGGTTGATAAGTTTTTGTGAAATATAATTTTTACGAATTTTTTGTGTGTGTTTTCGAAGGGTTATGAATGTTACTAAAACATGAAAATATTATAGTTCCGTTGTTTTTTTTTTCAAAATTGTTTTATTTTTACTCCTTCAATAAATTATTTGATATTACGAAAAATATGTTGGAAAATATATCATTTATAAAACAAATTTTAACTTATCATGAGATAGTATTCTTTTTATAATAGTTAGAAGATTGGCATTGGTCAGTGAAGCCATTATGGCCAGGATAGCCAGTAATGCCGTGCAATGTACATTACATTTATATGGGTCAAAAACGCTACGATTGCAAATGAAACGTTATTGCTATTTAGAAAGTAATTATTGTTTGAAAGGTATTGCTTGAAATTCCTTAATTAATATCATTTTCCTAATTGTTGGTTCAATGTGCATTGTAATTGGATTGTTTATCTGTAATGTGATTATTAAACTGAATAAATAAATCATTTATGATTCTTTGTAAAAATATACTTTATTTAAAAAAAAATCTGCACACTATCTCTGTTTATCTAATAATTAAAAGGAATATTTTAATTATTAATACAGTTAACAAATTTTATGGTATTCATCAGTTTAAGTACTCAGGGGAAATCAGAAGCAATTAAATTGAGAAGCTTACTTTTAATTGCAATATATTCAGAAATTTAATTGGTTATGGCTTTATTTTTAATTTATGAATATACTGCCGACACTCTTTTTTTCCCCAGCCACTTCTAATCTCCTTTTATTCACCAACAGCCTTGTATTTTAAATATGAGGGGGAAATAGGTAAGCTTCTTCGGGACATTGTACCGCACAACGAGTTCAGCGTGTTTAAGTTCTCTCTAAAAACAGTATATACACTGATGTACAATTGCTATGGACGAGACGTTTTTTTTCAATGGAACTTTGCAAAAAAGCTTTCCAAATCAACACATTTAATACCGTAAGATCCCCGATACGTAAGGACATGAGTTGTGTTAGCAACACTTACTAAAAGAGAAATCAGAGGGATGAAAAGCAGCTTTATTGAAAGAGAAATTGAAGTTCGTTCCATGCATCTCCGTAGTGGAGATGAATTTTGGACTTTCACTTAGGATAATTTCATGAGTGTGCCATGAATATCGATAATCCAGTAAAATGCATTGATGATCGATAATACAGTAAAATGCAAGTAAAGCATTGAAACTACGACACAGCTGCGGCCTAAAAAAGACCACGCAAAAACGGATCATCGACGACGGAGGAAATTCATTAAACATGATATATTGCGGATATGTGATACATACGGCTCCAGAAGCCCATATCAGTGAATTTTCATTAAATGGTTAACAAGACGACAGTTGTACGACATAGAATCGACATAGACGTTTCTAACATCTAATGATCAGTTGTCAATGGACCCGGCTTTTAAGGTTAAAACTATGTCGTAGATTTGATGTTTTACTGGAATATCGATATTCATGTCGCACTCGTAAAATTGTCGTAATTGAAAATCCAAAATTCAACTCCACCTCGGAGATGCCTGGAATGGAATTCCATTTCTCTTTCAATAAAGCTTCTTTTTATCCCTCTGATTTCTCTTTTAGTAAGTGTTGCTTTTATTACTCGTGTCCTTACGTGTTGGGAATCTTACGGTATTAAATGTGTTGATTCGGAAAGCTTTTGTACAAAGTTATATTGAAAAAACCTTATCGTCCTTAGCAATTGTCAACCAGCGTATTTTATTTATTTTCTTGCTGTACAATTCATTGTAAGATGGCAGATATCCGGATTCACACTAACCGTCTCATTACGGTGGCGGCGTCCGGTTTGGTTAAACGTTTACACTCTTAAAACGAACAAGCGATTTTAACTCAGTCTGAGTTAATTTCACTCCTCCAGTCTGGAAAATGCACTTCTCCTAGAGGAGTGGATCTTTTGTGTGCTAAACCTCCGACAGGATCACTCCAAACGAGTGATTTTAACTGAGGCTGAGTTAATATTCACTCCTTTCCAGTTTCGAAAATGCACTTCTCCTTCTGGAGTGGATTTCCCTCTTTTGTTTTAAGAGTGTACTACTCTCTATTTCTAGCCTCCAAACAGCTTTAACGCAGTCAAATTTCGTCTCATTTTTTAGACCAAAGTGGCGTGACGAGGTCGGCACATAACCGGGCACAAAACCGGACTTCGAATTAATTTCTTTACGGAGTATTTTGAATTACAATAAAAATACATAAGGGCTTTTGGGGTCGGACTTCGAAATTTTTAACCACAGTCAAGTTACAAGGCCAATTTCTGAGCTGAGTTGGAAACCCACATTACCTGATAACGGCATCGTAATTTATTTTCAGCTGGAATTTTGACCTAAGCCTAGGTTAGAATGTAAAAAGAAATAGAATGCAGTCTCAACTGAGCAAATAAGAGAGACTCAGTAGTCCACTCCTCCGAAAATGGACCTTTTTATACAAAAGGTCCCGCGTTCAAAACCTAGCCACATCTTAAAAAGGGATATGAGCAAAAATAAAATACAAGAAAAAACTACAAAACTATGGGGTTTCCCGAGTACACTGGGACAATCGTGTTTGTCAAATCTGTTGAGTCCAAAGTCCCGAGGGGCTGGGGAGCCCAGTCGGTTAGGCATTCGCCGAGCATGCGAAAGGTCCAAGGTTCGGGTACGGGCATCGCCAAAATAACTGCCGACCTATAAACGGCATCCAAAAATGCCCAACGAATAAGACCCCGTGTAGACGGGAGTGCACGTTAAATATCCTTCAAAGTCCTAACACTGCGTACAAACTTAAAACGAACGAGCGATTTTAACTCAGTCTGATTGATTTTCACGCCTCCAGTCTGGAAAATGCACTTTTCCTTTTGGAGTGGATCCTTTGTGTGTTAAACCTCCGACAGGATCACTCCAAACGAGTGATTGTAACTCAGTCTGAGATAATATTCACTCCTTTCCAGTGTCGAAAATGCACTTCTCCAACTGGAGTGGAATTCACTCTTTTGTTTCAAGAGTGTACGATGGCGCCCTTAACGGTTGCGTTGGGGGCCTATTCAGGTGTCGCCTCGTCACTTGAATGTGGTTCTTAAATACAACGCCCGTCGCCAATAGCCCTCGTGTAGCTCAAGTGCGACGATAATTCAAACATAACCTAACCTAACCAAATTCCCGACGGGGTTAACACGCGATGTCCCTCGAAGTCTAGTTGGCTTCCCGCTCAGTTGTCGACCTCCTTTTTTAATCGCGGATCTAAATTGCTAGGCGCAATTAGGTTAAAGCTCCTTGGAAACAAGAAATAGATAGCCGGAAACGTTCAACCTAACCTAAACAAATAAGGTGACTGGGGTCCCGGATGGTCGAGTGGTTTGGACCAATATGCCAGCAGTCTGCGCGCTGTAAAGGGTGCGGGTCCGATTCCCGCCTTCGCCCTGGTGTATTTCCTTTCTCAGTGACAGTATGTATTCTTTCTGTGTCTGCCTAACTTGACGAAGGCTTTTAAGCGGGTCTTTGATCAAGCACTCAAGCCGGAATAAATGGGCAATTCAACCATAATTTTTAATTTTATGTCCCTTGGGCGTAACGTTAAAAAAATTAATATTTCTTTACCATTTTTTCTTATAATACAAGACTGGTCCTTATATACGGAATTTTAAAGGAAAGAACCCTTTAAAATATTTTAGAACACAAAACAATGCAGAGAAGTCCTTACCGTCGTGTGTCCCGAATGTCAAAATTTTAGTTTAGAGCTCAAGCTAACACATTTTTTGCCTTAAAATTACATTCATTTGGAATTTAAATTGAACTAATACTGTAGCTTAACAAATTCATTCCATTAAATTTTGGCTTTTAATATCTATAATGTGTCTTTCTCGTCTCCTAACTTTGTCCCTAGGTTTTGGTACATTCACTGACCTCATTCCTAAAGTTGTGAAGAGAGGCACTGAATTGAGCTACAGTGATTCTTCAACCATGAAAACTGTATTGCAGAAAACTCACTTTTCAGTTAGTGGCCATGCATTTTTGCTAAAATTCACCAATAAGCCCAAAATTTAAAAGAAGTAAAATTGGCTGCGAGGCTTTATTGCTTTCCTTACAGTCTCGCAGGTTTAAGGTTAATTTTTGCTTGATAATTGGATTTTTTTTTCTATAAATATGTTTGGAGTACAAGAAGCAAAAAAATCCATTTTTTAAAAACTGGGATTAGTTTCAATACAAAAAGACCTGAAAACAGCGTGAATGTCCTTACCTTCCAGTCCTGATCTTCCGATCCTTACCGTTGTAATGATCTAGGGATGGAAAACCAACACCAGTTTTAAGACTAACCGGGTTTTTTTTTTGTGATTTCGGTTTCATTGAAAAACAGTTATTTTCGTAGGCCGGTTTAGACCGGTTTCTTTAGCATCGGTGTTTTTTAAAAAACTACCATCCGTTTTTATTATTTTTTTATTACAAATGAGCGTTGCTGAACTTTTTTCATAATTCTAGAACCCTTATAAACCTTTTGACAAACATTTAAAGCGATTTTGAAAAAAAAATTGCAAGTTTTTTATACCTGAAATTAAAAATTATTATAGAACTGCCCATATGTGTACCTACCCCTAATGGCAGCTAGATTAAGTGCTTTTTTATTGAAGTACAAAAGAAAACGAGGAAGATAAAAATCGACTCAAGGATAAAGTTGCTCACAAAGGTCCGAACAGCTTAGTTGCAACGAGAGGTTATTAAACACACAGGAAGAATTCATTAACATTTTTGTCATGTTTCAGCAGTCATGTCGTACTTTAGTAAAATAATCCTATTTTTGGATTTTTTCACACTTTGTAATACTTTTTTTTATAAGCTTTAGGCCCCTAAAACATTTTCCAGATTCTTTTAGCTGAATCATAAAATTGGAATTCATTTAAAATGCCCTTGGGATTATTTTCGAGTTTTTAATAGAATAAATTAGCGCGATTTCAAAATCTTTAATCAATTATAATCTGAACCTGATGAAAAAAAACCATTTACGTTTTGGAGAAATAAGCGTTAACAAATATGTAAGAAAAATTTATCGCACTTTAGTTTATTAAAAAAGGGATACTTGTCATCTTTAGGTGAGTAATATGTTTATTAATACAAACTCCCAATTTTTTCAAAAATGTCACTTAGCACGTTCTTTCACTAAGATCTGCAAATGAATTTGTTTTCTTGAATATCGTGTATTTTTGCCATAAACCATAATTACGATTGATGTACTAATGCTATATTTTAAATTTTTAAAACATAAAAATCTGTCTTATTCTGCAATATATATTTCCATTTCCCACTTCAAATATTAAATTATAATTGAGAATATCAGTCAACATGTGTTTGTTGTCATTACATATTTCATTTCAAATATTTATTTTAACAATTAATAAATTGAAAGTTAAGTCATACGAATAAATAAAATTCTCAAAAGCACGAACAATGTATTCACATATTTCTTGTTTTTTTCTATTTAATTATTTCAGTTTATATCAACAAAACTGTTTTCATATATCATATGTCATGTTATATACAATCATCAGCAAATATTCGATTACACAGTGGCAAATCTTATTGAAAGTTTTCTACTGAAATTAAAGCAATTAAGAATAAAATAACAATGCATGTTGATTGTTTGGATGAACAAAATCCTTGAGCATTAAAACTTGCCTTAGTTCTATTTTGTGAGAATTCACTTATAAATGTATAAATGTAAAGTTCAAATATTAGAGCCATTAAATTGACAATAGCGTGAATGTTTTATTTAAAATAACTATACTTTTGCTTCAATGATTGTTAAAATATCAATTGAAAGTACAACTGATACAAAATGTCTAGTACTTTGTTTGAATTTCTTGGTCTCGCAATAAATTTCATAAAAATATATATTATGTTAAATGTGGGATATATTTATAGAGTAATTTGCAACTTTTCATATGAACTTAAAATAGTGCAATGTATACAAGAACTTTTTAGTTCTTGACATAGACAATTATAGTAAGCCAATTTTGTGCTTATCTTTTAAATGATATAATTGCAATGAAACTCATATCCATATTAAACTCAAAATGCTTTTGAGAGGCTCCCGGTTTTGCAAAATTTCTCTTAGTGTGTTGAAAAGTACTGTATTTATTTAAAATTTACATTGTATCTATTTACTTAAACAGTCTACAAAAAGAAACAACTCTAAAGATATTCGAAAGTAATTCAGTCTAAGGTATGGCGCTAGCTCTTTACATTTGAAGCAATTAACTGAAGCAATTAAATCAGCTGTAGAAGGATCCCTACGAAAATTCCACAAGCAATTAGTCAACTTAGAACACAATGATTCAAGTGCTTACGAAGAACATTGTTAATTATGCACCTCCTCCATACCCAATGCTTACATTTGAAACATCAGCTAAAAATAAAATTATCGATTTGTTTCACAAAGAGTTTATATATAAAGAGTACGTCGCCTTCTATTTGGTTTTCTAATTTTAACTAGCTGATTTAATTATATTGTGACAAACTTAGGAAGGGAATTCTTTCTTCAAAAATTAATTGTGCGTAGGAAAGAAAACAAAGACGTTTGGTTTTTACTTGTTTTACGAACGCGGTACCTAAAAATTTAAATCCAGTAGTTTTATCGATAGCGTTCAAATTAAACTATTTTTACAAAGAACTAACGTTTAATAAACATATACAAAAATAGTTATTAATATTGAAACGTTAGTTTTTAAAAAAATTAAAAATATTATTGTTTTTTCAAAATACTACTTCCCCTACAATTTAAGGAATTTTTTAATGGATTTTTTTCTTCAAAATGTCCCCACAAAATGTTCCAATAAACGTTGGTATGGATAGTGAACTACCAGTTAAACAAAAATATTTATGTATAAAATAGCCAAAAAAATAAGATTTTTTCCAAATTTTCAACTTCATCACTATTTTAAAAAAATTATAATCACACTAGACCTTATCCCATACCAACTTTTGTTCATGGTATACGCCTTAATACAAGAAAAAATTTGGAGCTCTACATTTATTATTTAAAAAATCAAAAGAAAATTTCAAAATCAATTTTACGAAACCACCATATTATTTTCAGTAAACTTCTATCATTATAAAGGATTCCTTCTATTTGCAATATTCTTATATCACAGATGTCGAGCCTGTTTAATTATTTTCTGGGCAGCCCTAAATTTTGAGTACCGAGTCCGATTCATTTTTGTGGGGCTTCTCTTTCTGTGTAAACCCTTTCGGTCCCATTGATGTCATTTGGCATCATCTTGTTTATGATCATAATTAAAAAAATAATAATAGGGCTGACATCTACTGGGATAAATAAAAATATTGTCTAATAGAAAAGTTTGAAGGATTGAAAATGACATTAAACATTGTTAAACATTTTAACATTGTTTTTAATGAAAACTGCCTTTACAACTAACTACTAGAAGTATTTTTTAAAAAGTTTCCAAAAAAAATAATAAACTTTTTAGGAACTCTAATATCGTATTGACCCTCGTTCAACTTCTTTTTTTTACAGAAATAAATGACCAATACCTGTTATCAAAGGCTGATGATATTTGGATCACCTTCTTGGGGGTGTCAGACCAAGGTCAATTTGGGAACTAATTTATGAGTTGTTTGTGGGTAGGTTTTAAAAAATGTCCCCAAATGGGAATGCCAGGTCGCAAGAGGTTATATATAAATTATATATATTATCATACTAACTTTAAGTCAAAAATTGGCGAGTATCAGCAAGAGTCCAATATTTACAAGTATGGGTTTTTCATAGTTTATTTACCAGCATCTAATTAAACTTATTAATATCTTATTTCAATCACTTTATATCCTTTATATGTATAAATAAATTTTCTGTAATCATAAAAATAAATAATAAAAATTGGCGCAAAGTTGTATTATGGTAGTATTTTTTTTATCACAATTAGACATTTTTTTTTAAAGATTCCATTACAATTTCCCATTTATTAAACAAAGTTTTCAGCTTTCAAGAACATTTTTTTTTAAACGATACAGACAAAAGAAATCCGAACTACAAGTCGATGGAAAAACCTTAGAATGATCAATTCGATCTATCTTTGCAAATCATACGTTACCGCTCGTGCTCAGCATGAGGCGACATCGCGCGCCAAAATGAAATGACGTGACATTGCAATATAAAATATTTCCATATTTTAGCACTTAATAGTTTGAAAAGATTTGTTTGAAATACTTGATTTAAGATAAATGTTGATATTTATCTATAGGGGCAGGGAAGCCCAGTCAATTAGGCACCCGCCAAACATGCGAAAGGTCCCAGGTTCGGATGTGGCCATTGCCAAAACAGCTGCCGACCTATAAACGCCCGTGTAGCCCAAAATGTCCGACGAATAATACCCCGTGAGGGAATGCACGTCAAATATCCTTTAAAGTCCTAACGCTGCCTGCCATGTCGCCCATAACGGTTGTGTTGGGTGCTTATTCAGGTGTCGGCTGGTCACTTGACTGCGGCCCTAAATTATGACGCCCGTCTCCAATAGCCCTCGTGTAGCTCTAATGCGGCGATAATTCAAACCTACCTTCCTACAAAATCCAGTTCCTTTGACGCAATGATGGGTAATGGGTAATGTAATCGATTCTGGCTGCCTATTTCTAGCCTCCTTTAGGAGCTTTAACACAGCCAATAACGCCTCGTAATTTAGAACCCTGGTCAAGAGACGAGGTAGACACCTGAGCGGGCACCCAACTGACGCAATGATATAACGCGTTTTCAAGACCACTAACTGAAAATAATCAAGTACTTTCGGCGTTTTGCTTGCTTCAGCATTTTAATTTTCCTTTTTAATTTCAGCATTTTATTTTTCCTTTCCTAATTTATTTATTGTTTTGATATTTTAAATGCAGCGTATTACAGCTTATAATTTTTTAATATATCCTGAACTTTGCATTTTCTCCTTAATTACTTCAAAGAAAATGAAAAATGGCCTAATAAAGGGGCAATTTTTGCCAATTAAGTGACTCGAGTAAAACCATTTTCATTCACTAATGGGTTCTTAATAATATCACTTTCTTTATACTAATAAATGATTGAACTACCTTATTCAGGTGATTAGATGCACGATTCTGGTAATGCTTTTAAATTACAACTTTGGAGACATTTAAAGAATAAAAAAATATATTAAAAAGAGAACTTTGTGTAGCACGATATGCTTAGATATGTGTATACCAGTTTTTTTAGAATAGCAACTATAGGTACTCCTTTAATGTTGAAAATTTACCACAAATAAGTGTGATAAACATTAATTTGTTTAAAGATAAGTTTGTTTGGTTCGATATACTTAGAAAAGTACATTATGTAATTATGTATAAAATTTTTTTTATGTAAAACACTGTAGAGCAATATTAAAAACACGTCATTAAATTTCATAAAAAAATACCTCAAATTTTTCATATTATTTTGGACCCACTTTATCCTTTGTTGTTACTATTAAATCACAGTCTTTATCATCCGGGTTCA
Organism: Hylyphantes graminicola; assembly: GCA_023701765.1. Classification (NCBI taxonomy): domain Eukaryota; kingdom Metazoa; phylum Arthropoda; class Arachnida; order Araneae; family Linyphiidae; genus Hylyphantes; species Hylyphantes graminicola. Next base: position 13,880,963 of record CM043115.1, read on the forward strand.
ATTTGAAAGTGATTTTTGTTTCGGATGGCAGACAGACGGACATCTTCAGCATGTAAATACCTAAACTGTTTTTTAATTATTTTGAATAAAAAATATATACGGCTAAAAGTACTACCATACTATAAAAATTACAACAAATGCATTCCAAGAAAATAACAATTTTGATTTACTTTAATTGCGAAATAATCATGCGTTTTTTTCGGATCGGAAACTGGTTTATTTACTTCCAACAAAAGAATTAGACTAATAAATCCATGAATAAATGAATGAATTTTGTCTTAAACAATGTTAAATAAACCTAATTTTGCAGGGATAATTGTTTAAGGCGCCAAAAATATGTTTTAAAAATTTTGACAAAATTCATGTCCTCAAAAAATGAAATAAACAATTCCATTAATTCGACAAAATATTCATTTTAGCCTCTCTTACGTAATATTCCAGTGAAACAAACCTATTTATTTAAAAATTTAGTGATGAATTCTATAAAAATCCTTTTTGTTTTGTTTTATCTTAATTTATAAAACTCTTAGAAGTTACAAAGTTGGAATTACGTAATTTTGTTTTATGTTTCACTGTGATATATTAAATGAATTTTCACAGATTTAAAATATATTTATTTGAAATTATTTTTTCTAAACTTTATTTAATTAAGGCTCTTATCAATGTTTATTCATGCTAGACATAATAAGAGCTGAAGCCCAGGGTATTTTTTTTAAAGCCAATGCATATTAATTAATAAATTCTAAAAAGACAAAAAACAACAATATTAACATTTTCTTAAACTGTCAAAAAGATAATGAGGTCATTTTTAATTCATAGTTTCCTTATTATGCCAAAAGGTACGTTTAATTTTCATTGCAGGAAATTACCCTCAGAGGGAAATTTCCTCTTATGTATCTTATTAATTATAAATTTTACATAGCTTACCTGCAATTTATGGGCTAATTTACGAAAATATTCATTGCAGCTTTTCACGCAGTGTAGTAGACAATACTGACGTTTCAGAAGTGACACATATAATAGAAGATGAAGTGTGTAAATTGTTCTACATTTACAAATTAGTGGCAGTTTAAAACCAATAATGGATAGAATATTTATTTATTTTTTAATTTTTGTATTGCTTTACCAATAAAGCAAAAATAAATTGAGTTTTATAAATTTTATAATTAATTTCGAGTTTTTAAAATACTAGTGCCACGAAATTTCATTTTTTATTTGTGTTGCTTTGTTGTGTTATGAAAAATATATTAAACCAATAATTAAGTATATATTTATAAGGATATACTATTATACAATTAGTTTTAACACTAATGCATGTATTTATTTAATTCAAAAAATATATTTTAATCTTTGATGATCATACATTACGAAAAAATATTAATTTTTTTTTTGCTTCAGAACTTCGTTATTTAACTGTTTAAAAAATTGAAATTGTCATTGATTTAGCATTAAATTGTGGGAAAGGTATCAATTTTGTTGTATTCAACACAGAATTCTATTTCCTTTAGATATTTAACTTTTCCTTCTAAAACATTAATACAACTTCCAATCGATGCACGGCCAACTTAAATAACAAGGCCAGAAAAGCTCTCACTAACATAAACATGGACGGAAATTTTGACGTCACTTTTTCGAGTACCAAATATCTCGAAACCCTTGGAACCCGAAAAATGTGATCAGTCGTGAACGAGTGGTTCCGAACTGGTTTCGAGACAGGTTATCTTCATCTTCGGAACAACGCCACTCATAACTATGACGTCACCCGAGCATGTTTGGGAGAGCTTCTTTGGCCTTACTAGGGGAGTAGGCCGTGATCGATTACAAATTGCAGAACATTAAACAACATATTAAAGTCATGAAGTAGATTAAAGGTTGTGTTTTTAAATGTCAACAGTATGCACTAGAGGGTTTAACTCAGGAGATTGATAAATTACTTTTCATTAACATTAAACAATTCCTTTCGAAAACAATAAAATAATGACCAATACCATCTACTTGCTAATCGAAACACATCACGCAATGCTAGTTTCCTTATGATTGATTCATTTCCAAAAGAACTGTCAATGCAATACAATTACCATACAAATATATCTCACATTTTGACACTAAACCAAGTCCCAAACGCACAATAAAAGGAAAAAAATGGTCTTAATGTTTAAAAAAAACTGTTTAAAACGAAATTCTCTCTCAAATGACCCTGATCACGTGTCCAACACGGATACAGTCGCGTGCCGCTGTGTGTGTGTACACCCACGCTCGACCGGATAAGGGGTTGCCGGATAAATGGATGCCGGATAGATGAGGCATGTCAAACCGATTGATGAATGCTCCCGGATTAGGGAGGGGTTGGATGCTGAAGTAAAGCACGTAATGTTATTTTTGCCCGTTGGATTGCTTCACATAGAGTTTTTTACAAAAAAGAAACTTCTTTTTTTGTTGTTAAAAGGGCATTTCCTATAGAAAAAATTTTGAATGGATATTTATTTTTTCAAATGTGTAAAATTATCTTGTTTTATATTGCAATTATATATATTAACATATAAATATATATTGATAGTTGAGGGGGTGTTTTGATTGGCCTTGTAAAGAAATATCTTCAGATTTCTTAATAAAAATATAAGCTCTTTTTAATGGATTTTAATTTTCTTAAACGTGTTATAAACAATAAAAATTCGTCAGATATATATCTTTAGGTGGTAAAAAGGTATGTCATTTTGGCTTTTTGATTGAATTGCATAAAAGTACACTCAAAATGTTTGATAAAAGTGTTAAGTTGTTTTTAATAAAATTTTCCAATGGGTCTTTAATTTGACATATTATAAACATTTGATATTGGTATAAGGTAAGTAATCTAATTAATCTGAAATAGTTAGATTAATTATTTGTTAATTAATCTGACTTAACATTGATTTAATTAAACATCATAAAACATTCAACAGCAAAACATCCTTAAACTTCTGACACCTTCACTAAAATAACTGCAAAAGCTTAAATTAAAAATATGCGGAATCTTGCTTGTAACATATTCGATTAAAATTTAATTTAATGAAAGTGATAAAACCGATATAAAATAAACATAATGATCAAGCTACCACCAATTTATACGATAAATTCTTAGCAACTTTCGTTGTTTTAACTTAATAAGTGTGGTATAGTGGAGATGCTTCATAAAATTAAGTGGCTCAGATCAGCTTCACACATAAGCTTAAGGTTTTATAGCTTTAAATTTTCCAGATTTTTACATGCATTTTATTTATGTTGCTAAAGTGTCGTAAATCAATGTTGTTTAAAAGGAGATTTAGTGGCATCTTAACACATAATATTTCAAGTCACATAATAGGTAGTATGTTTACTTCTAAGCGTAAAAGATCTAAAGCAGGCACTTAAACACAATTTTTAGTCAAACGAAACTAAGCTGAAATAGTTTTAACTTATCATTATTAAATAGCATGTCTTAATAATCTTTCAAAAATTGCCATACTAAAAGAAATCGATTATTTTATTAAACTTACCATTAAAAATCAACACATAAGCAAAAATTTCCCTTTTCGTTTTCGTGGAAAAGGATATTGGTACCATTTTATAGTTTTATAACTAAAATAAAATTAGAATAAACTCATGAGTGACATTTCTGACGTGACTAATATTGAATTAGGTAGTAGCTTAACCTTTTTAAAAATCTGATCCCTCTTTAAATTGAATCCTGATAATATCGAACATCTTCGTTGAAGGATAAAAATCTTTTTTACTGCATTTTTTACGTTTTTTTACGAAGTTCCATTCAATATAAAAAAAGGAAACTAATAAGAGAAGAAAAGGGAATTGGAATAATAGAGAAGCTCATGGCTCTCCCTGGATCTTCAATACTCCATTTTCAGTGGATACCATCCCATGCAGAATTAAAATATAATGATATTGCCGAAGATCTGGCAAAAGCGAGTTCTTCCATGCCACAATCTGAAGAGGGCTCCTTTGAGATATCTTGTACACTATTCAAAAAGCAAGGCCTCCATTAACAACTCATGTAAGTTGTCACCAACGCACCCATGGTACACAGGCAATGGTCCGGGTTCTTCAATTGGTTTTGCTGATGAAAGAAAGACCAAACTGCTTTGGCTCGACTGTCCACTGGAAATTTAAAAACCCTGCCGTTTTTCGGTGGAGTAAAGAATTTCTCTACCTGTACCAAATACAACAGCGAGGAGGCCACCTTCCAGCATATCATGGCGAGCATTGGCCTTTCGAGGGAGCATCTTCGACGAGCACCTGATTTTGGCGATGGAGAAGTTAGAAGAGAATAACCTCATGGATTTGATCTGGTCCAGAACAGAGAGATAAGAAAGAAGAAGACGATTTTTTTTATTTTCTAACTATTGTCGTAAAACATGTCCCTACATTTCAAGCGATATTGCTTTCATGAATTCATGAATGACAGTTATGGGAAGCACCTGTTTCTCAAAATAAACCTACGGTTTTTTTTATCAGTCGAAGCATTTGCGATGTGAACAAGCATCATGTGACAGATGACAAAAAGGAAGGTTCGTGGTTATCTTTTCATCGGAGAGCTTCGGCACAAATCATGTTTCGGCACATCTGCCAAATATGCGCACAAAAATTTGTTTTAACTTTCAATACCAAAAAATTTGTATTTCCACGTTCTTACAAGTTGTGTTGAAGCAATACAAAAATTGTATTGCGACTACGTAATAATGCATAGTTTAGCTCTTCATAGTTAGCACATAGTTAGCAAGTTTCTTCTGAGTGCATGTGCCAAAAAATCGTATTACTATCAGACGAGACATGTATCACATCTTACAAATTTTGTTTAGAGCTTTTTTTTGTAGAATTCCTATGCATAATTCTACTAAAAAAAATCTAAACCAATTTGTAAGATCTGTTATATGTTTTATCTATCTAGCAGTATCGAAGGCACTTGTCAACCAATAAATATACAGGATCAATGTTTCGAATGACCAAAGCCTTAATGATTGCGGTAACCTGACCTACACGACCCTTAATCTAACTTCGATGACGTAAGGTTTCTTTTACAAATGTATTCCATGTTATGTTTCCCATGCAAATGCTTAGCAATGTTCGACAAATCCCTTTTAGACCGGCTGTCAGATGGCGCTTATTTAAAATTATGAGACTAAATTTAGAGTTTTATCGAAAAAAATGCGTTAAACAGCATCAATGCCAGCAACTCCACAAAAACTAATTTTTTATGCAAATAACGAATGGTACAAGTCAGCTGCTTTGGTATCGATATTTTTGAAGAGCTTGAACATTCTCTTTTATACCCGCACGATCGTGATAGCTCGGTCGGAAAGGGATACTAAAAACCATATTTAGTATTTTCCCTGCTGTTTTAAATCAAGTGACGACAGTGTTAAATTCATCTAAACAGCAATTTTTCTGCCCTTCAAATTCATTTAAAATTGCCTCTCCTTAATAGAAAACAGAAAGTAAAACCACAAATATGGTTTGCACTATGACAAACATTACCAAAACCATTGCATTTGAAACGGTATTAATTCCATGCCATCTATAAATTGTGTATATATATATATAGAGAATCATCTATGATAGTGAAATCATCTGTAAATGGCGTATATACAGCAGAATGATTTACGTTTAATGATGCTTAGTTCAAATGCTTCCCTTTCGAGTTGCATATCAAGTTCAAATCTAATAATTCAACTCGACATTACTTAAATATTTTAAGTGTTAATAGCGTCGGATTCGCTTTTCCGGTGAAGTTTTATATTGACTGCGTTTTATTCATTAACACATGATATTTTTAAATGTCAAAGCCAAGTTCTCTAGTGTTGTAGCTGCGGTAAAGTTTGAGTTTACGTGTAGTTCTTGTTATGTTTTAACCAAGTTGGGTATTGTGGCCCATTTTTGGAGTCGAGTTATGCAAATTTAGAGTCAGCTAGGTGGGTGTTACATAAAAGGCTTGTGATAAGCAGTTCGGGGCTTTTTTGTTTTGTTTGTGTGTTGGGAGTTGTCGTTCGTGCTGGAGCAAGACTAAGCTCATGTTGGGTCCACAGAAATTGACGGGAGGTTGGTTTACGTGATATGGCCTGAGTCCAGTTAGTCTGTGCACATCTATGTCATTCCTGGCATAAATCTTGTGCCTTTGGTTCACCGTCTGACCTTCGGTGCCGCCTAGTCCTTGAGAGCAGTTAGTTCCCTGTCCCCATTTATGAACTTCCAGACCTACCTCTTGTGCCTTTGGGTTGCCCTCTGGCTTTCTGTGCCTCAGTTTTGTCAAAGTTTTTAAAGCATCAGTTTATAGTGCTAATTGCGCCGGGGGTGTATTCAGCTGGAGTAATCTTCCTGACTTAAACTTGTGATTAATGTGCTCAAATAACAAAGTTATTATTTTGTGACAGTTCTTAACATTTGTCTTTATTCAGTGTCAGGACAAAATCAGTTTAGAATCACATTAAAAAGCAACTATTCAGTTTCATTTTTGAAAATCTGTTAATAATACAAGTTACTAAGTATTAAAGCTCTACATCACGGGAAAAAAGACAATTGGAAGCTTCTAATCAAATATTCTCTCCGTTGGATGCCATTGAATGAGCTTTAAAATGAAGGCGTATTTACATTACCTTTGTAGTCGTATTAAGTTTACCATTTATAATTGAAAGATGTAGATGCAAAACTCCTATTATCCAAAGTATAACAAAGATATTGGGCCCAATCCGTTTATTGGCGAATTTTTTATAATGGTATATACAATTGGGAAAATTGTCGCCAATTAAAATGGACGCGCCTTATATCTTAGCTATATTTTGGAGAAAATAAGTTTACACCCTTCAATTTCCATACCAACAAAACATTTAATGCATAAATTTTATAAATTCTACATAGTAACAAAAATAACTCTTTTAATGTAATAATTGAGCTTTAAATACTTCACTAAGAACCCATTTATTTCTATTTTTGTGTAATTACTATCGATTATTAATTAAACTTTATAAAACTTTTACAAAACAAATTTATGCCTCCCAACTTCTAACCCGCCCTCGTCCAGACAAACAAATATTATACCTAAATCATAACAAAACTATACTACGGATTCCCCTACAATTATATAAATAAATTCTAGTCAAAACAATCTTTTGAAAGCAATCGCACGAAAACAACCACCGATTCATTGTCCTCCAAAACATGTCATTAAGTAGGCTTCACTATTGAATAGCTCAAGGCGTTTGTGTCTTCGCTTGCATGCGAAGTCTTAAGAAAGAAAACGCTGTGTCCTGGGTTCTTTGTTATATTCTCTTCTTCTGTATTGACATTCAGGAATGCGTTTTACGTAATAATGACGTATGTTGGTGTGGAAAAGCCCTAAATGAACTATTTTTGAGGAAAATTGAGTTTGTGTTGTTGAGACACTATCGAAAGTTGGTTGGTTGGTTTACATATATTTTCAGGCTTGTGTGCTTGCTCAGAGAGCCGCTTATAAGCCTTCGTCACACACACACAAGTAAGACAGTCACAAAACACACTCAAACTCACATGCACACGAAAACGTGATAGATGCTGCCATCTATCGGGTGCCACCTCCACAACTTAGATATGTCTCTGAAGGGGAGGGAAATAGTTTCCAGGAACCTTCACCCGTGGGAAACTGCGCAATAACCGCCCACAGGACTTTCGGGCCAAGCAGATTCAACGAGCACGTACTCCGCATGTACTCGGTGAGTTTTCAGCGACCAGGACTCGATCGCGGAACCTTCCGATCCGTAGATCCAGACACTGACCACAGGGCACCTTACAGCCCCTATCGAAAGTGTTATATGGGGTTGTTTCACGTCGTGGATAAAGCAACAGCTCCAAGGGCTTGTTTTTAGTTGTTGTCTTGAATTACTTTTGATTTGGCATTCGAAAATTATTTTTCAATAAGAATATTATACTTATAAAAAATTTTAAATGTTAACTTCTTGCTGTGCTGTTAGTTGTTCAAATACTTTGGTAAAGAAAGCTTCATGGAAATAATTTTTTTTCATCTCTCGGTCATTTTGAGTATAAAACCGAAGCAATCAATGGAATGGACGGTTTTAGGATAATATATTTTTGAGCAAATAACCCTAAACAAAAAAATTGTGGCAAGTGGGATCATAAAATTTTCTCTGAGTAACTATGTAAAAAAGGACTTACGGACTGAAGAACAGACAACAAGAAGGGAATATTTGGATGCCTAATGAAGGAGTACTTTGCATCTTGTTGATGCGTTAGGTGAGTGGCGGGAGGCCAGCTTGCGGTAGTATCCCAAGGTTGTCATCTAGGATCTGTAGATCAAGGGGACTTCAGGTGTCCGACACTCAAAGACATCGGGCCACTGAACTGAAATGAAACTCTTTAAGGGGCATCGAAACGCTCGTCAATAGGGTCGGTGAAGCCCGGCAACCCTGTAAGAGCAACCCAACTTTTGCCACCAATCCTATACTTTGCCTGTTAAAATAGGCATTTTAAACCAACTTTTTCAATAATTTTTTTATCGGAAATTTGATATGTTATTGCTTTAGGAGTTTCCTTACATAATGAAGTTTCGGAAACATGTACTTTTAAAAAATAGTATTGCAGGAACAATCTTTAAAACTTATCTTCCTTGGAGTACTATTCTTTGGCGAGTGATTGGCGACATCTAATGCAAACTGTCAAGGCAAGCGTCAACTATGATAGACGAATTCATGCTAAATGTGGCATATATTCTCCCTAAAGCTGTCGCCAAGTGACCCAAAAATAGGCTTCACTAGCTTATCATGGGATGCCCCTTCCAGAGTTTCAGTTCAGTTCAGTGCATCGGCACGTAACGGCTAGGGACGCAGATGACAGGTGCGAAGCGGCTGAGACATCAGAGGCTCTGACTACCCTACTAAAAATGGTCAGTAGAAATCAATAGAAAATTTGTATGTGGAAATGGCCTACTAGTACCAATAGAAATCCCTATTGATATCTACACAAATCTCTACTGATCTCTATTGATATTCATACAAATCGCTACTAATCTCTATAGATATCAGTGCAGGCCTATTGATGTCATTTGAGATCAGTAGCTTACTGATATTTTCTTTACTGGTGTCGGTAGAGCTCTATTTATATCATTAAGAAATATTATCAGTAGGTTACTGATATCAACAGCTTTTATACTGGTAACAGTAGTGACATCCGTAGAAATAAGTACACATCAATAAAGCTGTACTTATGTCAATAGATTTTTGTATTGATCTCTATGGATCATTTTTAGTAGGGTATGCAGGAGGTCAGTTGAGATTCTGTGCTGGAAGAAATGACTGTTTTGGCAGACTTTTGGGTGCTCAATTCGATAGTCCGCGAAAAACTCTCAAAAGAGAAGTAAACTTTTTTTTATTGTATTTAGTCACCCATCTTGCGCATAGAAAGAAGTAAAGTAAAGTTCTTCTAAAAAATACTCATCTTTTCATCTCCATCGTGGGCGTTAGCTTGCTGTTTCAATGGTTGACACTACTAAGGGGAAGTGTACCATGGGATCTGCCCGATCTTGTGATTGCCTCAAAGTTCCTTCCATAAGTTTAGCGTGTCCAATCAAGAATTGTGGAAAAACGTCCTTTTTAGATCTGTTTTTCAAGAAGTTATAAATTCTTTCTATCAATTTAATGGGGAGCCACACACTGAGATAGTACTTAAAGTGTATCTTTTGTCCCTAACTAATGAATTTATGACCCTGTAATATGAATCTTCGTATCCGTGCCCATCCCGCCATCTGAAACTTATTCTAAATCCATTTCAGACAAAGAGAATGAAATCTTAAAAAAATGAAATGATGTATAATTGCTCAAATCAATTAACGCATTACGACACTAGTAATTGTCTGTTTAAAAACTAGAAATAAACAAGATACATTCAAATAGAATCAATTGTAACTGTGGGATGGGCCTCCCAGTGGCCGAGAGTGGTAATCTACGAACCTTTCACCGAAAAGGTTCTTGGTTCCGTTTTTGTCCTATCCATACTTCAGATGTATTAGTGTTGGTGAAAAAATTATTGCAAAAAATCACTGGTGTGTCCAGCACTGCGTATACTCGTTAAATCTGTGGAGTCGAAAATCACGACGGCGTCAGCGTACTATGTCGCTCGAAGTTTTGTTAGGTGCCCACTCAGGTGTCGACATCGTCACTTTATCAGGGTTCTAAACTGCGAAGCGTAATTGGCAGTGTCAAAGCTTCTAAAGGAGGCTAGACGGAACCGATTAAATTTCCAATTAGAAACAGTAGCTTGAAACTTTTTTTTTAAACTTATATATTTATAAACTAATCTCGAAATTGAATCAATTGTGAGGGATGAATGCTAGTTGCGTGATGTGTTGAAAGATTAAATAGTCAAGGTTTTCAATTTAATTATGTTTTCATATTAGTTTCATGTTGTTAGGGTATATACTTAAGTCTAAACTTAGCACTGTGCCCTAAGCCCAGTTATAATTTTACTTTTATTTCTTATTTTAATACATTATACGTTTGTTCCCATTCAAGACTAGCGTTATATCAAACGTTCACACACCTTCAGCTAATTCAATCTTCTGATCCCGAGTCATGCAGAGAACTGATAAGTAGCCCATCAGTAAAACTACATACATAAGTATAGTTTGTTCTATCATTGTAGTCCAGGGAGATTTTTAGCATTACTTCCATAGGTAAAAAAAATCGGTGCCTTAATAAATTGACGATATACGAAGGTTGCTCTTAATAACTGTGACCTGTTTCACAGAAGTTACGTAGATCTTTTGCTATTAATAACCACTAAATCGACAAATTTTGAATAAATATAGATATTCGTAAAATATTTCAATTTATAACACCTCTGTAGAATCAATGCATATTTAACTAAAGCGAGTTAAGGCACGGAAAATATATCTACCAATTTACTAGCACCACACTTAAAACAAGTTTTTAAAGTTCATAATTAGACTAAATGTAAAACTAAGTTCTTTTGAAATAGTTTTTCCAAAGCATATATAATAAAACGAATGAAAAAGGGTTTTTACTATATTCTGATAGAAAATTTGAAAAATGCGATTTTGAATTTTAAAGGTCATACTTCTCGAAACATCCGTTTTTCAAGGACCTTTCCTTTGTGGTAGTCCTTTGCGGAGTCTTTTCTGTGTGGTAGCAAATTTAATGAAATGTTTATTTCGAATATGTTTTGCTGTAATAATTTTTTTAGTTTTTTTATCAATATTTTTTTTTTTAAAAGAATAACATAAGTTTCTTATTCAACAAAGTTTATCGGATCGCAATTTAAATACTAAGTTTATAGAATTATTAGCAATACTTTTATGTAAATATTCCATTTTATAATATTCACGGCTAAATTTACATATAAATTATTTATTCAGTATTTAAAAATGTTTTACTAATAATGAAACGTAAATGAAACGCATAAATATCTATATACTATCTAAAAACAAAAATGCACTCATAAATTATGTAATTTTAAGTTCGAAACTAAACAATGAAAACTTACAGCAATTAGTAAAGTTTGAGTATTTTATTATGATTTCAAGATATTTTTAGCATTCTTTACCATACATATAAGTCGAAAATGAAGAACTTTCAGATTCATCTCCAAAGTTAGAATTAACTCAATATAGACTTGCTTTCCTTTCCAAATTCTCACTAACATTCGAGAACAAACTTCCTACAAATATCTGGATAAGGAAAATAATAACGATAACTTCGTTAGTGCATCGAAAATTAAGCATTCGCAAATATCCAATCTATTTCAGAATAATGCGGGCTTCGAAAATAAGTCAGTCGTCCATGGCATTAACATATTTCTAGTACAATATATAATTAAATCTTTCATATTGAATATTTACTTAAAACTAGTTTTGGGTTGTGAACAACATTACTAGTTGTTAAGAAAATTACAATTTATTTGCGAAATCTATGACAAGTTATGTAACACAAATCTCATAAAATATCCGATAATTTTACAAGAAACCTTACATTTGCAAGGACTCAAATCGGATCTAGAAAAATTTGTGTTCTTGTACAATTTAGTAAATTAAAAAAATTTGCAACATTATACACTATAAAAAGATATACAAAACCAAAGTACCTACTATTAAACTACTTTATTACGAATAAACTTCAACTCGTTTAAACGTTGTTTTGGGACTAACCTTTGGAAAAATCCATACCGGCGTTTCTAAGAATCATACTCTTTAAACACATTAGTTTAAAATCAAAGTTTCGTACATGCATCTTTCAAAAGACATCGACGAATATCTCCAGAGTCGTAAATATAATTCCCTCCACTTTGAAAATCCGGCTTTTACAAATATCGAGGCCCGTAACCCCCGCATTGCGAGGATCCGACAAGTTGGCGTGTCAATTATATTGACATATTCCTAAACAGTGGAAGGAATCAACGAGTCAAGTCCCAATAACGTCGCGATGCATAGAGTAAAGAAGGAGATGGATATGTTGGAAAGGCCAAAACCAATCAACAACCGGTAGAACAAGTGAAGCCACCAATTGCCATGTAGTAAGCCAATTAAACGCTCTCGGTGGGGCCCGGATGGCCGAGTGGTTTGGACCATTACGCCAACAGTCTGCGAGCTGTAACGGGTGCGGGTTTGATTCCCGCATACGCCCTGGAGGTACTTCCTTTCTCTGTGAAAATAAAAATTCTTTCTGTGGCTGTCTTACTTGAAGAAGGCTTATAAAGCGGGTCTCTGTTCAAGCACGATGGAATATATATGTATCTGCCCCATACCCGCTCTCGGCGAACTATTTGGCAGTTGTCTACCGTGGGCAGGTAAACTACAGTATCTGGGTCTAATTAATAAGAGTATTTTTGAAATCACTTGGAAAATCCCTCTAACCCATAAGAGAGCATACTAAAAGACTAATTAGTTTTGGGGGGAACTTCCCAAGACGGTATTTTAAAGTGAAGTTTTTATATTCCTGATTCATAGACTTAGTGAATTCTGAATCACCAATTTTTTGTCGTGTCTATGACGTTGCCGAAATGTGAAGGTTAAGTTAAATAAAACCACGTGTTTTGATAACCGCGTCTGCAATTTTTAAAATTTTAATGTCATATAGATTTATCAATGGTGGCAGAACACCAATGTCTCTCAAATTGGCATTCAAAAATGTGGTTTGGCGTAAAGCTGCGTATCTGGGCAGTTGTCACAGTTTCCATACGCCTACCTGCCCTCTTTTTCTGTTTTCATGCCACTGTGGTGATTGGTTCTAAGTCTAGCAATGGTTTTTGTGGTGAGTCTATCTGCATTTAAATTACAAAGAAGGTTCTTCGTTTGAATAGATTTTTCTTTTAATTTATATTTAGCGAATGCATTTGCATTCTGGAGATAGACTTTATTAAATTCTCTCCAATAAAAATTAAAATTGCAACGCATTATTCTGAGCTGTGAAGGAAATTTACTAACATCGCACATAGATTTAGATCTCGTGCTGTACAGCCCACAAATTTTCAAATAGTCATATTTTGATTTTAAATAAACTCTTTTTTAAGGAATAAAATTATGCGTTTCAGCATGATGAGCATTGAGTGATCTGTTTTATTTGGGCTTTCCAGGGTTACTTGGCGATTTTCTCACTGCCTCACTTCGTTTCTTGCCTAGCATATCTACCTTCTTCTGTACTCTATAGATTCAAACTTTGATATCGCCTTAACGATCAGCGACGCTGATGCAATTAATGACTCGTCTCTTCTCGGTACTAGTCAAAAGTTTGGTGCAAATTAATTGGAAGTCGAATTCCAGCGATTTGTCGTTGGCAGCAAAAGTGGTGTAAATCGGGGATTTCAAGCGATAAAGTAATGTTGAAGGCCAAATTGAATTGGAAGATTTGCTCAGGAAATGAACCGGTATCAGCAAATAGGAAATCGCGTGTATCTTCAGTTAATGAGGTGATAGAGTGTAAGTGGAAGTTTCTTGGAAGAATTAAAGTCTAGTGTTTTGTTACTTGTGTTAAATGGATAAATTGAGTGGGTTGTTAACCCTTTCAGTACCATGCCATATGACATCATCATTTTCTGACCATAATTTAAAAAAAAAAATAACAGGGCTGACATCTATTGGGATTAATTAAAAATATTTTCGAATGGAAAAAATTTGAAGAATTGAATGATGGGCTTTTTGATATCATAAATGGCTATAAACGATCAGAAAAAAAATTGTAAAATGATGATGCCAAATTGTCGTTGAGATTGAAAGGGTTAAATTTACATTTTCTCCAGTTGACAAATTTTAAGTTCTTGATTTTGATTATTTAAGTTATTGATTTTGATTATTTAAGGTTATTGAGAAGTTTAAAGGTACGGATCTAATTTTTTTTAAAACAAAAAGGCTGGCACGTTAAAATTAATTTAAAGGACATTGCTAGCTGATTCTTATTATTAAAAATATTATTAACAATGAAGAACTACAATAGTTATTTTAAAAGAATGTTATTTGGGTTTGAAATCCGCAAATGGTTTTCATTATTACAAATTTGATTTATTTTTAATGAGAGGAATATAACTTTAAAAACATAAAAACTGACTTTTTTAAATAAGGTAACTTCGAATTAAAGTACGATTTGTTCCTTATTTTTTTTTCTTTTTTAAATAGGGAAATTGGTTTACACGATTGGAAACCGCCTCCACTGAGTTATAATCAAAGTTTCATACTAACCAGGCTACAGAATCTATTGGATGCAATGTTGTTGACTTAAAATTCTTTCCAAAGTGAAATCATTTAAAACAAAATTATCAAATGGTTTTCAACTGCAAATTATTTTAAGAAAGAGATTTCAATTGTTTCAAAAAATTTGCTTCTCAAAAGCACGATAACATCAATTCCCGGAAGCAAATTATGGGAATGTCTTTGAAAAGTATCTGTGGTAAATTTCAACACTCTGCAGGTAATAGATTTTGAATTCCATTCAAATATTTATTTTTCCGAAAATCATCAAAAAAACAAAATGGTAAAGAAAAAATACTTTTGGAAAGTAAATAAAATTTTGGAAAGTAAATAAAATATCTAAATTATAACTAAATCATCGGCTCAACAGCCTACTAGTGGGCCACAGCTTGCAGTTCCCTTTTTAGCTCCCGTGACTCAAAAAATTACGAGGCGTTATTGGCTGTGTTAAAGCTCCGGAAGGAGGCCAGAAATAGGCATCCGGGAACCATTACATTGCATTAAATTACTCAGAAGTATGTGGTATATTAAGCATGCGTCTCGGTTAGGTGAGCAACTTCACTTTTAGTTCCCTATATCATAATTTTAACAACCCATTTAAATCAGGAAAGTTTGAGTGAAGCTCACCCAATCCGGAATTCAATACTCCATGCTAAGCGAAGCACTTCCACTACGCCAGTGGGAATCAAGTAAAACAATTAGAAGATGTAATTGTCATGTTGTTAGTTTGAACGCTAGGATATCTACCTTCCCCTAAACATGCCGCACTCTCAGAAATAACACTTTCATTTTGGACGATTCATGAACCCTCAAGCCTCATTTCGTTAATTTTGAGGATTGTTTCGTCAAACTATCACGTGACTTGAGTAAACGCGAATCCTCACTTTTACGATCGTGATTTGACTATTCTGTATCTTGATTTTGAGGAAACTAAATCTCATTGTTGTACTCACATGCTCAAAAATGACGAAATATTTCCTTAGATTAAACGACATTCAAATCCTCATAAAAATAACGATTCAGATTTCCTCACTTTGAGGAAACGAAAACTCGGAGCATTCGACAGTAACGGAATCGTCAAATTAAGGAAAATTTTGTCGTTTTTGAGCATTCATTTTTTAGAGTGCGTTTAGAGTGCGTGAAAAAAAATTATGGGGCGAAAAAGTGAAAAATGTCATGATTTTTTGGGTACTTTGAACCTTATTTTATTGTAAAAAAATCTAACAGTTATTTAATGAAAAATTTTAACCTTAGATAAATGTATAAAGTTGGTATAACACACACAGAAAATTTTAAGATGATCTGAACAGTAGTTATTGTGAAAAGTTACATTGCAATTGGCCAATTTAACATTACCGATATACAGCATACTGAACCCCCTTAAGGTGGCGCCATTCCCCCTCTTCCCTACTTGTTGCAATCATCGGCTGCTTTAGTGTAAGTTGCTGAAGGAAGGCACAAATGTCATGAAACAAGAAAACTAAATATATTATCCATTCAAACGATATCTTAAAATGGCATATATTCTCATTCCAAATCAACAAACTCTTCCGGATAGTTTTAACATGACATTCACCACTCCATTTCAATCCCTGGATAAACGTAAAACGATAATTGAAAGGTGAAGTTGCAAAACTCACATTCTCCAAGGTTTTGCTCAGATATAGAGTCCGGCTCCTTCATTAGCGATTTTGTTCAATAGAATTTATTATCATTAAAAGTCGCCAATGAATGGACCGGACCCTATATCTTAGTTATACTTTGTGTGATGTGAGTTCCGAAATTACACTCTTCAATTATTCCATCACCCGTACTCGATAATCCGCTCTCCCGGAAAAATTCGTGCGACGGCAAACTACGTAGGTTTGACAAAATTGTAAGTAGCATTATGTTGTACAAGCGTATGTATGTTGTATGAGTGAGTGTTGCACGAGTGGGTGGTGTATAATTGAGTGTATAATGAATGTATTTTGTATGAATGTGCATTGCATCAATGTTTGTTGCATGAATACATGTTGCTTCAATGTCTAAAAAAATCTACTGAATGTCTGTATTTACTGGATTTCGGGCATTCACCATCAGGTGCAATATATTAGAGTAAAATGGGTTTTGAAACAATTATATTAGACAATTATAACAATTGGACAATTATAACAAGAGGAAAATTTTAACAATTGAACAATTATAACAATTAGACAAATTATAACAATTGGACAATTAAAACATTTGGACAATTATAACAATTTGACAATCATAACAATTGGAAAAATTATAACAATTGGACAAATTATAACAATTGGACTATTATAACAATTTGACAATTATAACTATTGGACAAATTATAACAATTTGACAATTATAACTATTGGACAAATTATAACAATTGGACAATTATAACAATTGGACAATTATAACAATTGGACAATCATAACAATTGGACAATTATAGCAATGGGACAATTATAACAATTGGACAATTATATTAACAATTATATTGAAAATATTATATTGGAAAATATTTAGTATATTCGTTGTTGAAATTTCGGTTCGTTGTTAATCAGTCTCCTATCTGAACTTACAGGCATTTAAATTTTCAAGTGCAGAAACACATGCTCGAAAAACTTGTACTCGAAAACAAAGAACGAATAATTGAAAAAAAAAGGTGATTTTAAAAATAGATCACTTTCAGAATAAAAATCAAGTTAGTTACATTGTTTTCGAACAAACACATCGATCATTTTCAAAACGAGATCGTCTGCGAATTAATTGGGCGTGAATTAATTTCAGGGAGAAAATTTCAGAAGTGTCCCACATGTTCCGCATTAGGAGAGTTCGACAGTTATGGATTTAGCAAAATGAAGGATTAGTGTTGATATGTTCTTTTTCTTCTTAGCATCGTAAAGAAGTATTAGAGTATTTCAAAACTTGAAAAGCGAACATCAATTAAATGTCATAAAACTGAATATCATTAAACTGCAATTAATTCGAATATTGATTATCTTGTGTATCTTATAATTTTACTCATCGTCTACTCAGTTTAATGGTTGAATCTACTTTTTATACCTTAACAATACGAAATCATCTTTAATATAAAGCTTTTATTTATTAGTGATTATTTTACTTTTTAATATATTTTTTTATATGATGAACACATTATTGGGTAGGCAATAATGAAAGATTTTATTTACGGTTCTGTCACTAGTAATTTAGATAGGTAGGTAGGTCTGAATTATCGAAGCACTAGAGCTACACGAGGGCTTTTGGCGACGGGCTTCGTAGTTTAGAACCACTATCAAGTGACGAGTCCACACCTCAGTATGAGTAGGCACCCAACGCAACAGTTAAGGGCGACATCGTGCGCAGCGTTGGGACTTCGGAGCATATTTAACGTGCACTTCCCTACACGGGATAATATTCGTCGGAAATGTTTGGGCTGCATTGGCCGTTTATAAGTCAGCAGTTATTTTGGCGATGCCCGGATCCGAACCTGGGATCTTTCGCATGCTAAGCGAATGCCTAACCGACTGGGCTCTCCAGCCAACTACACTAGTTATTTACAACTATATCCTTTGGAGTTGTGTAAACTGTAGCATCCTCAGTAACCCACAGTCTACCAAAAGGATCCTCAAGGTAGAAATGAGTCACCTCTGCTTGTATACTACTATTAACGCTGTAATCCGGAGTAGTGGTAGGAACGTGGCGGTAAATCAGCGTTGTTGATGTCATATTAAGGTTGCGTGTGTGGTGAACCGCCACAAAACTATAATAGATCTGAGTTGTATGTATTGGAACTTAGCATCAAATACCCAGCCAATAGGTTTTTGCCATAACTACTTTTAATAAAATTAAAACTTAAAAATATAATTTTAGTCATAATTTTCTTATTTAACTCCACTTAAAAAATTAATTTCATTCCTAATTCCAAGTTTGCTTTAACTGCGAGAGCCTAATACCTACAGTAGTGAACAAAAAAAAAGAAGAAAAAAAGTACAAAAATGTAAACACAAAACTGTTTCATAACAGCTACAAAAAAATCCGACTCGAAGATTAAAACTAGTTATTTTTTATAAAATATTTTTATAGAATAATTAACAGATATTAATCAAAATAAAGATGAATTATTTTTACATTTCCTGAAATTTTAAAAACTATTGAAGATGAAGATTAATCAATCTGTAAACATCGAATTTGATATTTGCTGGCAATGAGTGCCAATTTGAGGGAAATTGGAGTTCTGCCATCATTAATAGATCTTTTTGAGATTAATATTCAAAAAATTGCAGACGCGGTTATCAAAACACGTGGTTTTATTTAACTTAACATTCACATTTCGACAACGTCATAGACACAACAAAAAATATTTTAATTTGATATACATATAGCATTTTTCAAGCTTCAAGAAATCGAAAAATTCTGGTTTATATTTTTTTCACTGGATTCGACACATATATATTTCTCTGCATTTGAAGAGACATCTTGTTACATCACTTATTCGCATAATTATACAGTTTAAAATGTAGACATATCAAAGTTGCTTACTTACGTATTTTTTTTTCATTAGTACGTTACAATTGCTAAATCGTGTAATTTAAGTGAAATTTTTCAATGTTAACTATGAAAACTATAATTGAAACTATATTTCTAATCCAAGTAACCAGCACTTTAAAATTTGAGTTATTAAATAGTGTCTTAATCCACACTGATTATATGATTATTATGGCTGTCTCAGTCATTCTTTAGTATGTCTCAAGGCTCCCATAAGTACGATTTGAGACACAGAGTAGACATTAAGTGGGTGTGGGTTTATATGTGTGGGTTTGTTTTCCACAAAAAAATATTTTTATGCTTACAGTACCATATGAGTTAAGCTTACAAAAAACCATAGACATTTAGGTTGTTCAAATATCAATAAGATTTTGCCCAAATTCTCCAAGGAGATTAGAAACTCTCAATATCAATTAAGTAATCAGATCTACCAGTTTTCTCTTAAAAGTATGAGGGGACGTAGTTGAAATTATTTTAAAAAGTTAGTTTTAAGTAAAGGAAAATTAATGAAAGAATATTACGTATGATTATTAAATTATCCTCATATGAAATTATTGCGTAAAATAAGGCAGTTTGTCTTTTTCCTTTCGTTAGCAAGTACTGCGTCACTGTTTGTTCTGTGTTAAAGTTATTAATTATTTTTTGCCTTAAATTTTATTTTCAAACTTTCTTCTTGGAAAAAAATCATTTTCTCATGTTATATAAAACATTTATGTTATTTAATAATAATTTGATACGGTTTTTATGTTATCTTTCAATGATGAAATTTAGCATTGCTTAATAAAGTTTCCACATATTTATAAAAAAACGGGAAAAAATGCTTCACATTTAATTATTAATATATTTTAGTTACCTTTGCATCTAGCATTGGAATAAAAATGCCATATTTATGCCAGTTAATTAATTATAAAATTATTTCAACTAAGTAATCAATTATATAAATTATTTATTTATAATATAATTTTTAGTTAGTTAAGGAAATAAAGTAGAATCCAATATCTAATGTAAAAATAATTACGACATCGAAAGTAAAATACTCGTGTCGCACATATTCACAACTAATCATAATGTACTGATCAATAAGGAGAATATTTCTGGTCTAGAGTGGCAGCAAAAATGCTAAAGAAAAGTCTTTCTTGAGCCTTGATTGAAGGGGGGCCGGAATAATCTGGTCGGCAAGGTTAGACTGGCATCCCAAAGGTTGCGAGTTTGAGTCCCGCTGCCTTCCGAAGACCTCCGTGTACGCAATTAGTGACTAGCTCACGTTAACTTACGTCGTGGTCACAAAGTCCTCCAAGTTCCCATACCAAATCAATACCACTGGGGGTGACAAGTCAAATCTGGGGATCCTCTAGTTGGCCTCTGTCTCTGCAAATTAGATGGATCCACTTATGTGTGTGTTGTGTCTGTCTTACTTGACGAAGGTTTGTAAGCACAAAATCACACAAATCTGAATATATATGTCTACCAACCTTTATTGGTGAATCAATGGCACGTGGAATAAAAATACCAATTGGAGCACCCATCGATGGAAGTTCAAGAATGAAAAGGACTACACTCTTAAAACAAAAGAGTGAAATCCACTCCAGTAGGAGAAGTGCATTTTCGACACTGGAAATGAGTGAATATTAACTCAGACTGATTTAAAATCACTCGTTTGGAGTGATTCTGTCGGAGGTTTAACACACAAAGGATCCACTCCTATGAGAGAAGTGCATTTTTTAGAATGGAGGAGTGAGATTAACTCAGACTGAGTTAAAATCGCTCGTTCGTTTTAAGAGTGTACGTCACCTGACAGGAGCCAATTATTTTTAGTAGTGAAATAAAATGTAGGATCAATAGACTGTTTATAAATACTTATAATTCAACGAAACGTATAACTAAACTATATTACTTATAACGAAAAGCAATCTCAATCGATTTAAGTATGGATTGGATATATGCTATAAAACCGATAAGCAGCTTACGTCATGGAAAACAGTTATTTTTTAAAGCTTGGTTTCTTTTAAATAAAATATAACAATCGATAAGTATTAATAATCTCAGGAAATATTGTTCATTGTATAATCGATTGAAAAATCATTCTCATAAAGATTCACTTGTTGACATGTTTGTCGTAGGCATGGTTACTGGCGCTTCTGTTTTAGTACCGTTAAGCTTCTATCAACTTACTTACATAAAACAAAAAGAAGTTTATTATAAAGAAAAAAATATTTTAAACCTTTATTTATCCATCGGTAATACTAAAAATTTATTTTAATCAATATTTTTGCCGCGTTTCAAATTAAAGTTAAAAGCAGACAGTGTTTTTTTATATTATTTAAAGTTAAAATAACTAATCTATATCCATAAACGAAGTCATTACTGAATTCAAAAAGTACTAGCTTAAACTATAGAAGGTACAGATTCCAACTTTTATGACCTTATTCCTTTTGTACTCAAAGCGTCATTTAAAAAACAAATTTTAATTTTTTTTTTCCGCAATTCAAACACAAATGGGGTTAATTAGAATTCAACAAATTACATACATTTCATTGGCCATTTGTTTTGATTTTTCTATCTATTCCCAACTTTGTATTTTTATTGCATTATAATTTTTAATTGCTCGGTATTGATAATAGCAATTGCCGATAATTGTATTATCTGATATTGTAGCCAGATTTTTCAAGATTCAATAGTGTAATATTTATAATGTAAGGCAAAAATGTTCATGCATATTTTATGTGTATGTTTATGTTTTTGTCGAATTTTTATTCTTAGTTGAAGTTCCATGAACGAGTAATTTATTTATTATGCGTAAAAATGTGTAAATACACTCTTAAAATGAACGAGCTATTTTAACTCTGAGTTAATTTTCACTCCTCCAGTCTAGAAAATGCACTTTTCCTAGAGGAGTGGATCCTTTGTACATTCTTTTATCTTAATCACATTTAATTTAAGTGTTAAAATATTTAAGAAATCAAATTTTCTTTTCATGACAATTTTTAATAAACATTTTCACACTATAAAATACTTCAATATTTATTTGAACAATAACATGATACTTCTTATTATGGAAGAAATAAAGTAGTTATATCAATGCGATATTGATAATTCTATGTAATGTATTCTATGTATTCTATCTATATTGATAATTCTATGTAACGACAATAAATAATTAGTTAGATACGGCAATAACTATTTAAAAAGTAAGAGAATTTTCATGTTAAACTACGACCATTTTAATTATAAAACTTATTATTTTTATGATTTTTGTTTTGTTGTTACATTGAGAATTATTTTTATTCAAGTAAGTTCTCCGCCCAGGCTCGACCTTGTAATTCTTTTAAAAATTCCCCTGGCGGTTGCTCAATGGCGGTTTAATAGAATCTGAAATATGTCATAACCTTTTTGCTTCAAAGCATTTATAAATGCCGATGTGCTTGGCATAGATGGATGGCTATACTGGGTTATACAGCCTTTTTTAAAACTTACCCCTCTTACTTAAATATAAGTATGCTTATTCCCCAAAAAAGTATCATGTAAAAACAAACTGGTGGAAGCCTTTTCCCTTCAGTTTTATATTTAACGCCTATTTTGTCGTGTGAAGTTCCTCTATAAATTTAGAATACAGTTACTCAGTAAAACTGAGGCAGCTTTTTCTGCCACTAATTTACTCAACAATTATTTGTGATAACGTTGAAATGACAAATGACAGTGATTGCGCCCTCTAGAAGGGAGGGTGTGGGCTTTATAGCCCATTACCCAGCTCGCCAGAAGAGACAGTCACAAGAGGCACACAAAGAAGGACGATGCAAACACTTAGACAAATGACAACATTTATTGACGAACACAAACATCCATGCCTTACTGGGATTCGAGCCCGAACCCAGCAGCTCCAAAGGCTAGTACACTAACCACTGCGCCGACGGTCCGGCTTGCGATAACGTTACTTCATAAACTACCTACATTTGGCTTTCAGTGCTTTCCTGACTTTTTTTCATTTCAAATAATGGAATTCTCGACATGGTGGTAAATTTAAGTTTACATAAACAACTTTACTTTAAGCAGATAAAAAGTTTTTAAATGTTTCTAAAACAAAAAAAAAATTAAAAAAATTTCTAGCTTAAAATAAATTTCTAGGTTAACTAATAAATATATTTATCACTAGATATTTTAGTAACATATTTTACTAAATTAACTGTATTCAGCGATTATAAAGATTCCGGTAACATTTGAATAGCTTAAAAATTAATAACAAATAACTTTGGGTGCATTGAGAAACTAAAAAAAAGGACTTATTATCAATTGGTCTTTAATAAACCATATATAATAGTTTTGAAAGATTTAATAACTTCATGTGTTCATATTCATAATAATAATAATTTTATAAAAACAAATAAGTATTTTTTTTTATATAGATTCAGGATTTTAGGCACTGTTAACTAGAACTATTTATTTCGAACATAAACTTTGAAATGAAAATATATATTTCCCGGAAAATCTTATAAGAACCGTACGATGATATGTTGACCTTGATTCTTTGTTATATCATCAAGAATTTCGCGAACAAAAGCATCAAGTTTCCTCGCTGAATATGGTTTCTTTTTTACACCAATGGATGTGGTTTCTTCTTAACACTAAGGTATATGTTTCATCTAAATTTGGCATTTCTCAGATTTTTGTCGAGACAGAATACTCGGAAATGTTTTTGTTAACTAGTGAATTGTCAACTTCCTGATCATTTTCTTATAAATATGGTTTTATACAATACAAAAGCTTGCAAAACAAAAATAAACCAGAATTTTTTTTAGGCTAACATTCTTTTTGTTTATCAACAAATTCAAAGGGTGTCTAACTACGGCGGGAAGCACAATATAATAAAATAGATAACAAAAAAATACATGGAAGATAAATAATAACACACAATACATATGTAGTTTAATTGGAAAAAAACAGCATTTACATTTTACCTCTTCTTTTATCAATTGCATTGTGATTTCCCTATTATATCTTTTTATAAGTTAGTTCTCCTTCAGAAAATTTAGTATGTTATTCTTATAAGTATATTAAATGCATGCATTTGTTTATCACTTATGTTAATAGAATAGAACAAGAAACAAATTATTAAAAACCTGTACATTTAATTAAATGTTAAAGAGTGTTTTGAGACATTAATTAGTCAATTAACAATTGAACCATGACAATATTTACCATGAAAATAATCAAACAAATAATTAATTATTAAAAATTCATTAACAAATACAATTTAAGAGATATTTTTATTGATTTACTAATAACTATTTACACAAAATCTAATAATTATTGAATGCTGATCAATCAGAAAAATTTGAAGGTTTAAGAAGAACAATTTGAAGGTTATTAGGCTCCCAAAAAAAATCAAACACACCTTGAAAAAAAGAAATATACTAATTTTCAATTATAATTATAAGTCTTGATTAAATTTCAATTTTTAAGCCTACTCATTTATTTTATAAGCCGTTGTCCAAAAGTAGAAATCAAAAATATTTCAATTAAAAATAAATACACGAAAGCTCAGAAATCCTATATTTATCAATTAATTCAGAAATTCTTAATTAAAATTATTTACCATAACTACACATGCAGAAACAAATAATTCAGGCGAAACTAATTTAGTTTTTTGGCATACTCTTTTTGGTCATAATTAACAGCTTATTATATTTACTTGATATTTAAAATCTGCTAAAGTGAATGAACTTTATTTTATAAATTATTTTTTTAAAGGGGATTGCACGCTTTGAAGAAAGTGTTTACATTTACTCTAAAGACTAATATTTAATGAGCACATACAGGGTGAGGCAAATAAAAGTGGCCCCTAAGTAGAGATAAGAATACGGCAGTAATGATGCCAAGTCAAAAACCAATACAAAACAGATTTTCTAACTGAACCTATTGATCGCTTCAATATTAAGCCAAAACAAACGCTTGGCGACTTATTTGCCGGCAACTACGCTATGGTTAGAGAAGCTAGTTGAAATGAAATATAAACAAGGGGTTTGTACAGCTAATCAAGAAAAATTCCCACTAGTGATTATTTCGGTCGTTATTTATCCTAGGGGATCGGACCTTTTTGTTTTTGTTAATGCAAACATTCTAAATTGATTGCAAGACGCAAAATTTGCATTATGGGGCGTCTTGATATAATACGACCTAAGATCTGAACTCTCCACTAGTCTGAGTAGCTCTAATGTGAAGCTAATCAGATCCAATCAATGCAAAAACAGGTTAAGGCGGCTTCAAGAGTTTTCCTCGCCAAGCATTTTAACATATTCCTATCTCTAGACCGGGGCCACTTTTATTTGCCTCGCCCAGTAGTAAAAAGGAGCATAGATGCGGCATTTTCCCAATTATAAATTTGAGTTTCGGTCATATTACAGCTTACGTTTTAGTTATTTTAATTAATATTATTAATGGAAACTAAACAAAAAAATATTTTTTCAAGGGTTTATTATATTTTGTCTTAGAAATATAGCATTACTAAGTTTTTATCACTTATTAATAGAGATTTAAAGTTCATTTTTAAATTTTTTATGATTATTTCTTGCGATTTGCGAAAATGCAGTATAACATAATTAGATTTTATAACATAATTAGTCCCTGTAAATCGTCAGTGTATCTAAGAAGTTTTAAATAATTAGAATATTTTTATGAACTAGTGAATGCGTATTGTAATCTGTAGGAGAAACACAAATGAAATATATATAGTATATTTGATTTTCTATATTGCAATTTTCAAGTCATTGTATGTACTATAAGTATAAATTCTTTAAATTTTTATTGAAATTTTTTTTTAAAAAAACCTGATTATTATCTATTAATTTTTATTGAATTTAACTATCAATCAGGTTCCAATATATGAATGACATACTTTATTGATAATTCATTGTACCCAACAAAATCTCATCTTACTTAGGGAGAGTTGTGCACCTAGGGTTTGATTTTTTTCAATCTATTTTTTTATTGAACTTACGATACACTTAAAATAGTTAAATATTAAATAAGTTAATAGTTAAACTTAGAGGCAATCGGCAGTTAGGGCTCACTCGGAGCCCGAATAGAGTGGCAAAAGTGCTAGTTAATTTATAATTTTGATACTGAGAAAGGAAGTACGCCCAGGGCAAAGGCGGGAATGGAGCCCTCCCCTGTTACAGCGCCTAGCGTTATGGCCCGCGATCAGAACCACTCGGCCATCGGGTCCCACATGCCACCCTGTATTGTTTCCGTGTTGGTCCATGGTGCGGTTGGTAGCTTCAGTCTCTATCCTACTATAGAACTCCTTGGTATTCACTTAACCAATGTTCTAAATTACGAGGCGCACTTGGCTATGTTGAAGCTCCTAAATTAGGCAAGATAAATAGACAACTGGAAACGATTAAATTGCCAAAAAACAAAAAAGTTGGACTGTGGGGCACCCTGTGGTCAGTGTCTTGATCTACGGATCTAATATAATATTTTCAAAACTTAATTGATTATTTGTTTTGATTTCCAAAACAATACATATTACAAGTGGAAGGTCCCGCGATCGAGTTGTCTCTGAAAACCCACCGAGTATATGCAAAGTACGTGCTCTTTAAATCTGTTGGGTCCGAAAGTCCTGTTGGAGGTCATTGCGCAGTTTCCCAAGGGTATAGGTTCCTGGAGACTATTTCCCTCCCCTTCAGGGACATGTCTAAATTGTGAAGTGGTGATAGATGGCAGCATCTGTCACGTATATGTGTGCATGTGCGTGTGTGTTGTGACTGTCTCACTTGACGAAGGTTTTTAAGCGGCTCTCTGAGCAAGCACACAAGCCTGAAAATATGTGTGTATACCAAACAACCAATAAACAACCAAAAAGTTAGCTTTATTAAATAGTTGCTGTAAAGTGTGAAAGCTCAAAATGTGGTAATTTCAAATAATAGTTCTATGTAGCATATGTAAACTTCGGTTAGGGAGGGGGGGGGTGTGGAAGGGGGGAGGGGGAATGGGTGTATGTTTAAAATACACATTTTCCCACCATACATTTTTTGACTTTTTCTTTGAAATATTATTTTTAGATGATCTCTAATTATTTTTATTGGGTTTTTAGAATCTGGCAACAAAATTCATTCATTCAGATTCTTGTTCTTTAATAAGTTTTGTTGCAGCTGCTATTAGAATTCACACACTCGAAAAAACTTTGTTCTATTTATTTTATAAAACATGCTGTGCTCTATAGCATTGTGACATGCACTAGCCATATCTTGAAGGGTGTTTTCTGCAAAAATATCTAAGAAAAATACCTATTTTTAAATTTTTAATAATTATTTTTAGGCAGTGGGGTAGAGTGGTGGTATGGTTAGGCTTAGCTGTTACTGTAAGATGTAATGGAGTTTTGGTTTTGGAATGAACTCAAATGAAGAGTACACGGGAAAAACCGATTGATTTTTCAGAGAAGTTTCCCTAGCAGGCCACTTTGGCGATGATAGCGAGTGATCGCCTAAACTTGTGTAAGGAAACCAGTTCCTACCATAGATATCACAGTTAAATTAATATAGTGGCAGATCACGTGACCCCCAATGCTATCGACGGGACGCGCAAGCAATGAAGTCAGTGTTGTAGGTCACGTGATATGCCAGTGTAGTACTATCTCTGTGGTTCCTAGCTACCAAGTTCAGGCGATTGGCGATCCCGACGCTTGGACGAAGCGAAGAAGAAGAGAAACCGGTTTTATGCCGCCAAGCGGGCAGTTGCGGCAGTCCGCCTAATAAATCAATCGCTTCTTCCCGTGTACTCTTCAAATTGGATTATATTGGAGGATATTAATTAAAAAAAAATTAATGTAATTAAAATATACAGTGTTATTAAAAAAACACTAAATAAGAAGATTAATTAATAAGATTTTAAGGTTAAATTAGATTTTTTTTTAATTTAATATATTAGGTTTAAAATTTTTAAAGAATGTGTCCAGCAGGCATGCTACGTATAATGTTTTTATTTGCAATTAATTTATTATATGATACAACCTAGAACTGAATAATATAAAATACTTAACCGAATCAGGCTGGAAAAATATTAATAATTTCCATAAATATTCTATTATTATTATTATCTCTAAAAGTTAGCTTTTCTAAAAAAAGGTGAAGAGGAATATAAGGGATGATTTTGTTTCAATTTGATCTAGGATTCGTGATTTCATTATATTCTTAAATTTGAGGTACCCCGATTTTCCCCCACCCTGGGGGGGAAATAAGGGCATGAAACTATGTTCTCTAAATTGCCAGATATTAGAGCATACAGTGGGGAAAAAATTAAAAATATCCATATAATTGAAACCTGAACAGTTCAAATGCATAATATATACAAAAAAAAATTCCATGAAAAATAGTTAAAAAGTAGGATTTTAATGAGAAGATTTTGAAAATGCCTTATTTTACCCTATTTTCCCCCACCCCCACCAATAAAGTGTGAAATCTTAAAATATGGTAATTTCAAATAATAGATATTTGTAGCATATGTAAACTTTGGTGTGCTATATTACATTCTCAAATAACCTCAATCCAAAATCCCAAAATAATAATTAAAATTTAGTTTATAACCCCTCCTCCTATATTATTATATTTTATTACAATTATACATTCAATTTGGTAGCCAACTGCAGATAAATAACACTAACTTATAGCTTAAAGAAATAACGATGTATTAAATAAATGAATTTTAATTTGAAAAATTTTATTTGTAAAAAATAAGTGTTAAAATAATTTTTAAAAAAATATTGAAATTAAAGTTTATACATTTTTTTATGTTTTAAATTTTAATTAGAATCTAAAACAAAATTTTTAATTATATATGCTTCAATTTTACATTAGATTCGTCGAGATTTCCCATCCCAACCAATCAATGGCCCACAAAGAGCTTCTTCCTACGTCACCGCAAGCAGAAAATGAAATTATTTTATCCCATGACGATTTACGCACGTCTTTTGGTTCAATTTGGAAATGTCAAAGAGTCATAAAATATGTCGCTCGTGTTTTTGTCTGCAACACAAATGGTGCATTCGAATTTTACAAACACGCCCCCGAAAATCGAACATCTATTTTCCTACGTTTCTTAAACATGCGGAAAACAGCTGAAAGGAGGACCGGGTGGCCCAGTGGTTAGGTTAGGTTTGAATTATCGTTGCACTAGAGCTACATGAGGGCTATTGGCGACGGGCGTCGTATTTTAGAACCACAATCAAGTGACGAGCCGATACCTGAGTAGGCACCCAACGCAACCGTTAAAAATGACACCTGAGTATGCACCCAACACAACCGTAAAGGTTGACGCAGCGTTGTAATTTTAACGCATGTGTAAAGTGCTCTACCTACTCAAGGAATTATTCATCTGACACTTTGGCTGCACGGACCATTTTTTAGGTCGGCACTTATTTTGTCTATACCCGGATCCGAACCTGGGACGTCCCGCATGCAAGGCGAACGCCTTAACTAACTGGGCTCCCCAACCCCTTGAGAGAATATTAAGAATTAAACCTATTTACATTAGAAATGATAAAATTAACTGATAATGATGCATAATGTATTGCTATTTATATATGCTATGATTTTATAGAACTGTTCAGATGTTCTTATAGTACGGTAGAACTTACTGAAAATTACATAGCCCTCGTGTAGCTCTAGTACGACGTTAATTAAAACATAACATAACCATAACTGGAAATTAAGATGAATTGTTCAAGAAAATTCCCTTAGTTGTAGATCCCACGCTATTGGGATAAATAAACTGTGTTAGCTAGAGGTTGATTAAACTTGCTCTTTCGATAGAACAGGAAGATGCAGAAAGATACAGGGTGTTTATAAAATGATGCTCGCTATTCGGAGTGGTCTGTAGCTTTAATGAATAATCCAAATGCAAAAAACTTTAAGACACTTACTAATCAAGAAGGGGGAAAAAGAATGGAATCATAAAAAATAAACTCGTCACTTCACGGTTCTAAATTACGAGGCGTAATTGGATGTGTTGGCCGTAATAAACCATAATTGGCTATGCCTCATAATTTAGAACCTTGGTCAGGAGACGAGTTTCTTTTTTATGATTCCATTCTTTTTGAAAAAAACAAACTCGGCTCTTGACCAGTGTTCTAAAATACAAGGAGTAATTAGCTGTGTTGGCCGTACTTGGCCATAATTGACGACGCCTCGTAATTTAAGACCCGGTCAATAGACGAGTTTGTTTTAATGATTATTCTTTTTTTATGATTTTTTTTTAGGATTCTATTTTTTTAATGATTTCATTCTCCTCCCCCCCCCCCCCTTCTTGATTAGAGTGTCTCAATTTTTGATGCATTCGGATTATTCATTCAAGCTACAGACCATTCCGAATAGCGAGCGTTGTTTTATAACCACCCTGTATAAGCCAATTTGATTAGTAGAGTTAAAAAGTAGTCGAAGATTAGCAGAATTAGTATAATGGCGTTTACCAATGTCGTTTTTACCAATCAACACGAAATTGTGACTTTGGTACTTTGCCTTGTGATATCTTAAACAGGTGTTGTCAGTAGGGAAGAATACAATCAGTTCCTTACACAGAGAACTAAATAAGCGGTTCCATGAACAAGCACACAAGCTGGAATATATATGTATCATATGTATCAACTAAATAGTTATTGTAAACAAAACAGATTGTCTATCTAATAGTAAAATAGATATTGATTTGGTGACTGCTCTGTAAAATTTTATTGTGCAAAGTTACTAGGGGAGAGTGTTGTACCTTGGGACAATTTTTACGTTTTAATTTTTTTCTTCGATAATTATAGTCAAAATAAAAATTTCAAAGCAGCATTTCAACACACCAATATATTAATCTATAATATATTTTTTTTAAATTCTGGCAGCTTGAAATTAACAAATTGCCACTCATTTAAAGTAGAGAGGATAAACTGTCCCAAAGTACAACATGATGTTGTACCTTGGGACACGCTTTATAATTCAGTCAATAGTCATACACTTGAACTAATTTGTGTCAGGAGAAACAAACTTTATTTCAAAATACATCAGAAAATGTGCTCTTTAGAACATTTCATCACACGGAAGGAAAAAGATTTATCAGGTGCTGCCAGAATTATATTTTCAAACTTCAATCATTATAAAATATATCCAAAACAAAGCTGAGTTGTATTTTACATGTTTTGTGGAATTGCTCTTAAAATAAATAATAAAGATATTTTTATTTATCCAAATTATTAAGAATTTAATCAAATTATTAATACTGTCCCAAGGTACAACACACTACATGGTTTAAATAAAAGCAAGATAGTGGCCAATCCAAATGCATTATCATTATTTTCTCATAACCAAAATATTTTAAAATATTCTCTTTTATGAAGAAAATAAAATGCAGTTGACTTTTTGTAAGAGTACTAAGGTAAAAAATTATATTAGAATGAGAAAAATATTTACTTTGGGGTAATGAAATATTATTTTTTGTCACCATTTCATCATTTCAATGATGCTAGTGTTAAATTTTATTATGATGATGTCTGTTGGTTAAGGCTACTATTAGAAATAAACAATGTATGAATATTGCCAATAGATTCTTAGAAATTGTCAGTGTCCCAAGGTACAAGCGTCCCAAGGTACAACACTCTCCCCTATATGGAACTGATGGAAGCTTCCAACGACTTGGAATGGAAATTACACCAAATTTATATAAAAATACAATAAGAAGTTTACTCCAAGTTTGTGGTTTACCATAAGGTACTCCATAAATTTAGTATAACGTTGCACAAAATTTTACATTGTAAAATGAATAGCTGAGTTAAAAAAAAAAATTACGTTGTAAAATTTTACATTGTGAAATGAATAGCTGAGTTAAGGTGAAAGTTCGTTGAAGGCTGTTTTTGTTATAGATTTGTAATGTACATTTTGTTTTTATATATTTACATAGTTTCTTTCTAAATCAAATGCTGCGGTTATTTTGTGAATAACTGGTAATACGTAAATTATTAAATCAGATTAAGAAATTTTCGTACTTTTGAAACAGCAACTTTGAACCTTTACCGAATTTCATACTTTGGGAATATATCTTATACAAAATATAGATGAAGAATCTAAATTTAAGAATTATATATTTCTGTAGTACTTAGTAACAAATTGATTTATCGAAGTCACTAACATGCACATTTTTATTCCAAAATTTAATTATCGAAGTAATATCAACAACATTTACATTTCCCTAAGGAATCCTAAAACGTACACACCCGAACAGTTTTCAATAAATATTACATTATTGTTATTTACCGAATGGTACCAAGGGGTCAACTAATGCATATTTCTACAACATTAATTCAAAATAGTTACAAATATTACTAAGACTTTAATAAGTTAATGAAAGTAGCAGTGAATACTTCATTCGATTAAGTATGAATGTTAATTGTGTGGAAGAAGTTTGTTACTGCAGTTGTTTTATCGTAATTCAAGATAAGTGTAATTACTCAAATTGCATCGAAACAAAGTGCTATAATGAGAAATGCGAATGGTTTTGATAGTCGGGCTAATATAACGAGTTTATTCAAACGTAAATGATATATGTAATTATGCAGTTACCCGTGGAAGTTACAAATAAATAGTTTTATGGTTGTACAGCTTCATGTTCATTTCGCTTTATTTTTATATTTAGGATGTGAAAGTGAGAGTTATAATTTGGTAATTTAATAGTTTAAGTCTGAATATTTCTAGCCTCCTTTAGGAGCTGTAACACCGCTAATTGCGACTCTTTATTTAGAAACCTGGTCAAATAACGAGGTCGACACCTGAGCGGGCACTTAACAGAACTTTGAGCAACACCGTACGCTAACGCCGTCGAGACTTGGGACTCCACTGTTAATCGACATCGATTCAAATGTTTGTGGTTTGTTTAACTGTGCTTAAGATCTCTTTTCGTAGGGGAGAGCGGGGGAATGGCGCCACCTTAAGGGAAATTGAATACTTATGCAGAATTGTGTTGCAATTAATGTAAATTGTAATGAGCATAGCATACTACAGTTCATAACCTAGTGGTGATTTTTTAAAATTTAAATCTTTAATAGAATTTTAATAAAATTTATTTTTCTAAAAGGTTGCACACTGGCAGAATTACCCCGCTACCTGGGGTAATGCCGCCACATTACTGGGGTTATGCCGCCACATCAATAAACAAAGCAAGTAAATAAAGGAAAATGTTTAATAAAGCAATACATATAGTACTAAAATAGATTTAATTAGCCTTGGAATGACAAATTGTACAGGCACAGATACACTTTTTTTAACTTTCCATTTGCAACTAACTGGGCAGTTTTTTTTAAGTTTCGTTGGTCTATTTGGTCATTTCAGTTATTCTTTTCCAAATACGTGGCATCTGGAAAGAAAACTAAAAAGTTCCATTTTACGGGTTATGCCATCATCCTTATGTGGTTGGCTGCATAACCTCAGAGTGATGTGGCGGCAGTACCCCAGTAAGACAAAATGGCATAGACGGCTTGTTTAGGGGAAGGTAGATAGCCTAGCATCCAAACTAACAACGTGATAACATAGCAAAATAATTACTCTTTTCAATGATATATAACTGATTTATATATAACTTAGAGATAACAGCCACTTATGTCTTAATATCAGAAGGCCCAAATTTAGATGAAAATCACTAAAAACCGTATTTTTTTTATAACTTTACACCGACTCACCACAAGGCCATTAGCTTCTCTACTACAAATTACTTTGCTTCCTGCTACAGGTCAGCGATCACAGCCCCCTTCCCACTCACACCGCTGCTGGCGAGATGCAAGGGGTGGCGGCATTGTCCGGGGTGGCGGGATTGCCCCGCCCTCCCCTCGGCTTTAAATGAGCAAAACACGATCATTAAAGCGAAACAAATAAATACAAAACTATTTAAAAACACAACAAATATAGGGAAATGGAAAGCAACATGTTTATTATGATGCCCTACATGTACTAAGAACTCATTACCAAATTTGTTATTTATATCATTTTTTAGTGCTGGAGGTAGAGTGGTTTCATACAAACGAAAGTATTGATAGACGAGCCAATGTTAAAAAAACACTATTTCAATTTCTAAATATATTTTTAATTTCTTTCTTTCTTCTCTTTTTTTCAACCAATACCCCTCCAAAACAAATGGAAAAATTCAAAAACTCAATTTCGTATTATCAATTTCAAAGCAATACTTTCGTTACCTTGCATTTCATATAAGGTAGTTGAAAGTATTAGTTTAAAACTACGATTAAAACTGAATTAGTGCTCCATTTAAAAAAGGCTACATGAAAGCGGCCAAATGCGATTCATCAAATAAAGATATTACAATACGGGGGTACAAGCGAACTAAGGCTTATAAAGCGGGTCTCTGATCAAGCATACAAGCTGAAATATGTATACACTACAAGCAAACTCTCAAGTTATACTTAGCACGCTTTAAAAAAGGTTGGCATTGCTCAAATCTATTCCAAAACCTATTCTTCAAATGGCGACATTACAATACAAAGTTACAAGCGAACTCTTAAGCTATACTAAGCACACTTTAGAATGGTAGGCAATGCCTTTAAATCTATTCCTTAAGAGAAATTCCTTTTTAACAATACGACAATTAACGATACGATTTTTAACGATAAGATACGAAGTTACAAGCAAATTCTCAAGCTATACATAGCACACTTTACAAAGGTAGCATTGCTTAAATGTATTCCTAAACCAATTCTTTAAATGGCGACATTACAATACGAAGTTACAAGCGAACTCACAAGCTATACTTAGCACACTTTACAATGGTAGGCATTGCTTAAATCTATTCCTAAACCAATTCTTCAAATAGCGACATTACAATACGAAGTTACAAGCAAAATCTCAAGCTATACTTAGCACACTTTACAATGGTAGCAAAAGCTTTTAACTCTATTCCTTAAGAGAAATTCCTTTTTAACGATACGACAATTAACGATGCGATTTTTAACGATAAGATACGAAGTTACAACCAAATTCTCAAGCTGTACTTAGCACACTTTACAAAGGTAGGCGTTGCTTAAATCTGCTCCTAAACCAATTCTTCAAATAGCGACATTGCAATACGAAGTTACAAGCAGACTCTCAAGCTATACTTAGCACACTTTACAATGGTAGGCATTGCTTAAATCTATTCCTAAAACCGATTCTTCAAATAGCGACATTACAATACGAAGTTACAAGCAAAATCTCAAGCTATACTTAGCACACTTTACAATGGTAGGAAATGCTTTAAATCTATTCCTTGAGAGAAATTCCTTTTTCACCTCATTTTGAGCCTTTCCTTTCTCTCGCATGCGTAAGCGCTGTTTACATAAAATGATTTTCGTGTCCTAAGTCTCAGCTGGGTAGTTAAAGTGTAGAATCGAGTCCCACGACGGAATTAACAAGCGTGGAAGTACGGTGCTTTAAAATGCATTCCAATATCGAACGAATTTCAAAATGAAGTTCACTCTATTGGTATGGCAGAATTGTAACTAGGGTTTGTATTTACCGACATTTTTATTTACGGTTATTTAGTAATTTTTCATAACACTAATTTACTTGTGAACTGCAAAAATTTCATTCACTGGTAAATCTATGAATGTAACATTTTAATACTGAAGAACGTCCATAATGTTATAACGTTATTTTTTCCCAATGAATTAGTCAATGTTAAGTTTTGTGCATGCTTTTAAAATAATTTCGTTTAATGTACTCATAATCAAATAATCATAGATTTTCGTATTCTATTTCTATACAAAATACATATGTCAACTTAAATCGTTTTTTTTTTAATATATACAGTTTTATAAAGTAACAATATCTAACTATTCATTTTTTTGTTAAGTGCATTGCAAAACGTTACAGTATAAAGCGATGTAAACTTTCAAAACATCTAAGTAACCTTACACTACAAAAGAGAGTAAGGTTACACCACGAAAAGTAGTTAGGCTACACCAGATTGGCAAAGAAAAGTTACAACACAAAAACGGAGTAAAGAAGAAACAAGAGGGGCCAAAGTTGGAGGCAGCCAAAGCCAATAGTTTTGTATAAAGTTTTTCACATTTATGGAATTCAGTAAGTTTACTTAAAAAGTGATGACATTTTAAATTCAAAAATCATGGTAAGATTAAGCAGATTTTTTACAAAGTAAAGCTTATTTGCCAGGTTTGTTATTTTTGCAATATTATCAATAAAATATGCTAAATAATCAATTAATACAAATATCGAAGCATTTTTTTTAAATATCGAATTACATTAAAAATAGTGCAAAATTTTTGAAGCCAATCTAAAACCAAAATTTGAGATTTTCCGTTCAACTAATACATTGATTTACCGAAATCCCGAATCGACTTATTTTAATAGCACTAAAAATACTTGAAAGTTTTACTATCTTCAATTACTTCGACCTACCGGTAGCCAAGGCGAAAGTCTTTACCGACTGAGTCCCCCAGCCCTGTCGAGTTGTATGAAATATTAAGTGGAGGTTTTACCACATTTAGGCAGTTTCGTTGCGCTAATCGTGAAATAGAAACAGACAATTATAACATAGCTGTTCTGGCAATTTGAACAGGGGCCTATGGGAAAACCCACTAACTCCCTAATACAATCCTGGCCTAGATACAATCAACCCCTAATATCACAATGGGAACACCCTTTATATCAGGATGATAGAGATTATAATATCCTGATGGAGTAGACCAGTGGAGAGGGGATCGATTGGTACAAAATAAATGCTTACATTAACAAAACCCCACTAATTATGGTTATTAAGGGTACGCCCGAGCAATGCCATGTTTATAAAGCTAGTATAAATATAATCTCT
Source organism: Hylyphantes graminicola (assembly GCA_023701765.1). NCBI lineage: Eukaryota > Metazoa > Arthropoda > Arachnida > Araneae > Linyphiidae > Hylyphantes > Hylyphantes graminicola. The sequence continues at coordinate 13,918,046 of CM043115.1, forward strand.
TCTCAGAATTGTGATTTATCGCATCATAACCAACTTCTCAACTATAAATTGATAAATAAAAAATATATAAATATTTTTGCAGAATACCTATTAATTGTGCCACTTTAAAACTAAATAAAATGATAGTTACAAAACTAAGATATAATAGGAGAGGTTTTGGTAACGTAAATTACTTGTAATTTATACAAATTTCAGTTCCAATAATGCCAAACTGGCCCCGAAAAGTGCTAAAGGAGAAAATGTTACGAGAAATACTGGGGGAGAAATCGTTATTTTTAACTGCAGGGTGAACTTCCCAATTCGAGGTTTTACCAATTTCTCTTTCTCTGATTCTCAAGGGTATTTTGTTCTTTTTAAAATGTTCAAAAAAGTGGAAACTGTAGACTAGTATTAGATTCAAAATCGATTCCTTTAAAAAAATTACAATTTACATATTTTTACACTTACTGAAGTTTAAAAAGCTGGTTTGTTTCAATTAAAAAATTCTTCGAGTTCTGTGAACTGTAAAAGTAAAAGAAAGCGGTATAGAGTTTATTAAAAATTGTTTTTGGCTCATTATTTTCAATAAATATATCCTTTAAAAATGAATATGTATTTTTAAAAAATGGATTTTAGTACTAAGTCATGTGAAATACTTTTCTTAGAAAAAAACCTTTAAGTTCACAATTTATTGGAGAAAAAATTAATTTGTTTTAATGACTACAGTTGGAAATTACGAGCTGTAAGTGGATGTGTTAATTCTCTTTAAAGACATGGAAATATTCAGCAAAAACCATTAGCAATCCAAACATACCACGAGTGTCATAAAAAAAATGTCCGGAAGGAAAACACCCATATATTAAATTAAAATGTAGACTCTTGTTTTTGCTAGCTGACATTTTTTCCCGTATGTAAAAAATGCCACATGTTTTATTCGCAACACCGCAAAACAAACATCTAGTTTTTCACTCAAATTATTTTTCGTCAGGTTTTACAAAGAGATCAACGGTTGTGTAGGTGTAATGCACTCCATTTAAGAAAGAACTATGGTTTTTGTTCTAAATTGGACATTAAGAAATTATAATACATTGTAGGTCATATTTATTTGAAAAAAAATAATACAAACTTAAGCGAGTATTCCCTAGATTTCTGTTGTGAAACAACAATTTTTAGAAAAAAAAAGAAGTATAACACGTCATGAGTATATTAAACACCAAATACTTTAAATATTCCCAAAACCTGTACTGTGTAAATTAAATTCTTTTTATCAGGATAAAGTTAGCACTAAAAAAATTATGGAACACAGGAATAAAACAAACTTTTCCAAAAGAAGAATAAAAAATATCGGAACAAATTATTGGAACAAAATATTGGACTTCAACCTTTAACCTGCTTTTCAGTGTATTACATCCAGAAAATGTCAGGCATTTCCAAAAACCCGCATACTGAGAATAAAAAAAAGCAAAGCAAAAATAACCTGACCAACAACATCATACAAATATTTACTGATAGAACTTCTCCCCTATCTATAGAAAAAGTTCCGCCTCTATTTCTGCACTATTGAATGGCAACTATAATATTATTTATTTTACCTTCTCAAAAAAAAAAAACAGTTCACCGGGCTGTAAGGAGCCTATGGTCCGGACCCCGGACTTGAGATCGGAAGGTTGAGAGTTCGAGACCCGGTTGCCACTGAAGACTTACCGAGTATACGCGGAGTACGTGCTCGTAAAATCTGTTGGGCCCGAAAGTCCTGTGGTCGGTCATTGCACAGTTCACCATGGGTACAGGTTCCTGGAGAAAATGTCCCTCCCCTTCAGGGACATGTCTAAATTGTGGAGGTGTTGCCATCTGTCGACAGATGGCAACATCAGTCATATGTATTTGTGTGTGTCTTGTGTTGTCCTACTGGACGATGGTTTATAAGCAGGTCCTTGCGACCAAGCACACAAGCCTGAAAATATATGTAAACCAATCCAATAAACAGTTCACCAACTGTGATATTGGTTGGAAATAAAGAATTAGAACTTTACTTCAGCATATTTGGCACTTTGGAGTTCGTTTCTTTGTCTGCGAATATTTTACAATCAAAAGTCTTAATAATTCTTTTGTTACTGTTTTTTTTTCTTGATTTCTCAGTATTATTTTCTAGTCTAGCTTATATTTAAAATATACTTACTTCAAACTACAATCATTTCCGTCTGAATTAAATTCCGTCTGCTTTTCAATGTATCACATCGAGAACATTTCGGATATTTTCTGAAATCCCGCATTCTACGAACAAAAAAAAAAGAGCAACAACATCCTACCACGATATCATTATCACATGCGATGAAAAGAGAACTCTACGTTTTCATTTATAGAATGAGAGAATTATTTTAACGTTTCAAAGAACAACAGCACACCAAATATTATTTCGGCTGGAATAAAGAAATAAAACGCTACTTAAACATATTTCGTGTCTTAAAGTGCGTCTCTTTGTCTGCGCATATTTTACAATCAAAAGTATTTTTTTGTCTGAATTATTCTTTAACTTAAAAAAACTAAACTCCCCGGCGTAACAGCCCATTACTGGGCCAAGGCCTGCTGTGCCCATTTCACCTATCGTGACCTAGGGCTCCGGGGTGCAAAGCATATGTCTCGGTAAGGTGGTCAGCCTCCGTCGGAACACCCAGTGTTTAGTTCCAAAGCATGCTTGGTACATATTTCATCGACCCACTCAAGGGATGAAAAGATGGGTCAACCTCGCCCAATCCGGGATTCGATTCCCGGACCTGTGGCGTGGCAATGCGAAGCACTACCACTAAGCTTCTGGGCCTCTTAACTATGTTTCTTATTTTCAAGTGAAGTTCATATTAACGCATATTTCAAACTGCAATCTCTTACGACTGAAAACCTGCTTTTCAATGATCTTATATCACTATCACAACCGACGAAGAAAGAAGTCCCCCTCCCCCCCCCCCCCCTCAATATGTAGAAGAGTTTCGCCCCTTTCTCTGTTCTCATGATTGATACTATTTGTAATATTACTTTAAGCTCTGGAAAAAGATAAACATTAAACAGTACATCAAATATGATTTTAATTTGGAAAGAAACAAATAAAAAAACATTACTCTAGTTAGTATTTGGTAGTTTAAAGTTTGTCTATTTGACTGTGAATATTAAAAAAAAATATTAAGTTTTTTATTCTTTGAATAATTCTTTTGGTTCTGATTTATTTTATTATTCCTTAAACTATATTTTCTATTTAGTATAAAAATATATTTTAACCTACAATCTTTTACCACTAAAAACTCCTTGTCAATGTATTAAATCCCGAAAAACCCTTATTCTGCCAAAGAAAAACAGCAAAAAAATAACATCCTACTTATATCACCATCACAACCGACCAAGAAAGATATCTCCCCCCTTCCCCCCCCCCCCCCCCCATGTGAAGAGGAGTTCAACCCCGATCTCCGTTCTCATGGAAGCTACTATGTGCAAAATTATTTTAACTTCTGAAAAGATAAACATTAAACAGTACATCAAATATGATTTTAGTTGGAACGAAACAAATAAAAAAACATTACTCTAATATAGTATTTGGTAGTTTAAAGTTTGTCTATTTGACTGCGAATATTTTAAAATTATTAAGTTTTTTATTCTCTGAATAATTCTTTTGTTTCTGATTTATTTTCTTATCCCTTAAACTATATTTTCTATTTAGTATAAAAATATATTTTAACTTACAATCTTTTACCACTAAAAACTGCTCTCAATCCGGAAAATTTCAGATATTTTCAAAAAAAAACTCATTCTGCCAAAGAAAAACAGCAAAAAAATAACAACATCCTACTGATATCACCATCACAACCGACGAAGAAAGATATCTCCCCCCTCCCCCATGTGAAGGTTCAACCCCTATCTCCGTTCTCATGCATGCTACTATGTGTAATATTATTTTATTTTCTGAAAAGATAAACATTAAACAGTTCATCAAATATGATTTTAGTTGGAACGAAACAAATAAAAAAAACATTACTCTAATATAGTATTTGGTAGTTTAAAGTTTGTCTATTTGACTGCGAATATTTAAAAAATTATTAAGTTTCTTATTGTCTGAATAATTCTTTTGTTTCTGATTTATTTTCTTATCCCTTAAACTATATTTTCTATTTAGTAAAAAAAAAAATTTAACCTACAATCTTTAACCACTAAAAACTGCGTTTCAGATATTTTCAAGAAACCCTCATTCTGCCGAGAAAAACAGCAAAATAACAACATCCTACTGATATCACCATCACAAACGACAAGGAAAGAACTCCCCCTCCCCCATCTGTAGAGGAGTTCCGCCCCTATCTCCGTTCTCATGAATGGCGACTATGCAAATGCGCGCCCCTACCATTGACTGGGGGCTGCTCCAAGAGAGTGTCGAAAATAGTAACCGGATATCGATTGCGATCTTGGGAGGCGAATACCATTGTTAAAGCTACCGGATCAGCTGATAGTATAGAGAGAGAGGGGAAAAAGGGATCTTTTTATAGGGATTATTCGGAAGGGGAGGTTAAAAGGGAAAATAAGAGATAAGTTGAAACGTTTTTTGCTGTGTATTTCTATCCTCTGTACTTGTACAACCCCGTATACCACAGTTTCTTGATTTACTACTATATACAACATTAAATGGTATGTCTAAACCAGTGTACTCGGGGACTACATATTAATTATGTATTTTTTGTACTATATTCTTTAGTATATTTGATTTGTAGAATGACTAATAGTAGGTGGGTTTCGAATCCCGATTCTCCAGGGAAGGCTCAATCTTGATTCTTGTAATGTAATGTAATCGATTCCGGCTGCCTATTTCTAACCTCCCTTAGGAGCTTTGCGATTCTTGTATGGGAACCACTCAGCAATGAGAGGATACGGAAGGTTGAGTTGAGTTGAATGCTGTTGGCTGTTTATTTCCATCCTCTGTACTTTTGCAACCCCGTACGCCACAGCTTCTTGATTTACTATACAGTATTAAATGTCTAAACCAGTGTACTACGGAGACTCCTAGATTAATTGTGTATTTGTACTATATTCTTATGTATATTCGATTTATAGAATGACAGGTTGTAGGTGGGTTTCAAATTTCGATTCTCCACTCTCCAGGGAAAGCTCGATCTTGATTCTTGTATGGGAACCACTCAGCAATGAGAGGGTACGGAAGGTTGAGTTGAGATTAATGCTGTTGGCTGTTTATTTACAGCCTCTGTACTTTTACAACCCCTCGTACGCCACAGCTTCTTGATTTACTATTATATACAGTATTAAATGAAATATATAAACCAGTGTACTCGGGGACTCTTACAGATAATTTATGCATTTCTTGTTCGATATTCTTATGTACATTCGATGTGTAGGATGACTGGTAGTAGGTGGGTTTCGAATCTCGATTCTCCAGGAAGGCTCGATCTTGATTCTTGTATGGGAACCACTCGGCCATGAGAGGGTACGGAAGGTTGAGTTGAGTTGAATGTTGTTGGCTGTTTATTTCCAGTCTGTACTTGTACAACCCCCCTCGTACACCACAGCTTCTTGATTTACTATTATATACAGTATTAAATGAAATATGGGCTGTAAGGAGCCTAGTGGTCCGGACCCCGGACTTGAGATCGAAAGGTTGAGAGTTCGAGACCCGGTTGCCACTGAAGACTTACCGAGTATACGCGGAGTACGTGCTCGTAAAATCTGTTGGGTCCGAAAGTCCTGTGGTCGGTCATTGCGCAGTTCACCATGGGTACAGGTTCCTGGAGAAATTTCCCTCCCCTTCAGGGACATGTCTAAATTGCATAGGTGGCGACAGATGGCAACATCTGTCATATCTGGACGACACTCTGTCCTTCACCCAGCACATAAATTCTGTTATTAACCGTTGCTTTAGTTTTTCAAATACATTTAAACAAGTTGTGGGATTTAACTGGGGGGTCAAATCAAACTTTCTAAAACTTTGGTACTTAACCGTAATTGAGAAAATTTTATCTTATGCTGCTGGTGTCTGGGGTGCTGCCCTAACCAAATTCCAATCTGAGAAATTACTGTCTCTTCAGAGAATTTTTCTTATCAGGATCCTGGGTGCTTACCGCACTACGCCTAATAGTGCTCTTTCCGCGTTGTCGGGTATCCCTCCGGTTAACCTAACTATTTTAACTCTGGCGAGAAAATTTCTGTTTTTACAAGGGGAGTATGATTTCCAAGATGATACCTTTCCTAAATTAGATAATTTTGATTGTAAACGTGCCTTCTGTTCCATTCCCTCTCAGTTCAAATTTTTAAAATTAAATACTTTACCCAATACATTCTCGCCAGAGGAAACCTTTGACATTTACACAGATGGCTCGAAAATCTCCGATAAGGTGGGCTTTGCTGTGGTGATTTTTAAAAATAATATTGTCATTGAAAATTTTTACTTCAAACTTTCCCCATTTAATTCCGTCTTTCAAGCCGAGATGGCGGCAATTTGTTTTGCCGTGTCTTGGGCTGGAGAAAACAATTGTTTCGTTAACATATTTACAGATAGTTTATCTTCAATACAGGCTTTTGAGGGGACGGGCGGAACGACGGCTTTTGTTCTTCGCTGTAAAATCGCTCTCATCAATAATTTAAAACATTTTAACTTGCACTGCGTTAAAGCCCACGCCAATATTGAAGGCAATGAAATGGCAGATTTTTGGGCCAAGACCGGGGCATTTATTGGTGAGCCATTTATCATTCCAGCACCACTTTCTAAATTAAAATCTTACCTAAAATCACAACTCTTAATCTTATGGCAAAATTATTGGAACAATGCAACCACCGGACGCAGACCCCTTAAATTTTATCCAAAAGTTAATTTAAAGTTTCTACTATACAATAAATGTTTACTTTATTTTGTCACCGGTCATGGCCCTTTCCTTGCTTATCTATTTAGATTTAATATTAAGCCGTCCTCCGCTTGTCCCTGCAATAACGGAGAGGGAGATCCCGACCATTATCTTTTTTCATGCCCATATACAAAGGATTTTCACATAACCATGCCGTCTGACGGTCTTGAGGAGGTGTGGTTTCGCAATATACTTAAAAATAGGAATTCAATTTATAAAATTACCCAATGCATTAATATATCCTTCTGTATCTGCAATCCACCTAGAACTTCATAATTCACTGCTTTAAAAATATTCACTGTATTAGAAACGGTCACTTGCGTTAGTTTTGTATATTTCTTTTTTGGGCCCCTTGCTCCGTTGAGCCCCATTGATTTGTAGAATTGATTTTATAGAAAGAAGTTACTGTTCTTACTCATCTATGTAAGCACGTATATTATTTATACTATTGTTAATACTTATATTAATTTATTATTATAGATATGTATTATTTTGTTTAAGTTTCATTCGAGTGCCACTCCCGGACTGGGGGCCTTAGGTCATAACGCACAGGGCAATTCTTGCCTTGCGTTCCCAGTTCTGGGCTATGTAATGTAACATCTGTCATATGTGTTTGTGTGTGTCTTGTGTTGTCCTACTTGACGATGGTTTATAAGCGGGTCCTTGCGACCAAGCACACAAGCCTGAAAATATATGTAAACCAATCCAATCCAATCCAATGAAATATCTAAACCAGTGTACTCGGGGACTCCTAAAGATTAATTATGTATTTTTTGTTCGATATTCTTGCGTACATTCGATTTGTAGGATGACTGGTAGTAGGTGAGTTCCGAATCTCGATTCTCCAGGGAAGGCTCATTCTCGATTCTTGTATGGGAACCACTCTGCAGTGAGAGGATACGAAAGGTTGAATTGAGTTTAATGTTTTTGGCTGTGTATTTCTAGACTCTGTACTATAATGCGACCCCGCACGCTTTGGTACTTTTGAACAGCTGCAGAAATAAAAAAAGTACCACTAGTGATTATTTCAGCCATTAGTCACCCTATAGAATCGGACCATTTTGAGATTGTGAACAATTAACGTTCTGAGTTAATTGCATGACACAAAATTTGCATAAGGGGCCGTCTTCATATTAAAAATGTTACGAACTTTGAAATTTCCAATAGCAACACCCAATTTTAATAACTTAGAAATGTTAAGCACTCTCGAAAACCCTTAAATCTAAGTTTTTGTTACATTTGAATGATTATTAGATGAGTTATTCAATCGAATCACTTGTGGATCTTTTGGGGACCATCTCTAAATGACAAGCAAGCATGCATGCAAGGCCGTCTTTATTTATCAATTACACATGTAATCTCATACACAGTCCCCTAAAGGGTAATTAAAAATATTTTGGGATTTACTCAGCAAATTATGAATAAATTTTTTTTAAAATTGGGATTTCGCTTAAACTTCCTGTCTTGAATTTATTTCTGTAAAAATATTAAGGGGTTTCTATTCATATTTTTTTAAAAAATCAATATAATAATTATTAAAAAATATAAAAATTGTTTTAAAAATCCCAATATTGAATGCATTTTGTTTGGGTTATTATAATTTCTTTTCAGTAAAAAATTCGTTTCATTATCTTAATTATTTATGGATTGGGATAGTTTTTTATGTGCAACTCATTTAACATTATGGGACCTAAACTTTGCACGTCTCTAACTCCCCTAATAATGCTTAAAAACTAACAAAAATTGGCATTTCGTATAAACATAGGTCATAGATTTGAAATATGGACTCAAAAAGGGGTGTTACTATTGGAAATTTTAAAGTTAGTAACATTTTTAATATGAAGATGACCCCTTATGCAAAATTCGTGGCATGCAATTAACTCAGAATGTTAATTGTTTACAATTTCATAAAGGTCCGATTCTATAGGGTGACTAACAGCAGAAATAATCACTAGAGGTACTTTTTTTATTTCCACAGCTGTACCACACATATTAAAAGGGTTATGTCTATCACTCGGGGACCTTCGAGGTTAAGGGGGAATAGTACCGAGAATCGGCTTCTCAAGCGAAGGCTTCTCTCAATGTTAATCCTATGGGGAAAAAATAAAAAGTCTGCCACATTTCTCCGGCTGTATTGAATATTTTTACAAACGGTTTTTTTTATATGATACATGCAGTTGATTTGCCGGTCTCTATCTTTTCACTTTTTTGAAATTGGTTAAAATAATTTTTTGATTATTAATAAATCATTTTACAATATGAACTAGGTCGAAATTTGAAAAACTGAAAAGATAGAGACGTAGAACTTTAAATTTCCTTCGCATTGAAAAAAAAAAGTTCGCAATTATTTGCATTTTTAGGGCAGAAAAGTGGCAGCGAAATTATGAAATTTTCAATATCCAGTCTTATCCAGGAAGTAGCGCCCCCTAGGAGTAGAAATTAAGCTCCTCCCCCTAAAGTTAGCTCCTCCCCTTTTAGTTAAAGATGCTGAAACTCAGATAAGATAAGGTACGTGTAGTTCAATTTCAAGAGTCTGCGAATTTTAACTTCTGCTCCGTAAGCTAAAGTTTCAATTCATTGTGTGTTTTTGGACGCCGATTTCGAAAATACAAATGGATTTTTTACTATAGCGTCCAGTTTAAAAGTTTTTAAAAAAAATTAAGTGGCATTGATTCATTCTATTGGATTCTAATTCTTAATTAGTAAAAAAAAAACTTTTTTAATTTCTTCCAAATGATTTATTTGAAAGAGTTTGAAATATGCTTTGGGGACTTGAAGTTCAGAAAAAGGCATTACAAAGTGTGAACAATTGCACAAATTTTGACTTGTATATTTTTGTTAAAATATTAATTTAAGTTAAAATCCGAAAAACATGTACTTCTTGAAGTTTTTGTTGTATAATTTGCCATTTCTTTCAAAAAGGATTTTTGCATAACGTTTTAAATCTGTTTTGGCATTAGGTAGCAGTATTGGCGTGTTTTATATTAGGTAACTTTTTTCAGTTTTTCATTTTTGAACTTCCGCGATTTTAATTAATGATTCGGTTCCACTCTCAATGCGAGGTCTTGTTGTGTTCTAATATAGTTTAGTTTTAGGTTTGAATGATCGTCGCACCAGAGCTACACGAGTGCTATTGGCGACGGGCGTCGTATTTTAGAACCACAGTCAGGTGACGAGCCAGCACCTGAGTAGGCACCCAACGCAACCGTTAAGGGCGACATCGTACGCATCGTTAGGACTTTGAAGGATATTTAACGTGCACTCCCTTACACGGGGTATTATTCGTCGGACATTTTTTGCTGCACGGGCCGTTTATCGGTCGGCAGCTACTTTTTGCGATGCCCGGACCCGAACCTGGGACCTTCCGTATGCTAAGCGTGTGCTCAACCGACTGGGCTCCCCAGCCCCTCTAATATAGTTTAGTAAAGTTAGTTTGAAATATCTTCGCACTAGAGCTATATGATGGCTATTGGCGACGGGCGTCGTAGTTTACAACCGCGGTCAAGTAACGAGTCGACATCAGGGTATGCACCCAATGCAACTGTTCAAGGAGCCATCGTACGCAGTGTTGGGACTAATAAGAATATTTAGCGTGCATTCCCAATGCAAGGGGTATTATTCGTCGGACATTTTTCTTCACGGACGATTTATAGGTCGGCGGTTGATTTGGCGATGCCCGGACCGAACCTGGGACCTTTCACATTTAAGGCAAAAAAAATGCCTTAACCGACTGATCTGTTCTGTCTTCTTTATGTGCATCATTTTCTTATTCCTGTAATTTATTAAACCTTTATCGCTGCATACTCGGCATACCGAATATCCCGTATAAGTCCCAACCAGTAGTTTCCGCGTTCGAATCCCGGTTGGTAAGCGCATGGATGATTGACTTGTCAATACAATGTTAGGTTAGGTAAGGTTTGAATTATCGTCGCACTAGAGCTACACGAGGGCTATTTCAGAACGGGCATCGTATTTTGGAACCACAGTCAGGTGACGAGCCATCACTTGAATAGGCACCCAACGCAACCGCTAAGGGCGACATCGTACTCAGCGTTCAATACAATGTTAATTGTCTACATGTTGGTCTTAATTTGTGTAAAAAGATGTCCATCCTCTCCGGACGCTCTGGTAACATTCTTCCATAGGATATCCATGATCACAACAACAGCATTAAACCTTATTAGTTTCAATTACATTAAATTTTCCCTAACTCCTAGAAGATAGCTAATTATTCGAGGTAGCATCCTTCAAATCCAGATTGCCGAATTATTTTCAAAGAAAATTGCAATTTGGTTGTTTTAGATTATATAAGTTTCCAGTTTTCATTTTTGTCCATCGTGATTTTATTGGTTGTTTCAATTTTACTCTAAATGCTCGATAAAAATCGCAGATATTTAGTAATGGGAATTTATTCTAAAGTGTCTTCCATTTTGAGTTTGAAACAAGCATGAGAGGATTCACTAAAGAAACCACGTTATTGGCGCAAATAGTTTATTTGTTGCTGTACAAATTATACAAGTTTCGGCTAGTCTTCTTCAGAAAAACACTACACAACTATAATAGTGCCTCTTATAAAAAAAAAAGATTTTAATTTTTTTCAAAAACTTCATTTTATTTAAGACAGTTTTTCTTCGCAAAATTGGAATTTTTTTAATCGTTACGTCTCGATCCTCATGTTGGCGTATACCCTTCCCTCCCCCTCTGAGCGTGCCGCTATTCAGGTGTTGGCTCGTCACTTGACTGTGGTTCTAAAATACGACGCCCGTCGCCAATAGCCCTCGTGTAGCTCTAGTGCGACGATAATTCAAACCTAACCTGAGCGTGCCGTAATTTATGTACGTCCCCTTATCGAAAAATTTAATATTTAGAAGCATATTCAATATATTTACTTTCAATGATCTTTCAATATTACTTTTATGATGTGGTTTTTTAATCTATCAATAACATTTGTTATAATTTTCAAAAAAGGATACGAATGAATTTTAAAAAATACAGTTTTGTCAAACATATAATTTTTTTGTTCTGAAAAATAATCGTATGATAATTTATGTAAATATATACATCGTAATAAAATGTAAGTTTTTAAAGAAATTTGTGTGGAATATTTTTGAGAAGAAAAAATAAGGCATTAAGGGGTCTAAGGAGTCTTAAAATGTGCAAAGAAGGAACTACAAAGCATAGTTTGATCTTTCATGTAATTTTTTAACTACTCAATATACAAGTATAATTTTTTATATGTAGTTCTACAAGTGTAAAATCTGCTAATTAGGTTCGCGGCAACTACCCGTTGCCTTGGTAATGTTGAAAAAACTAAAGCTTCTTTGTAGTAACTGGTTTATTTAGATGAAGCACACACATTTACGATTACATGATCTAGAGCGCTGCATGCAAGCAGCCTACTTCTAAAGAGACTAAATTGATTCTAAAAAGAGACAAAAAAGATACAAGAGAAATATTAATGAATCATGCTACTGCGCATGTGCACAAATCGGTAATTCCCCTTAAATAGGGGATTCCCCGTTCAAACGGTATTTTCCCCGTTTGAAAGGGGACTTCCCCGAATAACACCTGTCGGGTTTCTAACAACAAGATTTATTTAATATGAAACAAATTTTAAAATTTATGAAACTTTAACCAAAACTAAAATAAGTGATATTAAACATAAAGCTATTTGAACACATTGTGATTAGGCTTGCGCGGCAAATTGTGAGGTCAAAATTGAAGACATGACCAAGAAAATGACTTTATATTGTACAAATATGTACAAACTAGAACTTATACCTAAATTCTCAGCTCAAATTTAATTAGAAATAACTTTTAAAATTTTTTAAAATCAAAATTCAAAAATTTTTATAAATTTTTTTAGAAAAAAGTTCTTAAAATAAATTCTAATTAAAATTGAGCTGAGAATTTAGGCATAAGTCTTTGTTTGTACATATTTGTACAATATAAAGTCATTTTCTTGGTCATGTCTTCAATTTTGACCTCACAATTTGCCGCGCAAGCCTAATCACAATGTGTTAAAATAGCTTTATGTTTAATATCATTTATTTTAGTTTTGGCTAAAGTTTCATAAATTTTAAAATTTGTTTTATAATAAATAAATCTTGTAGAATTACATATAAAAAAATCATACTTGTATATTGAGTAGTTAAAAAATTACATGACAGATCAAACTATACTTTGTAGTTCCTTCTTTGCACATTTTTAAGACTCCTTAGACCCCTTAAAGTGTTCTTCGATTCCAAGCACCACAAACAACCATTTCACCGATCAAACTGAACCGATTCCAAACACCACTATACAATTTCGATTAAGGGGGTATGGGACACTTTCAACTTTTTTTTTTAATATTGCAGATATCAATATAATTTTTTTCCATAAATGTATATTAATTATACTTACACTTTTAGATTGTCAAAGGTTTTAAATTATCATTATTTATTTATTTTTAAAATAAAATGTGTCAAAAAGTGATGTCTCTTATTTTTGTTATAAGTCAAAAACTTATTTATTGGCTAACAAATATTTAGCATTTTCATAAACAGAAAAATGTATTTAACAAACTGTCTTTACCGATTTTTCTTATTTGAAATAGTTTTTTTTTAATTATTGAAGTTTTTTTTTAATAATTTCACAGGTTCACTTTTTTTTTATAAAAACTAATAAATAAAGAAACAAACTATTTACAGCTAATCCCTAAAGACAAATTAAAGATTTATGTTTGAAAAATATGAGTGGAAAATTTTGACACTCTAAGGGCAGTAGATTTTGAGTTATATCAATTTAAAGTCAAAAATCATCGAAAACACGATCAAGGAGAAAAACAGCTTTGAAGTTTATCCCTTTCCTTACTGAAGCGCTCCAAACCGACCGAACAACTAAGGATTCGATAACGTTATTCCTATCTAATATTACGAGGCAGCAAAGATTATAAACGTGGTTGGCCAACACAGGTGTCATGACACAAAAAACTACACATCTCACGTTCTGCTGCAGACATAAATAAAAATTTTGCATAAAATTATTCTAAAATATTTGTGTTATTTTTTATGATAATAATATTTTTTTTTTTTTTTTTTTTTTTGAAGATTTTGTGTAGCAAAAAAAAGAAGTGCCATGCAAGTGCATATTTCATTAAAGCATCAAATAAACCAAGATTAGTATAAAATACATTCTTCTCGCAGGTATAGCTGTAAACAAGTTGACCTGCAAACCCAGAGATCCGATGCCAGGATCGAATATAATCCTTCTATAAATCATAATATCAATCAAATATCTACCGTATAGAGAGGGTTTGTGCACATTAAATCCATTGCGGTGCAAATTTCATAGTCTTGCACAATATTACGAATTGGTTCCCAGTCAGATACAAGCATCGTTTTTCTGACGGCATTTTAAAATTACGAGGCACGTCGACAAAATTACACAGATAGATATAACACAATGTTTAAATAACTTCTAATATAAATTCTAAAACCGCGTGCAGTCGAACTTCAATTATCAGAAGCATGAATGATTATTCGAATGTCGGAAAAAAAATTGCACCCGACCCACCTGGTAATGTTTGTCTTTGTTGGATGTCATACCTGATAATATTTTTGTACCAACCAAAAAATTACTAGGCATGACATCCAGCAGAGATTACAACAATAGGTAGGCAGGTATAAATGTTTATGGTGTCACATAATAAACTTTTGTACAGCTGTGGAAATAAAAAAGTACCCACTTGAGGTTATTTCTTCCGTAAGTCACCCTATAGAATCGGACCTTTTTGAGATAGTGTACAATTAACATTCTGTGTTAATTGCACGATACAAAATTTGCAAAAGGGGCCGTCTTCATATTAAAAATATTACGATCTTTGAAATTTCCAATAGCAACACCCAATTTTAATAACTTAGAAATGTTAAGCATTCTTGAAAACCCTTTATTTTAAGTTTTTGTTGCATTTGGATGAATATTTGACGAGTTATTCAATCGAATCACTTGCGGACCTTTTGGGGACCATCTCTAAAATGACAAGCAAGCATGCATGCAAAGCCGTCTTTATTTATCAATTACACACGTAATCTTATACACAGTCCCCTAAAGGGTAATTAAAAAGTATTTTGTGATTTACTCAGCAAATTATGAATACATTTTTTTAAAAATTGGGATTTCGCTTAAAGTTCTTGTCTTAAATTTATTTCTTTAAAAATATTAAGGGGTTTCTATTCATATTTTTGTAAAAAATTAATATAATAATTATTTAAAAATATCAAAATTGTTTTAAATACCCCAATATTGAATGAATTTTATTTGGGTTATTATAATTTCTTTTCAGTAAAAAATTCGTTTCATTATCTTAATTATTTATAAATCGGGGTAGTTTTTTCTGTGCAACTCATTTAACATTATGGGACCTAAATTTTGCACGTCTCTAACTCCTCTAATAATGCTAAAAAACTAACAAAATTTGGTATTTCGTATTAACATAGGTCAGAGATTTGAAATATGGATTCAAAAAGGGGTGTTGCTATTGGAAATTTTAAAGTTAGTAACATTTTTAATATGAAGATGGCCCCTTATGCAAATTTTGTGTCATGCAATTAACTCAGAATGTTAATTGTTCACAATGTCAAAAAGGTCCGATTCTATAGGATGACTAACGGCCAAAATAATCACTAGTGGGTACTTTTTTATTTCCACAGCTGTACCAAATGTAACTGCTTCCCCTTTTTGTAGTCACCTGTTATTTATGCAAATTATCTTTTTTTTTAATGCGTATAGTATAGTGTAGTAACTGTTTGTTTATTTATCAATCACTTCTAAAAGAAACCTACAAATTTTAACATAAATTGAAAAAAAAATTACAAAAGCTTGTAACTCAACTTGCCAAACGATACTTTATAGTTTGGATTTGATTGGGCTGATTACGACCGAAACTAGAATTTACGTGGGGAGTTTAAGGGGTCACAGGAGTCTTAAAAATGTGCAAAGAAGGTACTACAAAACATAGTTTGATCTTTCATGTCATTTTTTAACTACTCAATAAATAAGTATAATTTTTTTGTATGTAATTCTACAAGATTTATTTATTATAAAACTAGTTTTAAAATGTATGAAACTTTAGCCAAAACTTAAATAAATGATATTAAACATAAAGCTATTTGAGCACATTGGGATTAGGCTTGCGCGGCAAACTTTGAGGTCAAAATTGAAAAAATGACCAAGAAAATGACTTTATATTGTACAAATATGTACAAACAAAGACTTATACCTAAATTCTCAGCTCAATTTGAATGAGAAATTATTTTAAGAACTTTTTTCTAAAAAAATTAATAGAAATTAAAAAAAAATTATTTTAAATTTTTTTAAAAATAATTTCTAATTAAAATTGAGCTGAGAATTTAGGTATAAGTCTTTGTTTGCACATATTTGTACAATATAAAGTCATTTTCTTGGTCATTTTTTCCATTTTAACCTCACAATTTGCCGCGCAAGCCTAATCACAATGAGTTCAAATAGCTTCATGTTTAATATCATTTATTTTAGTTTTGGTTAAAGTTTCATACATTTTAAAACTTGTTTTATAATAAATAAATCTCTTGTAGAATTACATATAAAAAAAATTATACTTTTACATTGAGTAGTTCAAAAATGACATGAAAGATCAAACTATGTTTTGTAGTACCTTCTTTGCACATTTTTAAGACTCCTGTGACCCCTTAAAGATCAGGCGTAGCTTTCGTGCGACGTTATTCAAATAACCTGCAAAGTGAGTCATCCCGTCTTCTCATAGGGAAAATGGTTGGTTGGTACATGTATTTCCGGGTTGTGTGCTTGATCAGATACCCACCTATAAACCTCGTCAAGTAAGACAGACATAGACAGATTTTTTACTGGAACACAGATAGAGAGGAATTGCACCCAGGGCGACGGCGGGAATTTCTCGAAGGAGGTGTGAGATACGTTGACAAGGGGAGGAGCTTAGGAAAGGTAGTTTAAAACTGACCAATCAGCTATTTATAGAAGGATTGAAAAATAAGATGAAAACGTCAATCAATGAATTAAGCATTTTGATTTGCTAGTTTCCGAATTCTCTGAACCTCCCTCTATAGCAGTTCCGATATCTTCACCAGATGTCGCCCTCGGCCACGTTGAGTTGCCTGCTCGGTATGATCCCGCCTTAATTGTGTATTTTTCTACAATTTTCCAGGTTAAGGCTAGACTCACATGGTTTCCTGTTTCAGCTCAAGGAAGTACAGGGTGGTTATAAAATAACGCTCCCTATTCGGAGTGGCCTGTAGCTTGAATGAATAATCCAAATGCATCAAAAATTGAGACACATGCTATTCAAGAAGGGGAAAAAAGAATGGAATCATAAAAAAAAAACAGAATCCTAAAGAATAATCATAAAAAACAAACTCGTCTTTTGACCAAAATCTAAATTACGAGGCGTCGTCAATAATGGCCAATTACTGCTAACACAGCTTATTACGCGTCGTAATTTAGAACCCTGATCAAGAGACGATTTTCTTTATTACGAAAAAGAATGGAATTATAACACAGAAACTCGTCTCTTGACCAAGGTTATAATTACGAGGAGTAGCCAATTATGGCTAATTACGGCCAACACATCCTATTACGCCTCGTAATTTAGAACCCTGGTCAAGAGACGTTTGTTTTTTATGATTCCATTATTTTTCCCCCTTCTTGATTAGTAAGTGCCTCAAAGTTTTTTGCATTTGGATTATTCATTCAAGCTACAGACCACTCCGAATAGGGAGCGTTATTTTATAACCACCCTGTAGATTAAGAATTTGGGATTCCGTAAGATTGTTTTTTAAAACTGCATAAATATAACTTAGAGTACAGGAAAACATTATTTATATTCAATAGAAAATTTACAAAGAAATAAAAGTTTTTTCCGAATTATCATAAAATATAATAATGAAGAACGAAAACATTCAAACAGAGATTTTTTTTAACCTATCCATTAAAATGAATTCTTTAAATTAATGTCTTATTTAGTTAAGTATGGGTTTTAAAAAAATACAACTAGATTTAAATTTTTATCAATGCATTAAAAAACTTGCTTTCCAATAATTACAAAAATAAAATAATAAAAGTAATGTTATTCCCTATAACAATCGAACTGTATCAGAATAATTTTGTTCTATTTAAGTTCCATATCAAAATAATTCGATGAATCCGCAAAATAAATAATAAAAAGTTACATGTTTTTCCAAATTTCGACATCAAATCTATTTTTGCAAAAACGTCTGAGAAAAACAACATTTGCTATGAATAATATAACATACGATTTGGCTAAAAATAACTTTTTTTTATGATATTCACTTTTAGGACGTCAGCTTCATCATATTCTACATCAGTAGAGATATAAGTGATTCATGAATGACGTAGAGTGGAGATATAGTTTACGACAGGTGATTTTATTTATAAAATAAGTGAAATAGCTTGAATTACCACTTCAAGTTTTTATTAAAACTATGATAGTTGAATAGGTAATGCATACCATTGGTTATACGCAGTTTCTTTCAATAAATTATATCTGGTTTATTTTTAGTTGGGGATATTTCTATTTGAAACTTTTGAAAATTTAAAAATAATAAGAGAAGTAAAATACATAGTCGACGATTACTTTCGCCAAAAAATTTTATATTTTTATTCTTAATTATTTTTTAAAAAAGTTTTTTTCACTATGTGCAAATGAAATAGAAAATTAGTACTTTTCTGAATTGTAAATTATGTAGAAAAAATTAATAAAAGTAAACCATTATTTGTAGAAATGATATAATATTTTCTTAAAATTATCATAATTAACACTACCCTATTAAAAAAATAATTTGGTTGTTTCAGCTGACATAAGTTTCCTGTTCTCAATCTTGTACATATGCGTTAACATTGGTTAATTCTGTTTCACTCTTAACTCGCGGTAAAAATAGAGGACATTTAGTATTTAGTATATTTTATATTTAGTATTTTTTCGTATTTATATAAATTATTCCACAAATTAGAGTACAATAAATTACACAGCGTAAAAAGCTATATGGTGAGAAAAACAATACAGAAACAAAGACAACAAAAAGAACTATAAGATATAATAAAATAAAAATAAATCGCCATAAAAACACACATTTTCTTATGTTACTTAACAATTCCTGTATTTTCATATGAAATTGAAGTAATTAGATCAAACTAGCACCAAAAGAAATGTAATTCAAAAAGTGCCAAAAATGAAAAAAAATCCATTTGGAACTGGTGCCACTTATGACGTACAACATATCCATCAAATTCATAATGAATAAAATTTAATATTTACTTTAAAATATACATTATCGAAGTTTAAAATGGTTAGGGAGATGTGTGGTAAAATGAGGGTAAAATCAAGCATTTTTTAAATTATATCCTTCTCTTATAAAACCGACTTTTTAACAATTTTTCATTTCTTTTTTTGTGTATAACATACATTTGAACTGTTTAGATTTCGAACATATAAGTACTTGTACTGTATTTTTAATTTTTCCCCATTATATGCTTTAATATCTGGCAATTTAGGGAACTTATTTTCATACCCCGAATTTAACAATATAATTGAATAAAAAATCATTAATTAAAGTAAAAATTGAAACAAACTCAATCCTAATATTTCTCTATACTTCTATTTCAGAAAATTTTATTTGGGGATAACAATAATAGTAGAATAATAGAATATTGAGACAAAAGAGTATTGTCCTCTACTATTAGATTGAAAGGCTCCTGTAAAACTTTACATAATACAACGAACTTAACAAAAAAGTGAACAAATATTTAAATGAATAGTAGTCAATTCCTCATACCAACATTCCGCCCCCACCCCGCCCCTACCTTACTTTGTGATATTTTTAGAGAAACGCATTCATAATCAATACAACCTCTTAAATTGTAGCAGAAAATAAAACACACGTAAACGACCATGTTCAATGTATTTAAACCAAAACTAATAAATATGTTAGTCTTAAAATATGCAGTGATGTATGCAGAATACGTGTTTATTTTCAAGAAAAGCCACCAGAAAATATAATTATTGTAACCTAATTGTCTTCTTAATTAAAAACATTAAATTTCGCCAAACTCTTCTTGATAGCGCCAAACCATGACAGTAATTTGGCGAGTAATTAGATTCATTTAAACGCTAAGAGCTTCTTGGAGAAATAATTCAGTTATGGGATGCTTCGGTTGATTTGCCCAGAAATAGGCTGTTTACCTGATTTGATAAAAGTTCGAACAACAGGTCTTTTTGCTTTTATTGCGTCGGAAATTTGATTGATGTTAAAAAGGTGGAATTTTTTTTATATTGAGTTAATATTTAATAGAACAAGGGTTAACCAATTAGGAATAAAGTTAAATGATATATAAAATATATATTTAAAGAAAAATTACTCATAAAAAGAGTGCTGTAATAAAATTACAGCCTTGTTAATACTTTCAAAAATTCTGTCTGGTCTTTAAAATATAAAATATTACAAAATCGAGACAACTTAGTTTTGAAATGTCATAGGTCAAGGGTTCGCATCCCGAATTGGCCAAGGTTCACTCGGCCTATCATTCCTTTAGTGGTCTATCACAAATGAGGACCAAGCCAGTTTTGAAACAATGCTAGCGTCGTGTGTCAACTAACTATTTATATTTTTTAAGATAACAAGTAGTGTACTATTTACATTGAAACTCTCTTTTGGACGAGAACTTTTTATTTAGGGACAACACAAAAAAGTATCAGACAGTTTACTCGTAGAATTCTGGAGCTTTACGACAAAGATGTTAAGCATTCAATTTTTTTTCAAGTTCTGACAAAAGCGTCGCCAAAACGAACGCCCGAATTTTACACCATGATTCAAATCACTTCAGTACAAAAACACTAACAGTCATGACGGAAAATAATTATATACTTGAAATGTACGTCATTACAGTAGATTATAGTACATGCAAATGCTTTATTAATTGAAACTAAATCTAATAATTATTATAACCAAAAGAATACAAAGTCTATATGGTATAAAATTATGTGTAGGAACAAAAATAATAACTTTTTTCGACACAATATTCAATATTCTTAAGACAAATAATCACCAGACCAATCGAGTGATGTAAAGCTTTAATGATTCATTAAAATACAAACACGTACATATACAAAAACAAGGAACAAAAGTTTAGATGTTGTACAAAGAAAAAATAAATCTCCCAAACGGCAACTTGCAGTTGATAGTTCTTTGATAAATACAGTTCTAGTACAACCGATCGCTTACTACCTTTCATATACAAAAATTTCTTTAAAAAAGATCATAAAATAGTTATTTAAAAATTTCATTATCATAAAAATTATTTTTGTATTAATTAACCCCAAAATAGATTATAGTGTATTGTTCTAGACTCAGTATCATTAAACGCCCACATATGAAAAAAAAAGGTTTGAAACATAGTGTTAACACGAAAAAAAGTACAGAAAAAAATCAATGAAAAGTGGCCGAGAGCGCACTTTTATTCCTCAGGTACAAAACATGGCGATCCATTAATTATTGCTCGCTGAAAACAACTATATACAGTTGGGGTGTCAAAACTGTAACCGACTATTTATAAAGTAGTCCTCTTAACCGGATTCTGATTAATCGGATCTCTTCTTTAACCGGGCGATATTTTATACCCATAACCCTTTCAGTTGATGCCATTTGGCATCATCATCATCATCAGAAACATTTCTGATCATAATTTTTAAAAAATAATAGGGGTAACATATATTGGTATTAATAAAAAATATTTTTTAATAGAAAAAATTTTGAAGAATCGAATGATGTGCTTTTTGATATCATAAATGACTATGGACCATCTGAAAAAATTCTAAAATGATGATGCCGAAATTGTTATTGAGACTGAAAGGGTTAAAATGTAAAAATTTGTTTAAATTGACGTGTTTCGTTTTCGATCTCATACTTCAATATCGATTTATAAATTTCCGATTTTCTAGGATTCATCTACAAAAATTTCGTCTTTTTAAATCGTATTTAGCTTGTAATGTTTCAATGCTTTCAAAAATCCTAATAGTAATATTAAGGGGGTCCAGTACCCAAAAATCATGAAAAATGCAATTTTTTTATTATTTTTTAAAAATATTATTTGAACATTTCTCAACATTTTGCGAAAAACCGCTTCAAATTTTGTGCATTAGCTTTTGAGTTGTTAACTTTTGAATGAGACTCACTCTCCAAGAATCCTATCACGGATCTAAACTTTAAATGCTCGTATCTCTGTTCGTGTTTTTTAAATTTTAGGATAGCGAAAAACACTACTCCTCTTTTAATATTATACATAATAAGTTTCTGTAAATTTCTATAGCATCCTTAAAGTATAATGAACAAAACTATGCATTAAAACTCTTCATTTATGTTGTCAGTATTTTTTAAAAAAATTTCAAAGTTTAAATTTTACGTTTTCAGTGAATTTTTTTGGCAAAATTTCGAAAATTATTTCTTAAAAAAAAAGTTAAATCTTGATTAAAACTTGGATGCATAGTTTTGTTAAGATATTATTGGGGAACCCATATAAAAAATTTGGTAATAAAAAGTCGAAAAATTATGGAGGAGTAGGGATTTTAAAATTGTGAAAAAATTGAACAAAAATTTAATTTTTTGAAAATATTGAGTCATTTTCAAACTTTTTTTTTGCTGATAGGTTTTATTAATGCATGATGCACCTGTGTATAAAATTTGAGTAGTATAACTTCATAAATAAAAAAAAAGTTGGGGAAGGTACTGGACCCCCTTAAGAATAATAAAATAATAGTAATATTACTTATAATAGTAATAATACTAATAATAGTAATAATACTAATAATAGTAATAATACTAATAATAGCAATAATGAGTCAAGACGGAATGTTTTGTTTATGATTGAAACGAAGCCATTTCTTAATAAGGGAATTCAGTTAGGACAATATTTTTCCCGTTCTGCAATAGCTAAACCGAAAAGCGTTTATGATTTTTGAAAAGAAGGTTATTTCCTCGTAAATATATAAGTTAGTTTATAATTACAAATGCTATTTGTTTACTTTTGATCCTAAGCATAATATTGACTTTCAAATATTCTACTGAAGAGATATTGAGTACATTATGGATATTGTAGTTTCTATTTCATGTAGTAGAGAAACCGTATTAAACTTCTTTAAATTATGAGCTGGCATCAAAACTTATTTTGCATCGAAATACCCTCTTTTATGATTACCGACATAAAATCTATATTTTATTAAAATTTCTAATTCTATGAAATGTATTATATAATGAATTGTAATTGAAAAGTATTAGAATTTTCTCTGTGCATTTAAAAGGAAATAAAAAAAGTTAGCCTTAATTGGATTCTATTGCTTTTCAAATCATTGTTATTTAAAACTATATTTGCTGTTTATTATGATCGAAAGCATTGTTTTTAAGCATGTTTTTAAGATATAACAGCAAATAGGCATAAAAATTATTTTAGCAAAATTTATAATTATTAAATTATCATATTTTAAATAAAAAGCATAATGCCTTCAACTGATGAAAGTAACCTGAAACGTGCTCGTCACTATATCGCACAGTATTGTTCCGATTTCACAATATCGGATTGAGAGCCAAAAAAAATAGAGGTAGTATCATTATATCATGGTGAACTCAACTTATAAGACCAGATAAACTGTCCATGTGTTCCGAAGGAGAAGAAACCTACTTTAGGAACCCGAGAAGTAAGTATGGTCGGTTACGAATGAACTGGTTTATTGTTCATCGTCAACCAACCAGGACGGATATCAGAACAGCTTCTAGGACCTCATAAGTTCAGCAGGACATAGCCGTTTTGTCAAACCAAAGCATCGAAATCGCTCCAGGACACGGAGTTCACGATATCTTGTGGGCGGAGCTTGGCGGATGACGTCTGAACTACGTCACAGGAGAGTAATTCATAAATCCAAGGGCTGTTAGATATTAACGAAGAGCTTTTTGGATTTGGGACACTATTTGATGTTGAGGATAATGCGTTCAGGATTTTTATTGGGTTAAGTAACAGATGCTAAAAATGTTTCACAAATACTTTTTTTTACAAATACATTTTCTTTTTAAATCCTAGAAAGCTTTTTATGGGTCTGCAGCTAATAATGTTTAAATATTTAAAAATGTAGTTTAGAATATATTTTACTCATAAGAAATGCATTTATTTTAAAAACACCCATTAATATCCGGATTACGTGGTGGTTGAGAAATTTTTTACTATGTATTATGTTAAAGAATAGATCGATGAATTCCTTAAAAGAAATTTTATCTTAGGCTGTTTATCGTTTATCGTTCAACAAGTGAGCCTTTTTCGCATTAACAGACATTTATTCATACTACTATTTGTAAACAAAGCTTTTTAATATGTGTATCTGTCAAAAAGAGTTTGCATTATATAACTAAAACGAATAAATGACTGAAATTAATAGTTTCATGGTTTGATCATCATTTGATCTAATCATTACCAATAATGGTAAAAAAATATGCTTCTAGTCGTAAATAAAGAAATGTGTAGGTGGGTGTAGTGTAATGTAGTGTAGTGTAATCGTTTCCGGCTGCCTATTTCTAGCCTCCTTTAGGGTAGGGTATTTTACATATATATTCCGACTTGTGTGCTTGCTCAGTGAGCCGCTTATAAGTCTTCGTCAAGTAAGACAGACACAGAAAGATTTTTTACTGTCACAAAGAGAGGAAATACACCCAGGGCGAAGGCGGGAATCGAACCCGCGCCCGTTACAGCACGCAGGCTGCTGGCCTGCGATGCTTACCACTCGGCCATCCGGGCCCCTAGCCTCCTTTAGGTGGGTTAGATAGTCTGTAGGTCTTATAGAAGTCTGTCTACTTATAGCCTCCGTGTGAAGCTTAAACGCAACAAATTACGTCCCGTAACTACAAAGTTTGGAGTTACGGGACGTAATTTGCTTAAATTTTGGAGTCCAAACCCTGATCAAATGACGAGATCTACATTTGAGCAGGCACAATGCAAATTTCGAGAAAAATGTCATATGTCTGAGAAAATCTAGGTTTTTATTTTAAAATGGAACATTCTGCTCGTAGCCTTTATCTAAGGTATTTTGACTATGCGACATACTAGATTTAATTTTTTAATCAGTTTGTTAAGCGTCAGATTTAGAGTACAAAACCACATGTGACGTTATAAATTGCCTTTAAAACTCTGATTGCCTGTAGTGAAAGCCGATTTATATCATCATCACTAGCACTACTCATATTTCCCACTAGATCTTTAAAAAATAGTTTTTTTTACTGTGGTACTTAATTAAAAAAAAACACTTAAAAGTCATTTAACACCTAACTGAATTTGAATGTTTATTATTTCCAGAAAAAAAGAGAGTGTTTTAATCACAACAGACGTACTTTGTATAATTAATATTATTTATAATCAAATTACCCGTCAATTACATTAAATTTTTACTTAATCGTTAATTACATGAACACACACATTTAAGGGTAAACCCTGATGAAAATAATTTATTGGAAAATTATATCTGAACACAAAAAATGCTATTTCCCTTTAGCTTCAAACTGTGGTGTGATAAACTTAATTAACTATTGTCACAGCTTATCAAATTTTTTTCTTCTATCCTAAGCAAGAAAACTATAAACTCGCCTTAATCATGCTCAGTTTTTATTCTTGTTTACTTTTATTTCATTGTGTTTTCACGTAAAACGCTGTCAAGCATTATAATCTAATAAATTAGTTTTTTTATGATAGGTCCAAATTAATTAATTAGATGTCTTATGTCCCTTTCATTTTATTATCATCAATTTGTGGCTTAATTTGTTGAACACGCAATTCTCTGAATTTATTTCTATAAAATGCAAGAAAAATATCATTTTGATAAACTGAATTCTGAATAACTATTGTCTATATGCAAGTAAATAAATTGGATTATAAATTGTTGTTCAGACCATCGAACATGCATCATTTAAATATTTCAAACTACATTTTTTAAACATTAATGGTGTTTGTAAATTTTATATAATGATATTATGTGACACTAATCAGTGTTTTAATACTAAATTATTTTTATATTTATGAAGGTACTCTTTTGCTACTGTGCACTCTAAAAACGAGATTTGAGAAGTAAAAAGTTCTCAAATCTGACAAAAATTTATTTGGTAAAAATAACTAAACCCCTCATCTCAAAATGACATTTTTTAAGATGAGGGGTTTAGTTATTTTTACCAAATAAATTTATCATTTTCAAAAATATTATTCCTATATAAATATCGCAAATATATTTTCGAAATTTCGACACATTGTTAATTACCACTGTAATTTTCGATTGAAAATAAGGTAATTGCTATTAGGTAAATATATTTAACTCTATATATTTTACAATAAAATACTAAAAATAACTGAAATACTAAAAATTACTAAAATACTAAAAATTACTAAAATACTAAAAATTACAAATTTACTAGTTTCTTTCAAATACATTTTATGCGAGAAAGTAACGATGTCTACTTTTGAAAGTTTTAACTACACTGAGAATCTAAACACATATCTATTATCATGCAGGGTGGCGCACATAAAAGTGGCCCCGGGATGGAGATATTAATGCATTGAGATGCCGGCGAGAAAAACAATTGAAACCGTGTGAAAGCCTTCAAATTGAAATGAAACATTATTCAAGCGTGCAAAATGGTCTCACTTGGCGAACTTGTTTTGGCATTGGTTGGATTGAATTAGCATCACATTAGAGCAACTTAAGGCGATTTCAGATCTTAGTGAGTATTGTATGAAGACAGACCCTCATGCAAATTGTGACTTGAAATCAATTTAGAATATTTTTTATTAACATGACCAAAAAGGTCCGAGTCTCTAAACGGCCGATTAGTCGGCCGATAGTCATTATTGGAAATATTTAACGGCCGATAGTCATTAGTGGAAACAAATTTTGCACAGCTGTACAAACATAAAGTTTATATTGCATTCCAACTACCTTGTAAACCATAGCATAGCTGCCGCCAAATCATTAGCCAGTTTGTTTGGTGTTAATACTGAAGCGATCAATAGTTTTACTTAGCAAACCTGTTTTTGACTTGGCAACAAGTATATCGTACTCTTATCTCCATTACGGGGCCACTTTTATTTACACCACCCTGTATATCATGAATAAACAGCATATAAGGTAGACTAACCAGTTGAATGAACGCTTAAGACGTCCCGTTCGCCAATGAATGAACACCAGGATATAATGACCAGGACACAACCAACCATTGTCAGATAGCTTCCTACTACATGGGAGGAAGTCAGTGTTGCCAATCCATATAGTGGAATGATTTTCAATCCTTATTTTTGTAATTATATTTACCAATCATTCACTGGGGCCTGTTCACTCACTGGTCAGTCTACCCTACAAACAATAAGTCACTTTTAAAACAGTTCAATTTATATTCCTATTTAAATATATAATTTAGCTATTTCAGGGGAAAGAAGAATATTCCTGACCCATAACCTATTCAAAAAATTTTAAATGTTTTTACTAAAATAAATGCAATCCAGACACAATTATGCATCAGGCTAATTGAGTAAAACAGAAAATTCTAATTAAAAAGCAAATAAAAAGTCATAATTACACTAATAACTCTTTTAAAAAAAAGGGGCCTTGACAAATACACGCACCGAAAAATGCGAGTGAAAAACGTTTATTATTCAAGTGGGCGAAATTTTAATTACTCGAAAAAAAGAAAGGATCTAAGTTTGAGTAATTAACGCATACCCCTTCAAGATGGTGCTTACGGAATGTTGTTGTATACTGATAAAAAGCAATGTTATGCCACTTGTCTTACTATTTATCACGGTTCCAAGCATCTGAAGCAATTAGAAGCAAAATGAAGTTACTGACAAAGAAGATTGCACAGCATTGCTTCAAATTAATTCATTTCTGTTAATGGTGTTTAGATATGAAGTTTTATGAGAAAGTTGCGTAGTTCTTAATGTTTGTGTATTATTTTTCTGCTTATTAACTCATCTATATATATTTTTGAAACAGAAGCCGATTTTTTAATGTTATAACGATATTTTTATTGTTTTAAGGACAATTTATTAAAACTAACACTTGTTTGTAAAGAGTCTGAAATACATAAAAATAATGAAATACAAGTTTACTTAAAAGCTTTGTTTTGTAGTGATTTTGTGAAAGAAACGCATTTTAGTGGAAGTTAGATTTTTTTTACTTGAAAACGGTGAAAACACTTCGTTCTATGAATAAATTTAAAAATTTGGCGTTAATGATAATTTAAAAGAGCTAAAAATGCTGAAAAGGTTCAAAGTTTTTTAAAGATCAACTTAAAACGCATAGTTATGTCTTTTAAAAGAAAGCTTTGAAATATTTATTTTTTGGTAAAGCGCGGTTATAAATATAGTATTAAACGAATTAATTTTTAACCTATTTTTTAGGAGGAGGAGCAAAGGAGATGCTTATAGGATGCAAGGGTCTGGGACGTTATCCCGACAGCCCAAATCCCGACAAGTCATAAGCCCTATAGCAATATATGCTAAAATTAGTAATTCAATTGCCCTTGATTAAACGCAACCGCTTTTAACCGTGTAAGAATTTCATCCAAATAGGGCACTATTTCCTTGTCGAGAGTGTGTCCCGTCGATAGACTAGCTTCTTGTGAGAAATGAATTCTGACTTGTCAGGATTTATGATGTCGGGATTATGTCCGTGCTTGATCCAGAGTAGAATGTCTTCTGACGTTAGAAATATTTAGGAAAAGTTTTAAGTCTGTCGTTTTTTATTTGTGGGATGAAACTTTCTAACTGTTCCAGAACTATGTCCTCGCCATTGCCATTGTATATCCCCTGCTTCTCTCTCATAGTACATCTTATTTAGCATTGACCTCCCTTTTTATCAGCTGTAGAGAGAGGAGGGCAATACTATAACGATTGTGGGGCTTGATCTTGTGGACAGGATCCAGGGATGTCTTTGGCAGAATGATAAGAAAGAAGAAGAGGAAAGTTGATCTCATTATCTATTTGATATTTTAATCGATAAACAATGGGTTTCAGTTTTAATCCTCTATATTAGGGTGAAATAAAGCGCAGTTGTTTCCGCAGGCAAATACCTAACCCCATTCGCAATTCATGCTTCCTTGGTTCACAAACCAAGTAAAAGATCAGGAAACTGTGTTTCTCATTTATGATCCATGGTCACATGACGAATTAAACTTAGTTGGGGATATTAACAAATTCCTAACACAAAACCACTCCACTTCTAACACACCTTACCTAGGAAAGTGACGCATCTCTCATTAAAATAACACAACAGAAGTGTCACTTTTCCACGTACGGTCGTAAGGTGGCTGCGGAATCATTAACAAGGACCGCGCTCGCCAGGGAATTAAACGCATTCCTCCGTTTAGTCCCATAAGACCCTTTTATGCAATCCCCTCACGTCAAGTGCTTCATTGGCGCTCTTTTTCATTCGAGTCCTGGAGTAGATCTTAATAAAAGCGAGGGGTGGTTCGCTCTTGGTGGTGCTGGGGCGTAACAGGGCGATCCCACCACTGAGCTCAATACACAATAGGCGCGTTTACATGAGCCATCGATTCCATGGAATGCCAAAATCCCCAGTAGGGGGAAAAGGTAGAGCAGGATTACTAACCCAAATCATAGTCGGTGGCCGAATCCATGGTATGAAACCCTCCTTCATTGGAGGGCTTGCGAAACCCCCCAAGGAACAGTGCAATTCAGGTTTTGTCTTGGAGAAAATACCCAAAAGGGAAAAATTGCTGAGTTTGCTCTTATGAGAGCTGGTTACGCACCTAATGGGCACATTGTATAGTCTGTGGGGCTTTGACCTTTTCTGCAACTTTTTGTATTCTTAAACTAGAACGAAATTTACTACGGGGAAGTATAGGAAGTCCTCACTTCACGGCATATAAAGCTCTTTTTATCCCACCATAATAATCTGGTGTCTGCTAGTGGATGGACGCTGAATTCTCATCCCCGGCAGTCCCCGGCAGTCACCGGTATACTATAAACGTATTCACGCTGAAAATAACTCCCAAAAATTAACTGATGGCGGTCCTCGACTATGACCGAAGAATTTGTTAAATATGTAGAATCTCTTAAATTAAGACAGACGTGCTTGGACCCATCAAAGAGTGTCAGGTTTGAAGAAGGCGATACAATTGTGAAGTGCTTGACTACTTGGAAAGAAAGACATTATTCTATCATAAATATAAAAGAAATTTAATGAATGAAACATTATAAATTAATGAATAATGACAGATTCTCAAAGATGTTCTTTTGCAAAGGACAGTGAAAGGGGAAAGAAAAAAACAGAAAGAGATGGATGGATGAAATGGAGAAGAAACTAAATACCATGAAGATCAAAAATTGAAACGTGATGGCGAGAGACAGATGAGTTTGAAGTCGTATTGTTGGGGATGCCATATGGTTCAACACGGAATGTATTGACAAGGTTTTATTTAGGTCAATAGTAATCTGACCTGGGATCACCAAGTTTGGTACTGTGGGTTTCCATGTCATTAAGCTTTTATTTTCCTAGAATGGCCAATATTTTCTGATCACTTCTTCCTCAACAGTTCTACAACTTAGTGCAGGCTAAGGCTTCCTCAATTTGCTTTCTACAGGCATGACGATTTGCAGCCAGACTTATTAAAATTTACACTCTTAACTCCTTCAAGTGCTTATCCACAATATCCAATCACCTCATAATAATTTTCACTTTCGTCCTTGTACTATCAATCCTCAAAAATGACAATTGGTCTGAATCTTCATGGCGGAAAACGTTTCCCAGCCATCTTATTCTGTACGATTTGATAATTCTCGGTATATCAGATTGTTTGTATTTGTTGTGGTGTTTCATGATTAGACTTCTAAATGTGTTTTGTTTTTGTTTGACTTCTCCAAACATTGGTCGAAGTATCTTTCGTGCAAAAATCAGCAGACCTTCCAAGCCTCACGATTATTGACTTGGGCTCTGACGTCCTCCAAACCGGATTAATCTTACTTTTTTTTAGGTCTGTTTTGGAATTGTCTCTGCCATGTAATTCTGGGTTTTCCTCTTTTTCGTTTTCCATCAGGAGCCCAAGCGATCAAAATGTTTGGTAGCTTCTCCGTGTGCATCCTGAGTACAAGGCCAGTCGATCTTAATATTTCTGACTCTACTTCTAGAAAGTAGTAGGCTCGAAGCTTAAGCCCTTTCTTTGTTTCGCGGTTAATTCCTTGCAGGGGGTGTTGCCCGGATGTATCGCTGACGTGCGGGGGAGGACAGGTGTTTCCGCTGGGAATGGGGCGAGTTTTTGATGTGGATTACGACGTTTATGAGTGCCGAAGTGGCAACAGCTGTGTAATATCTGGGCTTTCGGTTTCAGGGGTGCTATTTTATATGCTGTCATTGTGGTTTATTAGGCAGAAAGGAAGAGAAATGTGAATGTATTTCGAAAATGTGGAATTAGTACCAATGACAAATTAGAGTGCATGACCTTTAGTTGAATAGGTTAGGTTGTACGTTTTCCGGCTGTATATTTTTAGCTTCCTATGAGCTTTTATATAGCCAATCAAGCTTCTTAGTTTAGAGCCCTGCTCAAGTGGCGACACCTGAGTGGGCACCCAAAGTAAACCAGTAGCACCATCGTGCACTTGCTCGGGATTTCACAGACCTACACTCTTAAAACAAAAGAGTGAAATCCATTCCAGTACGAGAAGTGCATTTTCGACACTTTAAAGGAGTGAATATTAACTCAGACTGAGTTAAAATCATTCGTTTAGAGTGATCCTATCGAATGTTAAACACTCAAAGGATCCACTTCTTTCGGGGGAGTGCATTTTCAAGACTGGAGGAGTGAAAATTAACTCAGACTGAGTTAAAATCGCTCGTTTGTCTTAAGAGTGTAACAATCAGATATGTCGCAGTGTACTCATTACAAATTCAGACGAACACGCATCACAAATAAATATTCCTATATGCTGAGATACACAGAGAAAAAAAATCTGTTAACATACAGAATTTTTTTTAGTGATGTTACAGAAATGTTTCACAGTGTACGCGCGAACCTGGGGCATTCTGAATGACAGCTCAGTATCTTTTCCATGAAAATTTAGATATTCTTTGAATGTTTTTAATCTTTTTAATCGTTCCGCTGATGACCTCTCTTGGTTGTTAATGAAAAGGGGTTACATTTTCTGTAAAAAATAATACTTAAGCAATGATAAACACCAAAATGGATTTTCAAGGACATAAATTCGAATAAAAAATGACTTATGAATTAAAACTTAATTTTATTAACTATGAACTTAAATTAACTTTATATAAGAATATTTGATAAAACTTTGAATAACTTCAAACAACAGTTACACACGAGATTCAAACCTATAGAAGTCAGAACTAGACGCTTTTAGAAAGAAAGTCTATATGGACATTGTTAAAAAAAATGACAATGAACTTTACAAAAATTCATTTGCCAAAACCTTCATTTGTTTTTCTTGACAACAATGTTTTCAGTTGCCAAGAATAAAGTTAAAATATCTAGCAACACTATTTTGATTTTAGTGTTACATTAATAACAAACACTGCTTTTATAATTCAAATTAGCTCATAATATACTTGGAAAAATTCTTATATCAATATAATATCGAAATTTCATATTTTGTATTGCTTATAAAAACTAATTCTCGCAAAAAGATGGATATAGTTTTACGAATTTTTTCTAAATTAATTTTAATTGCAATCATAATATTTTTTGTGGTTATTTTTGAATAGTTTTGTACCCAAGTCAAATTTCAAGCTAAGGCTTTCATTTTTTTATTGCTAGAACGGCACTTTGCCGATCACTCAATGCCGGCTTGCTAAAACCGCTTTTAAGTTTCTCATAATCTTTATTGATCCACGACATATTTTTTATGCATGTGCTTAGACTCTTTCGAAGGTTACACCGGTATCCCACAATTTTGGGGAGCGTTCCTCTTAATTTGGTGTTTCGTAACTTTGCTCCAAAATTGATGAAATATTACACTGAAAAAGCAGTTTACCTTTACACCAACAAAGTAGTTTGGCCTTAAAAATTAGTGCAAGGCCCCCAGAAAGCAAAACCCTAGAAAGTCTAATTTTTTATTTGTAAAATACTAGCCAATGTTTATTTTATTGTTTTTTAGTAAAAAAATATATTAAAAATACAGTATATGACTTAAAAAAGGAAATACAAAAAAATACAAGCTTGTAAAGACAAATGGGTAAATTAGTATAGTAATTTATTTCGAAATTAATAAATTCACACTTATTTCAAACATTGCATGAACTGTCTATTTGGTCATCCTAGAGTTCTCTCACAAAATGTTTTTTTAATACATAGATATGCATTAGCTTGACATCAACATTATCCTATTTCCATAATATTTTCAATATTTATTTCTACAACTAAAAAAGAAAAAAATAATCAAATAGAACATTTATATTACATACACGATTTTTTTTTTCAAAAAGTACAATATGTTTTTCTTCTCATTCAAATTAGTAAATAGTTTTAGTAGATAAAATCCTACTATAAACTTTACTGAAAATAATTTTTTTTTGTTTTTCTTCTCATTCAAATTAGTAAATAATTTTAGTAGATAAAACCCTACTATAAACTAAACTGAAACTCGAAATAATTTATATGGATATTTTTTGTCTTTTCATTCAAATTAGTAAATAGTTTTTATAGATAAAACTCTACTATAAACTAAACTGAAACACAAAATAAATCATATTCTTTTTTTTATCATTCAAAGTGGTAAATAATTTTAGTATATAAAACCCTAAAATAAAATAAACTGAAACACAATTTTTTTTCTCATTTAAATTAGTAGATAATTTTAGTAGATAAAACCCTACTATAAACTAAACTGATACACAAAATATTGTATAATTTTTTTACCCTCTCATTCAAATGAGTAAATAGTTTTGGTAGATAAAACCCTACAATAAACTAAACTGAAACACAAAATAATTTTGTTTCTACAATTGTTTTTCATAAACTATTATTTTAAAATAAACGTGACAGACATCACGTTTAAGCATTCTGGTAATTAAACATGTCTGAGTTTATAGCAATCACTTATGGAAATGCATTTTCCTTTCAAACAACTCCAGTAGCAGTCTAAATACATGTCCAATTGTTCAAAGTTTTTTTTATGAGTAAATGGCTTTGCTAGTATGCATTGTTAAGGAAATGTTCCAGGGGTGTGGTTGCTCAGATAAATTGGTTTCTTTTGTTGTATGTGTGGGAGTGATAAGACTAATTACGCCTGTGACTGTTAAACCATAAGCATTTTTTTCAAAGCTGGGTTATGAAAGTTTTTAACCCTAGTGAATTATAAAATGGAGCACTATAAGTAAACCGGATTTTGTTTTTATGTCAAATATCTATTAACTGGAGCTTAACCGGATTTTATTGTATGTCACATATATATGTATTGGAACTAAACCGGATTTTGTTTTATGGCATACATCAACTATTTAATGGGGCCAGGGATTTGTTTTAACTTGACAAATAATAACAGGGTGCCTTATTTTTAAACCTTTAAGCCGTACGGTAAATTTGGTATTACATAAATATATATATTTAAGTATATATTTTTTTCCTCCGAAGATAAAATACATTTGGAATATATATTTAAAAGAAACTTTCAGTTGTCTAAAACAAAAATTACCTGATTTCTAATTCCGGTTTTCCGGATGTCCTGTTTGATATTTGGTATTTGTAATTACGAAAATAATTCATTAATTTACAGGGTTTTTTTGCTCTCTTATTTAACAAAGTTTATTTATTTGGTATTTTGGAAATGAGTTGGAGCTTGATATTTTTTTGTTACGAATTCAGAACAACCTTACAATTCTAAAATGTATAGTCTGTTTTAGATGTTATATAATATTCCACTACACACGCGTTCTCCTGATTACGTAACTTGTTCCCTAAAGAATCAGAAACAAATTTAGAGTTTATATTTGGATTTTTGCAATTTATAAAGAAATGTAACAAAGCCTTCAATTTTATGTGTTCAAAAAATCCAATTTCATGTCCGCATAAATATCTTTAAGTTAAATTCTTGGTTTTTCTATAGTTTCAGGTTACGAAGTCACTTGTTTTTGTGTTTCATGATGTTTAAATTTAATTTGAAAAGAAAATTAGATGGTAGAATAAATTATATATTTTCTGAAAATTTTAAAATGTGTGGATGAGATTGACATTATATTAATCTCTAAAATGGTTACCTCCCAAAACGTTAAAATTCTGGTTGCGGGTGCTACTTTCCGGAGATCCGGTCTGATATCCGGAATACATTGCTTTTTAAGTTTTTATTATTACTCTTTGTCATTTTAATTTTACTTTTACTGTGTATTTTGCATGATTATTAATAAATTATTCTAAAAAAAGTGTTATCTAAATTGAACTTTCCGTTTCTGGCTGCCTTATTCTGGAAATCCGGTTCGAAACTCGGAATATATTGCTCTTAGATCATTTTTAATACCACAGTGTTGCACAAGAGTTTAGGCACAACAAAAAGAGTTTCATGCAAGAGTATTGACACACAAAATAAAATCTTTATATAATTTATTCTTCGAGTCACATTAAAACCATAATTGACATTAAATAGGAATAAAAACAAATGCTTCAAGTTTTGCACCAAAATGGCAAGAATGACAAAAATCTGCTGCACATAAGTTTAGGCACACTTAGTAAAAATAACAATTTAATAATTAAGCTAATCATTTTAGTATTTCGTGTAGATTCCACCTTGTTTTAGTAGATCGAAAAATCTTGTTTTCGTAGAAAGTACTACTTTTTTTTTTAAGGTACTAGGATCCATTTCATACGACGCCGTTTCAAAAGCTTCCTTTAGCTTCGGTACGGTGAAATACTGTATGCCATTGACATAAAATACTCTAATAAGGATTTCCCAAGCATATTCGATGGAATTAAGATTCTGTTCTGACTGTAAGCAGGCCAATCAAGAACTGAATATTACTATTCTAAACCATTTTTTAGTTGACCTTGATGTATGTATGAGGACATTATCTTGTTGGAATTTCTAATTTTATCCGCATTAAATCTCCCCACAAGGCAGTAAGTGGTTGTGTCAAGAGTTGCCTTGAAGTCCCTCAAGTTTTACTTTTCCTTGGTAAAGTTAAGGAAGTCTGGCCGTTGAACCCAAAAGCTCCCCACACCATTGCAGAACCAACACCTTGCACTGTTAAAACTGAAGATGACATTTGGCACCTCTGGGGTGAAAGTGTGTCCCGTTAGCGACACTCCAACTGGTGCCAGAAAGCGCCCTTAACTAGGGTGAAAGGATGGCACCCCTAATCCAGGGTGGCCCAGGTGGGGGTAGTATGGTACCCCAAGGGAGAATAAAGGCACCCCTAATTCAGTGTGCCAGGAGGAGCCACAGCAAATATCAATAGCGACCAAGGATTTTAAAGCTTCTGCCCTTAGATCTTCTATAAATCTGTACACAGAATTGACTGATAAAAAAAAATAATTGTTTAATAATGCTCCCACAGCCAGACTGATTCACCCCCCATATCGGAATTTTGATCCAAATCAGAGGCCGATAATCCCCTGATCTGGTACCCCCAAACGGCACCGATTTGTCACCTCCAGTTTTAACAGTGTGACGTCAGCTAAATTGAAACCGATAATCTTTATGTAGATCATGCCAGTAGTAGCCATACCAAACGGAACCATCTAGGTTTAATTTTCTTTTTGCCACTGAAGGTCACTTGCAGCCGTTTGTCGTTGGAAAATTTGTTGCTAAGTTGCCACACTGTTAAAACTGGGGGTAAAAAGGTGGCCAACCCCGGGGTGAAAAGGTGGTACCAATTGGCACCTCAACGTTCTGAATCGTCTTTGGGGTGCCAATATCTCCAAACGTTTCACCCGTCGGATGACTTGTAATCTTGCGCATGCGCTCAAGTGTCTGTGGCGTGCCTAATTCTGACGTGTTTACAAGTGACCGCGCTGTGGGAATGGTATAAACATTCTTATTTACATTATTTTAAAGTGAGTACAAATCAATTTAAATCTTAATTCATCGTAAATATATATTTAACCACTTTAAACTCAAAAACAGTTTCTAAAACAAATTTATCAGCATTTTCAGAAACCGTTCAAGTATCCAGATTCCTTGATTCTCCTCCTGATAGTTTCACAGGAAACTTTAGCCGCAATCAGGATTTCAATTTGATTTGAAGAGCAATGTCTGTTAGAAGCCAATTTACTGATATGTCTGTCCTCTTGTTTGCTGGTGATTCTAGGTCTTCCAGACCGCGGTTTTGGTTGATATTGATCGTCACGTCACTCTCTACACCAAAACCGGGCTTAAGTTTGCAGCAAAGAAATGTACTAGGCGGAGGAATATGCGTAAACAACGCTGCTGGCGCCGAAATTTGGCCTGCTCCTATTGGCTGCTCGTTCGATCCTGATATTCGTGCGCCCTGTTGCGTCAAAATCGAAGGAAAAAAATAATTAAAATAACACTTTAACTGAAGCTAAACTAATAAAAATAATAAATTTATGTCTTGAAATAACAAATAAATTTGTTTATTGAATGTTAAACACCTTTTTGTATTCGATTCTCGCACTTAAAAATGAGAACTATTTACGCTTTTTCTCGTAGAACATTTGTATACTGCTAACTTAAGGTCGGTTTTGGTGTATAAACACCTAGTTTGGATTGCTTTAATTCAGTAGAAATATCAGAAGCAGATTTACTTATTAGATTAGATTTGCTTACCATAGTCTTATAATTTCGGGAAGTCAGTAAACTTCTGCATGCTTCTAAGCATTGAAAATTACCTTCAACCTTTTAATCCAACTTAAAAACCCTCTTCTTCGATGACGCAATCACTTTCTCTGGAGAATTTGCATAAAACTGAAACGTGAGTCTATACTTTTGTGGCAAGGAAAGTTTTAAATTTTTAATCTGTTGATGTAAGTCAAATTTTTTTTATATTTTTTCGAATTTTTTTACCCTATTATTTTTCATGCTGCGAAGGAATATATATTTTTAAAAATGTACTGGAAAATAGTAAACATTGGTTTTTCTTTTATGAATCAAGTCTGTGAATGAACTTTTGTGTATTTAACATTGTAATTATAATTTTACTTTGTATTATAAAAGTCTTTACTTAAACTTTTGAGTTCAGAATACAGAGAGAATATAAAGAAAACTATAGACACAAAATAAAATTACGAAAAGCACAGCTTGGGGGAAGAGAAACTATATTCTCTATAAAGCAATTTAACAGCCGTGGTGCTAATAAATGCTTACACAAAAGTAGCAATTGGGAAAAGAATATTTGTCCGAAAAAACTCAATTTTGTTCGACTATTTCATTTTATCTGTTAAAAAAATCATCTACGATATAATTTCAAAATTTCAGTTCAATAAACGTGATATAAATCTTACACCAGTTGATACATCATAAAATTTATAATTTCAACACTAAGTTTTTTATATCCATGCATACTTTGAATAACACTATTATTTTACATAATTTAAAATTAACCATTTAAGTATAATAACCTCACAAAAAGTTTTTCTTTTCTTTTTTTTTCTACAAAAGCAAACGAAGAATTAAAAAATACAGCCCATCTGAGCATCTCATATAATCAGAAAAGAAACAAACATCTAAGCATTTCTCGTTTTTAAGAAGGTGACCAAAATGGGAAAAAATCCCAATTGTTCATATTTTGTAACAAATTTTACATTAATTATCATCCCATTTCGTGGTAAAATAGTATGTTTGATATTTAACAACCACAAGCTTAATAAATTAGTTTTTAGTTTTAATTATTGCTAAGAAAATGAAGTAGCAAAATTATTTTATCTATTTACAGATTTTCGGTTGTTTTATTGTGAATTCGTTTATGGAAAGCATAATTGATTCACAATTTGTGTAGTTTCTTCTACAAGAACGTGTCAATAGAGTAAACAAAGTTAGTAAGAAATTGATATCTGAGACCATAATATATGTCTGAAAAGTAAGGAATGCAACTGATACCGTTAAAAATTGTTTTTTAAAAAATGAAATTATTCTTTACCATAACCCTTTCCGAACGGTCTCGCACGATCGTGCAGGTATTAAAGAGATTGTTCAAGCTATTCAAAATATCAATACCGAAGCAGCTGACTTGTAAAATTCGTTATTTGTATAAAAATGACTTTTTTTTTAAAGAGTTGCTGGCATTTATGCTGTTTAACGCATTTTTTTTCGATAAAACTCCAAATTTAGACTCATAATTTTAAATCAGCGCCACCTGACCACCGGTCGAAAAGGGTTACAAGCGTACGTATATTTTTTTATATGATAGTGAGTAAAATCTTTTCAGATCTCAGTAAAGTAACCATACATTAATCTTACTGCATATAATCTTATACCCTAATCATTAACCTTAAAGCATAATAACCTGACATAACAACCGACTATCATTAACAATATATAATTAATATTCTAGAATAGAATTTCAATCCGGGAACCAGCATCTTTATGGAGCATTAAATAAATGAATTCATTCAAGACAGAGACGCTGCAAGACTCTAAGTCAATTAAACGTTAATTGTTCGTCTACGTCACGAGTTCAGATGTGAATGAAAATAATTCCATATCCAGCTTACCTGCCGCATTGCAGTGTCACGGGCGGTACCATTAGGTAAAATAATAAAGTTAAGAAGGAGATAGAGATGCTGTTAGCCTAAAACCAATACAAAAACATGTGAGCGAAGTGATGCCATCTATCGATTTGGAGTCAGCCCAAGCAAACGCTTTTGGTGAAGTATTTGGCTATATTATTTACAGTGGAGTTTGTGGCTTACTAGGGCTGGGTGGCAGAATGTTTTGATCATTACTCTAGCAGCCTGCGCGCTGTAACGAGTGCGGGTTCGATTCGCATCTTTGCCCTGGGTGTATTTTCCTTTCTCTGTGACAGTAAAAATTCTTGATGCGTCTGTCTTACTTGACGAAGGCTTCATAAGCGGATCTCTGCACTCTCAGAAATAACACTTTCATATTTGACGATTCATGAATCCTTAAGCCTCATTTCGTTAATTTTGAGGATTGTTTCGTCAAACTATCACTTGACTTTTGAGCAAACGCGAATCCTCACTTTTACCGATCGTTATTTGACGATTCTGTATCTTGATTTTGAGGAAATTGAATCTCATTGTTGCACTCACATGCTCAAAAATGACGAAATATTTCTTTAGATTAGACGACATTCAAATCCTCATAAAAATGACGATTCAAATTTCCTCACTTTGAGAAATCGAAAACTCGGATCATTTGCCAGTGTAACGGAATCGTCAAAATTAAGGAACATTTCGTCGTTTTTGAGCATTCATTTTTGAGAGTGCAAACAAACGCTTTCGGTGAAGTATTTGGCGATATTATTTACAGTGGAGTTAGTGGCTTACTGGGGCCCGGATGGCCGAGTGGTTTGGATCATTACTCTAGCAGTCTGCACGCTGTAACGGGTACTGGTTCGATTCCCACCTTTGTTCTGGGTGTGTTTTCTTTTTTCTGTGACAGTAAAACTTCTATCTATGTTCAGAAATTTCAGTTTTTATTTCAGAAACTCCTAACATTAGGCTAATTCCTTGCAAAATCACTCTTTCAGAAGTGTAAGTCACAAGTGTAAAAAGTTATAAGAACAACTGTTAACATTAAATGAATACAAATTAGCGGATTTGCTGATCTACACTTATTAAAAACAAATAATGCAACATACTTTTTGCATTGAATAATTTTAAAATTAAAAATAATAACTTGTTAGATCCTATTCAATTGTGACTTACACTGCCTA
Organism: Hylyphantes graminicola; assembly: GCA_023701765.1. NCBI lineage: Eukaryota > Metazoa > Arthropoda > Arachnida > Araneae > Linyphiidae > Hylyphantes > Hylyphantes graminicola. The sequence continues at coordinate 13,958,810 of CM043115.1, forward strand.
AAATTAACTCTTTCACTGCCAAAACGGCCATGAAGGCCTTACAACTAAGGATTTGATAATGATATTCCGATCATATATTATAATCAGGGGCAAAAGTCTTGCACAGGGAAAGTGTTAATGCAAGTGAAGGAAGTTACTACCATCTTGGGTATAATTTCAGATCTAGTACTACATCCTACAACTGCGCAGTCAATTTTTAATTTCTTAATTAATGCTTTGGGGGTAGGTACATATATATTCCGGCTAGTGTGCTTGATCAGAGACCCGCTTAGATAAGCCTTCTTCAATTAAGACAGACACAAAACGAATATTCACTGTAGCAGAGAAAGGAAAATGCACCCAGGGCAAAATCGGGAAACGAACCCACAGCGGTTTTTTAAAGGAATAAAATGATACGTTTCAATTTTAACTAACATTGAGTGAGCGTTTTGTTAGGATTACTTGAAGGGTAACTTGGCGACTTTCTGGCGGCTTCACTTATTATCTCGCCAAAGCATCGCCATCTTTTTCTTAACTCAATGGGGAAAATGCATGCAGAAAACTCCTACGTTCATTAAACATTGAAGCCACTTAGCTTTATTTTATTACAAAGGGGGATTACAGCTGGAGTGTTTATTCTGTGCTTGACGTCATAACCTGAGAATTCGCGCTGTTGTGTGCATGCAAAACGCTGTTGTGTTTTTGTGTGTGAAAAAGGAATTCAATATAGATAACATTCGGAGAGTTCCATTTTGTTTTGATTAGGATAAAAGGAGTATGCGAGTTATGGAAGAGGTGACGAAAAAGATTTATTAAATAAATAGATTGTTTGCTCCTTTTAATTTCGAGGCATGCGTTCATTTTAGTTTTGCATTGTTAAAGAGTTCGGTGTTTTAATTTTAATGCTGACAATATAACTATTTTTATATATCTTATTTTGACAAAAACTTTTAAAGGAATAGGCTCTAGTTTTCAAAGCAATGTGGTCGAAATTTAAACTGGTTAAATGTATTTTTATAGAAATGTTAGGGATGTGATTGGGTGTGAAATGTTTGGATTTTTGTGGAAAATTATGATGAAAGTTCAAATGCTCATTGACGCTTATTTTCGTTTTTTTTTTTTTTTTAAGAATAGAGTCGCACGACGCAGACAGTTTTTAATAAATTAACAATAAATAAACAAAAGAAATTTTTATATTTTAAGTTAAGTGAATAAGGATCAACAACCGAAATGTTTCTCTCTAGTAGACTAAATGGTACATACATTTAAATGCAATTTTATCTATATTTTTGCCCATGAGAATAACGGGAATTTATTTGCTTGTAATAAACTAATTTTTGTTGGAAAAACTATATTAAGCTTTTATTGGATTTTTTTATAAAAACTAATTATTTTAACGTATTACACTTTGGCTAGCTTTGAAATATCGATAAAAGTAATTAAAAAATCAGTTTGAAAAGCAAATATTCATTTTCCATAATTAAAATTTAAAACTCCCCTTCTGCAAGAGAAAAGTTTAATTACTTTCAAGGAAAGCAATTTTTTTTCAAAACTCAAAACTAAAATCTGTGATATTTTAAATTGGGCTATTTTCATATACTCCCACGCTGTAATATTTTTATAGGATAAAAAGCATTAAGCACGGATGTCAAAAAGAATTAAAATAGCCTAGTTTTTTATTTAGTCTAATGCTTACTGAAATTCTTATTTTCAAAGGTAGATTTGTAACCAGAACCACCAAACAAGAGCACAACATTTATATGCATAATAAAAAAAATCGCAAAACACAGAATCCAGATATCATTTAAACTTTTAAAAGCCAAAATCAGCTATTTTCATTAATTCATCTTTCGCAAATTGAATTCATATTGTTTATGCCCAGCCTAATTTGCTTGTATTTCGAAGAATAATTACTATTTATTAACAACACAAAAAATATAAAACTGCACCAAACCGCATTAAAAAAATAAGAAATTTAAATATGGAAGAATTAACCAGAATTGTGTGCTAAAAAAATATCATACCACTTTTTTTCTTAGTAAACAAGTAATGAACAATCAAAAAATGACGAAGTGCTACATTTTATGACGCCATTGCAAACGGGGTTTTGAATAACAAATTTTGCTTCAAATAATATTTTTAAATAAAAAAAGTGTCGTATGCCATTGTTGATGTGGCAGCAAAGTCAGTCTGTCTGTCTGAAACCACTTTGCATCTTGATCTAAAAGAGCTCGGAATTAAAACTTTGTGCAGTGCCTGTCGGTCATCATGATACATTTTTCGATAAAATCGCGCAAGGCTTTTTAAGTTTTAAAATCATCGAAATTACCATATAGGGTAAGTAAGTAATTTTAAATTCATTGATTCATTCAGAAAGTTGGGAACTGTTACACACGAATAGTGTATAACCTAGTTTAAAACATCGCTTGTATCCAATACGAATGACTTTTATTACATTAACATTGACAAGTTTCATCAAAAACCGGCCATAAAAGTTTTGATGGCCACATTTCCTTGACATTGACGAAGTCTATTCTTGTAATCAAGTGCTTGACCTTTTACCAACGAAATGACATAAAACGTATGATTGTGCAAACACAGAACAAGAGAGAAGGAAGGTTGTTTCCTATTAAACTACCTTTTATTTTCTGTCGCCCTTAAATATTGTGTGTTCTTGTTTCGTGAGAACAAGTTAACTGTTTTCTGGATATAATGAATCCAGGATCGGCGAGTGTCACTGGGTACAGGGTAGGTACATATTTATTACGGCTTGTGTGCCTGATCAGAGACTCGCTCATATAAGCCTTCGTCTAGTAAGGCAGAAGCAGAAAGAATTCTTACTGACACAGAGAAAGGAAAGTACACCCAGGGTGAAAGCGGGATTCAAACCCGCACCCATTACAGCGAGCATACCGCTGGCGTAAAGGTCCAAACCACCCGGCCATCCGGGCCCCGAGTGTCACTGGACATTGACTCTACTGAAATGGACAGAGTCGCGACAGCTTTGGCGTTATGGGATTGAGTTGCCAAAATCATCATTCCGATAACTTACGGTGCATACAAGGTTAAAGCACTGAAATGATAAAACACAAACCAAATATCGATCAAAACACAAGATTTTTTTTCTACATTTTCTCTCATTATTGTTTTCATTCAAAGGATTTTGAATCATAAAAATACTTTTTTTTAGTAGACCGAAGGAACAATGTTAAAAAAACGCTTTTTCAGAGAGAGTTCTCTTTTTTAGAATTAAAATTTGCTTAACATAATACGATACCCAAAATTCCTATAAGTTTGAGTACGTATTTCGTCTATTTGCAACTTTTTGTCTCTGTTTCACGTTTTCCAATTCTTGTCTTTAAAAAATCCCTGAGCATATTTTTTTTGCTAATTAATTTAGAATTTTGAAATTTTTAACCTGTGTTCTTGCATATATGGTGCACAAAATTGTGCATGGAATAAGGTCTACTCTGCATCGTTGTTTTTTTTTAAATTTATTTAATATTTTTTTGTGATTTTCAGTATAAATGCATGTTTTTTTAACCATAGCTCACGTAATTTAAAATCCATACGCAGTTCGTATACAAATACAGTACTAAAAACAAACTATAAGAGTTTGGTGGAGTCATTCTCAAAATTGAAAGAAATAGCGTTTAAAAAAGTTCAAAATTTTGACTTTCTTTTAAATAAATGTAAATAACTACTTGTAAATATTTGCTTTTATTGCTAGAAAATATTTAGAGAAAGAGCATTATATAACACTACTATAATTTACAAGTGTATGTTAGTATTTCTAGAAATAATGTTTTGAATACCGTATTCCTTAATTCAAAAACAAACACAATCTTAACTTTCTGTTTTATTCAACCAATAAATTTTTAAAATAATTTTTCTTTATAAAGAGCTTTAAAAAATATTTCAACAAACGTGCAATTCTTTCTCTTTTCTAACACATGCCGAAATAGATTTCACTATTTCTAATAAAATTTCATCTCCCTCTAACCATTCTAACATTTCGTTTCATTTCATCATTACAATGCTACCATGTAGTTTCATTTTTTCATAATATCGCAGCTATTTCTTTTATGTACTTTTTTCAGTACCTAAATAATAGGTTGAATGCCCTGAAGATAAATACGTATCGAAATGAAATGAAGTTAACAAATACTGACGTATAAGTATCATTGGCACGAATTTATTGTAAAATATTAGTACAAAAGAAAAAAAACTGTAATACTTTCGCAATTTTTTACGAAATTGGATTCTTTGTATTCTATATTTAGTGGGGGATATTTCACGATATTTTTATAGCCATTTCGTACTCAATACATTTATTTGTTATTTATTTAAATGTTAAGACTTGAAAATTTTAACTGCAAATAAACTTAAAGTGTAGTGTATTTATTTACACTGTTCACAAAACTATTAGGAGTGCACTTTTTGTACTTTTGCTAACCTTTACAGTTCTAACTTTTTTTATTCTAAAAGCCTAAAACTTGTTAAATAGATTCATTACGCATCAAGAAGGTAAAAAAAAAGTTTTAAAAAAATCTTAATTTTTTAACTAAAATTTATGGTGAAAAATTAGCATCATAACTTTTGAATAAATTATAACAATATTTTTTTCAAATATATAATATAAAAAAATGTAAAATAAGATTCAAATCTTTTTATTGACCATAATAATTGAAATTATCAACATTCATAACTAACTAATTAAAATCTTTCAACTTCAAGGAATCAATTGTCTCAGTTGCCCTCAAAACCTCCCAGACATGACACTGAATCAATTGATTAGAAATAATGGGATACTAACAAATGAATCCTTCTCTGTTCCCATCTTTGCGTTTAATAATAAATGCAAATATTTTGTGAAACTCAACATCTAGAAGGAATTTATGTCCAGAATCGAAGCAAATTGCGGAAATTATTCATGGAGATAGAGATTAGGAGAGAAACTCTGGCCTTGTCATTCTAAGGTTTAAAACTTTGCGTATTCATAATTTAAGGTGAGTTCGATCTCAAATTATTCTTCCGCATTAGGGATGTTATCACAGAATTGTCGAGAATATTATGCGAGTTAATGGATTCGGCACTCGTGGATTATTGCTAGTGAATAAGGAGTTGGGAGATTTATTTAAATGTTGTATTCATATGAGGGAATCAGGGAAGTTTCAAAGAAATATATAATAAAATTGAAGTGATAATAAAGAAATTGGATTCATCGAATACTTATCTGAATGCACTTTAATTCAGTTAGGTTAAGGGAGATTAACTTACTACTGGAGCTACAAATACAGTTTTTCACCGCTTCTTTAATAATTAATTTTAGTACATAAAGTTAATGAATCCACTTTCGTAGCATCTTGTATTTGCATTCAAATAAATGTAATCAACTAATACGGATGTTTTCAAATATTTTCTTCATAAAAGCACTTTATACAGAATAGAAAATAGAGTCATAAAATTAACATAAGACCACTTATTGGTCCATTTTACCCATTATAGAGCAGTTCAATCCATATTTTTTTTTACAAAATGCATTAATATCTTGTACAGTATATGCAAAGATATATTTATATTAATGCGATAGTATTATTTCACTCCCAAAAAAAATTAAAACTGTAACACAATTGTATTAAGATATTGCAATACATTATATAATGCTCTGATGTGAAAAAAATCAACAGTGCCTTGTTCAACAATGTTGTTCTACAACTATAGTCACACGGAGTATCGTATGGTTATTGTCCCAAAAAATCAAAAAATCATTTCCTTATCATTTCAAAGGGAAACACAAAAATGTGTTGCAACATTTGACCTTTCCTTTGAAAACAAGTACAAAAAACGAGTGTAAGAAATAACCAAAGAAAAAGAATTCGAAAAATTAATCAAATGATAAAAGTTTTGATCACGCACATCCAAAAAAAAAAAGAAATAAAGAAAATTTCCGTCGTGACGTGTGTACTCGATTTGGACGCAGAAAGATTTAATTAGGCCGAACAAATTGAAGGATTTTTTTCGCTATTAGCCGAATAGTAGTATTTCAGCGAAAGATTGCCTTTTCTTTTCCACCGTTTACTAGGGAAGTATTATTTCCAAAGCTGGTACAAAGTCAAGTGTTCTTTTATTTCCGTTAAAGAAGGGAATTTTTTAAGTAGATTAAGTTTGTAAATGCGCACTGTTATGGGATGTTTTTTTAATTGGATGTTTAAATTCATCTTGAAATATTTGTATGATGTTTTTCAATTTATTTTGATTAAAATGCAAGTGTTTTTTTTACATATAATGCTTGCTTATGCATATATATAATGTTAGAATGTTAGTAAAATATTGCTCTATAAAATTAGTATCACATATCAAGTCATATTAAGTATTGGTATGGATATAAAGTAATTGCTCAAAAATTGGAAATAGCTTATTTTCCAAGCTTGTTTTATTGAAAACACTGCATTAAACAAATTTACTATGGATAACATAATTGTTAAAAAATTGGAAATGACATATTTCCCAAGCTTGTTTTATTGAAAATACTGTATGAAACAAAGTCATCCAAGCAGTGTATTAAAGTATCCGCCTACGTTTAAAGGAGGCTGGACAGTTCTACAGACATTCTGCAAAAAGGATTTTAAGATATCAGTTCCACGTTTTGAGAAATCGTGTTTGGAAAAAAAAAGAATTTAGAGAAAAGTTACAAATTTTAAAAAATCTCTTTTTAATCTAAAAATGCATACTATTTAAGAAATATTTTGTTGTCTGCCAACCTGCCATCCAATAGCTCTAACTATCTAACCTCAAACCCTCACACAACCAGACCTTTGCTATTTATCTGCAAACAACAAGCTGCATTGACACGAAATCTCCCATTTGGGTAACTAAGCTATCTATGCACCTGTGGTTCATCAAGTCAGGTTAAGTAAATAAAAACTAGTTATAACAATAACCACGTGCCAAAGGTAAAGGACCGATTAAATCTAAGTTTACGTGAGAAAAGCGAGAATTCGGCATCTCAATAGTACTTAGAGGCGATACGGTGTGCCTGCCAACTTTAGCTTTTTGACAAGCTATGCAGGTGCGACACCAACTCACAATGTCCTTTCGCATAGACGGCCACACATAACTAGCACAGATTTGCTTCAGACTTGTACGTGCACTAGGGTGAGCCAAACCGTGAACAGAGTTAAAAATTACTCGCCTGTGAGAAGCCGGAACGTAAAGCCGAGTATTTTCTTGCGAAATATCAAAGTACAGTTCAACTTCAGGATTAGGCAATTTGACGAGTTTGAGATTTAAACTAGTCTCGGACACATTATCCAAAATATCCTTCAACTGGGAATCTCTCAACTGCTGCTCTGCAATTACATTATAGTCAATTTTTACAGGTAAAACAATTTCATCAATCCTTGACAATGCATCGGCTACCAGATTTTGAGAACCTTTAAGATAACGCAAGTCAGTGGTAAATTGCGAAATAAACTCTAATTGGCGTAAACGCCTTGGAGAGCATTTTTCAAATTTCTGAGCGAATGCATGTGTCAAGGGTTTGTGATCAGTGATAACATAGAAATTTTTCCCTTCAAGCATATACCTAAAATGAATTATAGAAAGGTATATAGCTAACAACTCTTTATCAAAAGCACTGTACTTTTTCTGAGCATTATTCAATTTAGTAGAATAAAATGACAAAGGCAAGTAACCATTTGGCGTTACTTTATGCAGTGCACTACCCACAGCGACATCACTAGCATCTGTGAAAAGAACTAATTCTGCATCAGGTTCCGGATGTGACAATTGAACAATGTTGGCAATGCTTTGCTTACATTTTGTAAAAGCGTCTACTAACAAATCAGTCCAAACAATATGTCGATTATCGTTCTTTTTGCTACCAGATAATAAAGCATTAAGAGGAGCATGTAATTCTGCTGCCTTAGGAATAAATCTTCGGTAGAAATTTAAACAACCTAAAAACCTTCTAAGATCTTTAATAGTGCGTGGCTGGGGGTAATTTACAATAGCATCAACCTTGTGAGGCAAGGGTTTAATACCTTTATCATTAACCAAATGGCCTAGAAAGGAAACTTCACTTTTACCAAAATCACATTTTGATACATTCATAGTTAAGCCATATTTTTTAAACCTTTCAAAAACAATACGAATGTGATTTAAATGTTCAGTTAAGTCTTTACTTGCAATCAAAATATCATCAATATAAGCAAAAACAAAATCTAAGTCAAATAAAACTTCGTTAATAAACCTTTGAAAAGTTTGTGGTGCATTACAAAGTCCGTAAGGCAAAAATATAAACTCAAATAAACCAAACGGAGTAATGACAGCCGTTTTTTCTACATCATCTTTATAAACAGGAATTTGGTTAAAGGCTCTAACCAGATCAATTTTTGAAAAGATCTGAGAACCATGCAAATTTTGACTAAAGTCCTGTAAATTAGGGAGTGGGTATTTATCCTTTTGAGTACATAGGTTCAAAGCTCTGTAGTCACCTGTTGGACGCCAATCCGAGTTATTTTTAGGAACCATATGCAAGGCACTCGCCCAAGGACTTTTAGAAGGACGGCAAATTCCACTTTTTAACATAAAGTCAAACTCTGCTTTAGCAGCTTTGAGTTTATCGGGACTCAATCTGCGAACCTTAGCAGACACGGGAGGACCATAAGTTTTAATATAGTGGACAGTGTCATGCTTGACCTTTACATTTTCAACCCTAGGTTGGGTAATTTCAGGAAATTCCCGAATCAAGTCGTCAAACACAGTAGTACCAACAATAGTTTTTACACTAGGTACCCGAGTTGGCAAAACCACACCACGATTACCACTATTAGTAGTTGGATCGATCAATTTACGATTTTTGATGTCCACTAACAAGTGAAAGTGGTCCAAGAAGTCCACACCCAAAATTGGCTTTGAAACGTTAGCAATTATAAATGTGAAATTAAAACTTCGACGCAAACCAAAATCCAAGGACAAAAATTTTGTTCCAAAGGTTTTGATGGTTGTACCATTGGCTGCGTACAAAATGTTTTTTGAAGGTAATCTACAACCTTTAAAAGAAGCAGGTAACAGGCTTACATCGGATCCAGAGTCCACAAGAAATTGTAACTTGGTTTTACGATCAGTAATGAAAAGTCGGCGATTGTAAATTACGCCCTCATCGGCATTGATCACCGAATCCAATGCAGGGCTTTTCAGTTTAAATCAAACCCACATGGTTTAACACACCTATCAGCCTTGTCGGCATATTTCTTGTGATACCAACACAATTTGGGTGTAGTCTGGTCCGAATCGGCCTTTTCTTTAGTTTCCAGGTTAACATTTTTACGTTTACCAAAACGACCTCTAGAAAAACTTCGCGTTCTGCTTAGTTGACGAACTTGGGACTTTAAAGCAATAATTTCGTCTTTTAAAGACTGGATTTCAGACTTTAATGAGAAGTCTTCAGTTTTTAAGTTAACTGCACTGCAGTTAAGAGAAGTACTAGTGACTTCAAAAACTCGATCAGCCAAGCCAGCCAAGTCGTCTAAGCCGTCTTTGCTGACGCTAAGTACTGTTTGAACAGAAGGCGGCAAAAGTGACAGCCACATTGACTTTAAGGCCTGATCGGTAAAATTTGTACCGGCTAATTCCCTCATTCGTCTAAGCAGAGCGGAAGGTTTAGAATCCCCTAAAGTTAAATCTTGCAAAAGAGTTTTAATACGTTTGCTTTCGGACACAGAAAATTCCTCAATTAGCCGATTTTTAACTGTAGTATAAGGATCCTTTAGGTCCGGGTTAGCGATTAAGTCTGCAATAGTTAGCATTACTTGCTCATCCAAAGCCGAGATTAAACAACAAAATTTAGTACTCTCGGTAGTTATATTGGACAATACAAAATTTGCTTCAATTTGAGCAAAATATAACCTGGGGTTAGAGGTCCAAAAACTAGGCAAACGCAGTGCGATTTTGCCAACTTCACTGCCAGCGGCAGAGACCTCGTTAAGGCCAACATTTTCAGAGTCCTTAAGGTCGCTTGGATCAGGCATAGTAAAAACAATTTATATTAAAAGTTACAAAATTTTTAACACAATTTAATAAATACCACAAAAATTTTCTATTTATATAGCAATGTTAGTAACTAAACACATAATTACAATATATACATAATAATAATTACATAATTTGCAGAGAGCAGTTGAAAAAGACAGTTGGATATTAAAAATTTCGCTTACCGAAAAGACAACCGAAACGCTGTTTGTTTACTTACGACAGCAAACTAAATGACGACGGCTCGAATCACGACCAAGCAGGTTACAATGCGGCATGCAAATCGTACCAGCATTCAGAACTCGATACCGGGAAAACATGCAAAAGTACAAAAATACATGGTTAATTCAAAAGCATTCGAAATAGACCGGGTCACCATTTTGTGGTTCACCAAGTCAGGTTAAGTAAATAAAAACTAGTTATAACAATAACAAATTTATTAAATAACAAATAACAATAAACTTAACTTATAGAACTCGATGAACACATAAAATCATATTAGAAATTAACCGCGGCACAACAGAAGATACAGAAAGTAAATAATAACAAAAACCCAAAAGGGGTGTGCGCGACAATGAATTTGCGCGTGCTGTTTTTATACAAAATACACTGGTCACAGTTACAGGTAAAGATAAGTAGCTAAAGTTACAGATAAGGCGTTCGCCACACACCCAATGACTCCTATTCTAACTACCATCCACAAAATTCGAGATTATAATTCTGAAATGCAGTATAAAGTATTGATGGTAAAGTTTTAAATTGCTGGTAATTCATAAGCTAGTATTTCATAAGTTCATTTAAATTAAGCCATTATTACCATTAATAGCTCAAAATACCTATACCTTAACCTAAACACTGCCACAACCAGACCCTTGTATTAGCCATTTGTCTGCAAACAACAAATTACATTAACACGAAGCCACCCCAATTAAAAGTGGATAACTAAGCCATCTATGCACCCAAGGTCTCCTATTCTAACTATCCCCCACAAAATTAGAGATCGTAAATTTGAAATTCAGTGTGCAGTCCTGACGGTAAACCTCATCGTATCGTCTGCGAAATCTAGCCCCAGGTGGTACAACAAGCGTTAATCCCCGTTTCCCCTGCAGGGGGGAGGGGGGCTTGTTATCGCTAAAATCGTCTGATAGGAGGCTTCTATTTGCTCCCTATCTTTTGCACCTGAGACCTGTAAAGCCACCAACTTGATTTGGGATCATTCTGCGAAAAAATTTGAATTTCTAGAGACGTGCATTCCTCATAAATAAGGGATGTTGATATTTACGAAGTGTAAGAGATTTGAATATATTTAGATGAAATATATAATAGTTTACATAACTTCCTACGTAACTTTTTTTTATGCGGTAAAGTGTTATTTTATTTTTAAGCACAGTATTTGAATCACCAGATGGCGGTAGAAGAGGGTAGAGTAGTCTCTTAGAAAATTTCCAACTGCACTTGTTTCTTGCAACATTTAATTCAGAAAAGAAGTGTGTGCGTAAATGTTACGGGATATTTAACCCTTTTTTCTTTAAACTATTCATTTATATCTCTAACTTGGTTTTTTTTGTGCTAAATGTTTTTGACAATTTTTTGAAAGGATATATAAAAAAAATAAGTTTTTTTTTAAATCCTATTATAAAAAAATGTGTAAAAAATTTTTCAATATCTTTTATCAAGCTTTTCACTATTCTTAACAAAAACCTATCTATAATACTTTTATGTTTATATACAATATACAATATAAAAAGATCTCATACAATAAAAACTAACGTTGATTTACAAAGCTATCACAAAGGAAAAACTCTCAACGGAAAAATAAAGGGGTTGTCTTTACTGTAAGTAAATACTACAAAGAAAAAACAACTTTTACAGAAAGTCAAATAACGTTGCTTTACTGTAAATAAAGTACTACAAAGGAAAAACAACTTTTACAGAATGTTAGAAAAGGTTGCTGTACTATAACTGAAGTACTGCGCAGCATTTACAAATTTATAAAATAACCATATATTTGTTAGTATCAGGATGTGAGAAAAAGTAAAATACAGAAATACACCACGTGAATAGAGTTTCGAATCGCATTTGATCAGAACTATTCAACTACATGCTTTCAAATCCAAACAGTGGGTATACCCACTTCCAAACGAACATCCCCACTCATAAAATTCAAATCTCAACAATAATTGGACGTGTCGATGCAGAACGGAAGTAGATGGGGGAGATAAAGGCTACAAAAATAGGGGGGTGATCCATATATTAATTCTAGTATAAGACGGAGATGTTGCTCAGTGGAAAAGCTATGTGAAATCTGTTAGAGAGGTAATGCCATTGATCGAATTTAAGAAAACGTTGCTTAACTGTAAATAAAGTACTACATAGGAGAAACAACTTTTACAGAATGTCACATAACGTTGCTTTACTGTATCTAAAGTAATTCAAGGGGAAAACAAATTATGCGGAGGGTCAGATAACATTGCTTCGCTGTATCTAAAGTACTACAAAGGAAAAACAACGTTTACAGTAAGTGAAATTATTTCGATATTTTTATTAGTTTAATATGAAAAAACCACAGATGAACACACCCCATGAATATAATTTCGAATTGCATTTAATCAGAACTTTTCAACTGCATGCTTTCAAATCCAAACATTGGGCATATCCGCTTTCAAACGAACATATCCACTCATAAAATTCAAACCTCAACAATAATTGGACGTGTCTATTCAGAAAGGAAGTAGATGGGGGATTTATAGGCTACAAAAAAGAGGGGTGATCCATATATTGATTCTAGAATAAGACAACGATGTTACTCAGTTGAAAAGCTATGAAAAACCGGCAAGATGTGTGATGTCATTGATTGCTTCCGTAATACACCCAAACAAAAGCATGCCTGATTATTTGGAGCAAAGAGTGATGCTTAGAATAAAATTAATAAATAACAATTCAAAAAACGTGATATTTTGTATGAAGGGAAATTTTATAATTATGTATTAATTCCTATCTTATAATACACTCTACAACAGTCCAATGTTCATTTTTCTTAAAAGGCATTTTAAATGCCGATTATTCTAAATTATAGTTACATTATTAATTAATACTACCTTTTCTTTTCCATAAACGTGAGATAAATCAGCTGGAATTTCAAAATTATTGCAATAAACCATACAAACTTTGCATAATTTCAAATCGGGTAGATCTAGCTTTTTGGTAGTATGGATATGTGTTGCTTAATATTACTCGACCCTACTTAGAAAATAGCGATGTACAATTTTTATCATCGACCCACCTTACAATACTACAACCACTTTTTGCAAATTTTAATGGCAAGAAAAATTAAATATTAACAATTAATTATTTGGCAAATGCAACTAATAATTCATCAATTGAAATTGTAGAAATTACAATTAACAATTTTTAAATGTTAACTGTAGTTGTAACAATTAAAAATCAATTAATTTTCATTTGTTAATTTTAATTATAAATAACAATTAAAGTACCCCAAAATCGGTGAAAAAATAAAAATTAAAATTATTGACTTAAAATACTATTACAACCTTAATTAATAATGTCACAAAGTATCAAGACGATTGAAAAAATATTTTTGACATTAAAAGCCATTTTATTTAACCTTTTCCTTACTGAAACGGGTTAACTATAAAACTTTAAATGCGTTTTTCTCAGAACTTTGATTTTTTGTACTTCGATGTACTTTTTCTCAAAAACTATGCTATGTTTCCGTAAACTTTTTTATATGATGTAATACATAGTATAGATTAATCTGAGGTTATAAATTTTAATAAAAATAAAGTGAAAAAAAATTTCTTGTGCAAAAAAAGTGAAAAATTTCATGATTTTTTGGGTACTTTAAAACTTATTTTTATTTAAAAAATCTAACAGTTATTTAAAAACACTTTTAACCTCAGATTAATACATATGGTTGGTATAACACACACAGAAAATTTTAAGATGATCTGATCAGTAGTTATTGTGAAAAGGTAACATTGCAATTGGCCAATTTAACATTACCGATATACAACATACCGAACCCCCTTAAGTCTAATACTTTCAGTTTAACTTTCCTAAATATTTACTCATTTCGTTTTAGTACATAAAATTAATTGCAATTATTTTAATTGTGATTTACAATTGACATACGTTAATCAAATTAATTTAATTCCAGGTTGTAATTAAAAGTTCAATTGAGATTGATTCAATTGTATTTAATTTTATTGCAATATTTTTTTAGTGTATTAACAGGATAATTGACAAATTAATTGATCAATGCACAACACTGACTCCAACCAGAGGTAAAAATTTTACAGCCCTAAGTCGTGGTGCGATTGGAATCACTCGGTTCATAAACAATTCACTGTTTTCATTCATACTTTTCCAATACACTTCTCCCCTCTCATAACGAGCATTCCCAACTCTAATGAATCGGAAGAAGGGTCGAAAACAATAATTGGCTACGTCTATGGATAACGGAAGTGTAAAGGGGAGATGTGATAGATAGAGAATTTTTTAAAAAAATGACCCCGCCATTCAATAACGACACGTCACTGCAGTTGGTTGGAAAAAGTTATAACTGCACTCTAAAAAATGAATGCTCAAAAACGACGAAATTTTCCTTAATTTTGACGATTTCTTTACCTGCAAATGCTCCGAGTTTTCGTTTCCTCAAAGTGAGGAAATTTGAATCGTCGTTTTTATGAGGATTTGAATGTCGTCTAATCTAAAGAAATATTTCATCATTTTTGAGCAAGTGAGTACAACAATTAGATTCAGTTTCCTCAAAATCAAGATACAGAATCGTCAAATCACGATCGTAAAAGTGATGATTCGCGTTTACTCAGAAGTCACGTGATAGTTTGACGAAACAATTCTCAAAATTAACGAAATGAGGCTTGAGGATTCATGAGTCGTCAAAAATGAAAGTGTTATTTCTGAGAGTGGCACTTGACTTTTTCAGTGCTTTAGGCTAATTCCACGTCTTTAATAATTATTCAATAATTATTATCGTTTGCAAACATTAATGTATACACCAAAGAATAAATATGTATCATTCCTATCATTTAAGTAGAACTAAAACATTTCATATCAACTTACAAACAGAAAATCTCGTAGTGAAATATATTTGACTTCATTTCAAACTGATCCATGTCGCAAAAATAAATTTACTTTAATTTAATTTATTTAAAGTTTTTATTATTAAAGTTCTCGAGTGAGTGTTGCGAATGGCAATGGTGATTGAATTATTATAAAAAAATTTGCTTCTTATGCTTTTTAAATGATCTTTAAATTTTGCAATTTTTAAAACCATTAAAGTGCTTCGGATTTGAATTGAATTTTTTCTGCGATGTTCAATGTCTTATAATTTCGATGCACTGAATTTTTTGACACATCACACTTGCCTGTAGCATTTGTAATTTGGGATATAAAGTGGGTGACGGACGGACAGACAGACGGAGAGAATAACTATAATACCTTCCACTTTTACGTTATAAACTTAGTGCGGAGGAGCTAAAAGTAACAAATAGTGACCAATGGATATATTATAGTAAAATGAAAATGCAAAATGGCATTTTTACTTATGAAAAAAAATTATTTTGTTTACATCATTTTGCACAAAGTGTTTAATAGATATGACATAAATAACCTACTAGTTGCCGCCACGATGGCTCAATCGTTAGGGCTCCAGCCTTTGTATCTGCTGGGGTCGGGTTCGAATCGTGGTCAGTAATGTTTGTGAACGTCAATAAATCTTGTTATTTGTCTATGTGTTATTCAATTCTTTGTGACTGAAAAAAAAATTTCCGTGTCCCACTAGACGAAAGCTTAAAAGCGGTTCTCTGAACAAGCACACAAGCTGGAATATATATGTACATCTGTGGAAATAAAAAAGTACAGCTGTGGAAATAAAAAAGTACCCACTTGAGGTTATTTCATCCATTAGTCATCCTATAGAATCGGACCTTTTTGAGAATGTGTACAATTAACATTCTAAGTTAATTGCACGATATAAAATTTGCATAAGGGGCCGTCTTCATATTAAAAACATTACGATCTTTGAAATTTCCAATTGCAACACCCAATTTTAATAACTTAGAAATGTTAAGCACTCTTGAAAACCCTTAAATCTAAGTTTTTGTTACATTTGAATGAATATTTGACGAGTTATTCAATCGAATCACTTGTGGACCTTTTGGGGACCAACTCTAAAATGACAAGCAAGCATGCATGCAAAGCCGTCTTTATTTATCAATTACACACGCAATCTTATACACAGTCCCCTAAAGGGTAATTAAAAAGTATTTTGTGATTTACTCATCAAATTATGAATAAAAAATTTTTAAAATTGGGATTTCGCTTAAACTTACTGTCTTAAATTTATTTCTTTAAAAATATTAAGGGGTTTCTATTCATATTTTTTTAAAAAATCAATATAATAATTATTTAAAAATATAAAAACTGTTTTAAATACCCCAATATTGAATGCATTTTGTTTGGGTTATTATAATTTCTTTTCAGTAAAAAATTCGTTTCATTATCTTAATTATTTATAGATCGGGATAGTTTTTTATGTGCAACTCATTTAACATTATGGGACCTAAACTTTGCACGTTTCTAACTCCTCTAATAATGCTTAAAAACTAACAAAATTTTTCATTTCGTATTAACATAGGTCAGATATTTGAAATATGGATTCAAAAAGGGGTGTTGCCATTGGAAATTTTAAAGTTAGTAACATTTTTAATATGAAGATGGCCCCTTATGCAAATTTTGTGTCATGCAATTAACTCAGAATGTTAATTGTTCATAATATCAAAAAGGTCCGATTCTTTAGGATGAATAACGGAGGAAATAACCTCAAGTGGGTACTTTTTTATTTCCACAGCTGTACCCACTTGAGGGTATTTCATCCGTTAGTCACCCTATAGAATCGGACCTTTTTGAGATTGTGAACAATTAACATTCTGAGTTAATTGCACGATACAAAATTTGCATAAGTGGCCGCCTTTATATTAAAATTGTTACGAACTTTGAAATTTCCAATAGAAACACCCAATTTTAATAACTTAGAAATGTTAAACACTCTTGAAAACCCTTAAATCCTAGTTTTTGTTACATTTGGATAAATATTTGACGAGTTATTCAATCGAATCACTTGTGGATCTTTTGGGGACCATCTCTAAAATGACAAGCAAGCATGCATGCAAGGCCGTCTTTATTTATCAATTACACACGTAATCTTATACACAGTCCCCTAAAGGGTAATTAAAAAGCATTTTGTGATTTACTCAGCAAATTACGAATAAAATTTTTTAAAAATTGGGATTTCGCTTAATTTTCCTGTCTTAAATTTATTTCTTTAAAAATATTAAGGGGTTTCTATTCATATTTTTTTTAAAAATTAATATAATAATTATTTAAAAATATAAAAATTGTTTTAAATACCCCAATATTGAATGAATTTTGTTTGGGTTATTATAATTTCTTTTCAGTAAAAAATTCGTTTCATTATCATAATTATTTATACATCGGGATAGTTTTTTATGTGCAACTCATTTAACATTATGGGACCTAAACTTTGCACGTCTCTAACTCCCCTAATAATGCTTAAAACTAACAAAATTTGGCATTTTGTATTAACATAGGTAATAAATTTGAAATATGGACTCAAAAAGGGGTGTTGCTATTGGAAATTTTAAAGTTTGTAACATTTTTAATATGAAGATGGCCCCTTATGCAAATTTTGTGTCATGCAATTAACTCAGAATGTTAATTGTTCACAATGTCAAAAAGGTCCGATTCTATAGGATGACTAACGGCCAAAATAATCACTAGTGGGTACTTTTTTATTTCCCCAGCTGTACCATACCATACCTACTAGTTTTGAGGGGCCGAGTGGTTTGGATCGCAGACCATTACGCTAGCAGTAGGCACTCTGTAACGGGTGCGGGTTCGATTCCCGCCTTCTCCATGAGTGTACTTCCCGTTCTCTGAGACAGTAAAAATTATTTCTGTATCTGGTCTTAGTTGACGAATGCTTATAAGCGGATCTCTGATCAAGCACACAAGCCGGAATATATGAATAGTACACGTTAATAACAGATTTATTTATTAGGCGGACGCCCGCAATTGTTTGCTTGGCGGCAGAAAACCGGTTTCTCTCTTTCTTCTTTGCTTGGTCCAACATTGGGATCGCCAATCGCTTGAATCTTGGTAGCTAGGAAATACAGAGATAGTAGTTGAAGTATTAGCGTAGCATATCACGTGACCTACAATACTGACTTCATTGGGGCTCTTCTGGGAGCTCCTTACGCGTCCCGTCGTTAGCATTGGAGGTCACGTGATCTTCCACTCTATTTCTTTAACTGTGATATCTGTGGTAGGAACTGGTTCCCTTACACAAGTTTAGGCGATCACTCTCTATCATCGCCAAAGTGGCCTACTCAGGAAACTTCTCTGCAAAATCAATCGGTTTTTCCCGTATACTCTTAATACTCTCCCCCCCCCCCCCCTTACCAGTTATTATAAAGAGAACGTTAGAATTTTTTCAAACGAAAGATGGAAATTCCCTCTGATTGGGAAAAGGAAATGAGGGGGATGTGTCAGAGGATTGAAATCCGGAATTTATATTTGGTTGACAAGTGGTTTTGGAATGGAATGACATGACAGATTGGTTGTAACGTATGATAAAAGTTTTTGTTGTTGTTGTTTTCTTAAACACGGAAGAAGAATATCCATGTTTTGTGCTATGGATTAATTACAGAGATTTTTTTCGTGTATTGGAGAAAAAAATTTACAAATTACAGTTACTAGATTAATAAATTACTAGCTTTCCTGGGGAGCCCAGTCGGTTAGGCATTCGCATAGCATGCAAAAGGGTGCACGTTCGGGTCCGGGCAACTTTTTAAAAAAACATGACTTGTACTTAAATAAATAAAAACTTCGTTGTTGTTTTTTAATATTTCTGTTGTCTTTATAAAGCAACATGTGTTCAATTTCTAACAAAATCCTTTCAATAAGGTTTTTTTTTCTAAAGATACTAAATGATTTCCCAATAATTGTTTGCTAATAAATGCACATCAAAGAGTTTTAAACTCTTGAAAACAACTTTGAATAAATTAGGCTAAAACCTTTAAAACCTTAGCTATCAATCAACATCAAACTTCAACCATTTATTCAGGCCATATAATTTTCTAAAACGAAAATACATGATGTTGACATCTGACCTTATGTAAGAACCAATTTTCTTTACTCGATCGAGGCACATCAATAATAAAGTGGTTTCTATGAAAAGCCCACACTAAAGATTAAGCTTGATATTAAAGGCTATTTTCTTTTTTTTTCCCTAACCGCCTACAAACACAACATTCTTTGCAAAGGAAGTTTGTTTAGAAGCTAGGTAGGCTTAAGTTATACAGGGTGGATAAAAAAAATAACGCTCGCTATTCGGAGTGTTCTGTAGCTTGAATGAATAATCCAAATGCATCAAAAATTAAGACACTTACCAATCAAGAAGGGGGGAAAAGAATGGAATCATAAAAAAGATAGAATCATAAAAAAATAGATATAAAAAAAGAAAAATCATAAAAACAAACTCATCTCGTGACCGGGTTCTGAATTACGAGGTCCCTGAACCCTGGTCAAGAAACGAGTTTCTTTTTTTCAAAAAGAATGGAATCATAAAAAAGAAACTCGTCTCTTGACCAAGGTTCTAAATTACGAGGCATATCCAATTATGGCTAATTACGGCCAACACATCCAAATACGGCTCGTAATTTAGAACCCTGTTCAAGTGACGAGTTTGTTTTTTTATGATTTCATTCTTTTACCCCCTTCTTGATTAGTAAGTGTCTCAAAGTTTCTTGCATTTGGATTATTCATAAAAGTTACAGACCACTCCGAATAGCTAGCGTTATTTTATTACCACCCTGTATTTCACCTAGTTTGGTTTAGTTTAGTTTGGTGTGAATAATCGTCGCACTAGAGCTACACGAGGGCTATTGGCGATGGGCGTCGTAATTTGGAACCAGAGTCAGAAGACGAGCCGACACCTGAGTCGGCACCCAGCGCAACCGTTAAGAACGACATCGTACGCAGCGTTGCCACTCTGAGGCAATTTAAAGTGCACTTCCTCTACAAGAGGTAGTGGTTAGGGAGCCCAGTCGGTTAAGCACTCGCTGAGCATGCGTAAGGTCCCAGGTTCGGGTCCGGGCATCGTCAAAATAGCTGCCGACCTACACTCTTAAAACGAACGAGCGATTTTAACTCAGTCTGAGTAATTTTCACTCCTCTAGTCTGGAAAATGCACTTCTCCTCTTGTAGTGGATCCTTTGTGTGTTAAACCTCCGACAAGATCACTCCAAACGAGTTATTTTAACTCAGTCTGATTTAATATTAACTCCTTTCCAGTATCGAAAATGCACTTCTCCTTCTGGAGTGGATTTCACTCGTTTGTTTTAAGAGTGTATAAAAGGCACGTGCAGCCAAAAACGTCCGACGAATAATGCCTCGTGTAAGGGAGTGCACGTTAAATACCCTTCAAAGTCCTAACGCTGCGTACGATGTCGCCCTTAACGGTTGCGTTGGATGCCTATTCAGATGTAGGCGCGTCACCTGACTGTGGTTCTAAAATACGACGCCCGTCGCCAATAGCCCTCGTGTAGCTCTAGTGCGACGATGATTCAAAACCTAACCTAATCTACACGAGGCATTATTTGTCGGACCTTTTTTGGTTTCATAAGGGTAAAAACATAGTGGAGCGGCGAGTCAAGAGTCAAGCGGCGAGTCAGGCGGCGCGTTTTTTATTCAAGATGCTAGCGTCGCTTCACATGCACATAGTAGAGCGGCGGGAACTGCTGCGAAAAGAGCTTCATGCCATGAATCTAGTCAGCAAGATGCTCTCTTTTTGACATCAATTAAAGTTTGCTTGATAGAAAACTTGTTTCTTGCCCTACCTAAATGCTAACAATATTATACAGTATAAAAAAAACGTATCTGTACAATTATTTTCTACTCCTACTTCCTGAAACAGTTTGTCCAATGTGTACTGATTGTGATGGTCATTCAGCTGTTGATTCACAATTCCGTATCGACAGAATGAGCAACTCCATGTTCATTTTGTGTAATTAAATACTTTCACCTTAAAATCAAGAAAAATTCACAAACAGACAGTACCACCTGCACTGGAAGCCCCAAGTCGACTGGAGCAGCGCCTCAAAGAAATCGTTTTTGATTTTGCGAGCGGCGAGTCAAGATTCATGTCGATGCATGCAGCGCTGCTTGCCGAACCACTATGTGCGCGTCAACTTGAATTTACGGAAGATTTAAAAACGCGCCGCTTGACTCACCGCTTGACTCTTGACTCGCCGCTCCACTATGTTTTTACCCTAAGTCGTTTATAGGTCGGCAGTTATTTTGGCGATGCCCGGATCCGAACGTTAATTTACAGGAGCCCTCTTTACAAGAAAATAGGAGACATCAACTATCACGCCCCTATTCAATTTGGCCCAGTATAAAAAAAAATGGCTCTTAATAATTTACACCATTCACATTTTTCAAAAGGAAATTCTGTGAGAATACCTAATAATTTAATAAAATACAAGCTTTACGTCACATCTCAACAACTACTTAACTGAGGCACTTTATAGTATAGCACGTTTTACGACCAGCTGTTAAGACTACTAAGTGCAGATAAAAACTTAAATCTTCATTTTATGTATATTTTTTGAGCATGAATATTAAAATAAATCTGAAAAATATTAAATAAGACAGAAAATTCATCATGATCTAACAGCTGAGGTGAAGGGTAGTATTACTGCGTTGAATAAAATATTACGTAGTCTACGTGTAGGGGTCGTGGATAGCCTAGTGGTTAAGGCCTCGTTCTCGGGATCGAAAGGTTCCTCGATCGAGTCCCGATATCACGGAAGACCCACCGAGTGCATGCAGTACGTGCTCGTTAAATCTGTGCGTCGGAAAGTCTTGTGAGTGGTTATGGCGCAGTTTCCCACGGATACAGGTATCTGGAAACTATTTCTCTCACCTTCAGGGACATTTCTAAATTTCGGAGAGGGAGATAAATGGCAGCATCTGTCACGTTGCGTGCGCATGTGTTGTGACTGTCTTACTTGACGAAGGTTTACATGCGGGTCTCTGACCAAGCACACAAGCCTGAAAAAATATGCATACCAACCAACTATACTGCAAAAAAAATTGGTGTAATGTTACTCCGAAAAACCGCCGCCCCGGTGGCTCAATCGTTATGATGCTGGCCTTTGGAGCTGCTGGGGCCGGGTTCGAATCCCGGTCAGGCATGGATGTTTGTGACCGTCAATAAATGCTGTTATTTGTCTATGTGTTTGTGTCGTCCTTCTTTGTGTGTCTCTTGGGACTGTCTCTTCTGGCGAGCTGGGTAATGGGCTATAAAGCCTACACTCTCCCTTCTAGAGGGCGCAATCACTGTCATTTGTCATACTCCGAAAAACCGGTGGTTAAGTGGACTGACAATGGCTTAACCAAGTAGCGGCACACCGGAAAATAGGAAGAAATTTAACTGTTCATTAATTTGTAACATTGAAAGTAGTACTATTAGTTTTTACCTATCCCGAAAAACAGTTCAGCCTCCAAAAATGTTTGACTAGGTTACAAAGTGAAGGCCCAGTGACTTAGAATCATTGCTTCGCATTACCATGCCACATGTCCGAGGATAGAGTCCCGGATTGAGCGAGGTTGATTCATCCTTTCATCACTTAAGGCTGCTCATCACCCCCATTCCCCGTCCTTCTTCAATCGGGCTTGCTAATGGTAAGTCTATGGGGGGGAAAATGGTTTTTGTTCCAAAAAAAAAAGCAAAGAAATTATAGGAATATTTTGATGCGGTTTTTTTAAATTCATAAAACTCCAATAAAGTTGTGCTTTTAGGTGTTATTTTTTTTAAAACGCTATTCACTTTTTTTTAATCTAAATTTTTTTCGATTAAAAAAAGTAAATAACGTTTTAAAAAAAATAACCTCTGAAAAATAAACTTTATTTGAGTTTTATGAATTTAAAAAAACGCATCAAAATATTCCTATAATTTCTTTGCTTTTTTTGGAACAAAAACCATTTTTCCCCCATAGACTTACCAGTAGCAAGCCCGATTGAAGGAGGACGGGAAATGGGGGTGATGAGCAGCCTTAAGTGAACCGATAAAATGAGGACCAAGCATGCTTGAGAACTAAATTTGGGTTCCGCGTGATGTTAACCACCTAACAGGGACTTATGCCTAGCATCCCAGAGGACAAGTAAGCCAAATGGGCACGGCAGGCCGTGGCCCACTAATGGGCTGATGAGCCGCCCGAGGAGTTTTTTAATTTATAAATAACATTCAAACTAATCTCTTTTCTGGGAAATGGAACTAACCCAGAAGGCAAAACACGAAAATTCCTTTCTTCCCGTTAGCAATTCTTTTCCCAGGCAGACCGTACTTGACTTTCGATCTTTGAATTTGGCCTTATTTTGCTATTTCTTATTGTGCTTTTTTTATCTTGCTTATTTTGATTATGTTTGCTTGATATGAATATTTATCAAAATGTGAAGTTTTTTTTATAGTTTATGCATTATTAACAAAAAAAACTCATTTGTAATTCTGGCTTCACACAGAAGATTTCGTGTTACAATAGTTATAGTATTAGTAAAATACATTATGTAGTAACGGTAAAATATAACTATGAATTTATTTTATGTATGGTAGTCTAGAGCAATGTTTAAATGAACACAACTACAATACTACTTTTACTCTAATTAAACTTTTTTTAAATACCTGTCCATGGGCTTTTAACAAAAAAAAAATAGTATTTTTACTAAGGAAATAATACTAAAGTATTTTTTCTTGTGATATTTAAATGATTTGCATGTAAATTAAAACTACTTTAGATTTATGACCATGAAAAAACATTTGCTACTACTTAGTATGCATCACATGTAAGTTGTATATTTTTTTTCTTATAGTTAAATTTGGAAAGCAGAACAGAAAATTAAAAGATAATTTGTTTGAGAGAAATTAGATTAAGGAGTAAGTTAACAAAACAAATTTATTTATTCAATCTTAATTGAATTCTTTTTTTTTATTTCAGAAATATAAAAGGACAAATATAGGTTAAAAAAATAAAAAATACTGTAAAAAATTAACTTTTTACAATTTTTGAAAGAGATTTATTACTTTTTCAAATAGTTGAATCAGAAATAAGTTGAAGAAATTCTCGAATATCTTTAATTTTTGTTTCCTAAATTGCTAATTTGCCTTTGAATGCAAAAAGTTTTGCAAAATGAATACTTGTCTTGAATACATTCGAAGAATTATTAGGTTTTCTCCACTTGCCATATGCAGCCATAACCTTGCCATAAACCAACCAATATGCAGGGATGAATTTAAAAAAAAAAAAAAAATTAAGAATACATTTATTTTATTTTCAATTAGGTATTTAGGTAAAGAAAATAAACAATGCGATGATCATATCAATTTGAGTGTTATCTTTTAAAAACATTTTTCGCTAGTTTTGAACATTTATATGAATTTAAAGCAGTAGATCTACTAATTAAAATTTGTATAACAAAAATATGCTGATAACTTATCTGTGAAAGGATATTTTTTTAATTCTTAATAAAGTAAAATTTGTGATCATATGCATGATTTTTATTCATCATTAGCAAACACTTTTAAAATAAAGTTATTTTTTGCCCTGCTTTTTAGAATTTAACTAACTACAACAAATTTAATTAATTTTCTAGTCAAAATGAGAGTGTATTTTTAATATATCTCTGTAAAAATAACGGGAATAAGTTTTAACACAGTTATATTTCTTGCCATTATTTTTTTTCATACCTTTTGAAATATATTATATTTCACCTTCATACTATTTTCGTACCATGTAAAACCTTTTATCAACAATTTCGTTTTTAGGAAAAATCCGGAACAAATGTTTTGAACAAAATTAAATATTTCAGATAAACTCACTAATTAATATAAAAAAGCTAATGAGAGCAATGTATCGTATTCTGAGGGAATTCATCTAACTAATACCAAATTTTAATTTCCTAATGTAATTTTTGAATGTCTTTGTCTGTTCATTTTTGTATGTACAGGGTGAAGCATACAGAAGTGGCCCCAAAGTGGAGATAAGAATACGACAGAAATGCTGTAAAGCCAAAAACCAATACAAAAACAGGTTTGCTAACTGAAGCTATTGTTCGATTCAATTTTTAGCCCAAACAAACGCTTGGCGACTTATTTGTCTGCAACTACGCTATAGTTTGAAAGCTATAGTTGAAATGAAATGTAAACAAGGTTTGTATGGAGCTGATCAGAAAATGTTCTCACTAGTGATTATTTTGGTCGTTATTTATCCTAGAGAATCGGACCTTTTTGTTTGTGTTAATACAAAACATTCTAAATTGATTGCAAAACACAAAAATTGCATTATGGGACGTCTTCATACAATAAGAGCCAAGATCTGAACTAGCCACTAGTCCATGAGCAGCTCTAATGTTAAGCTAATCCTATCCAACCAATGCAAAAACAGGTTTCAGGCGGCTTCAAGAGTTTTTCTCGCCAAGCATTTTAACGTATTCCTATCTCTAGACCGGGGCCACTTTTGTTAGCCTCACCCTGTATAACAAAGCAGTCCGGTTGGTTTAATTATCATGATGCACTTTGAAATTTAAAGTAACAAAATAGTCCAGTGAATAGAGACTCAAAAAGGGGGTTTGCCATACAAAAGGTCCGGTATCGCTGATTTTTTTATATGTTGTGTGAGACCCCTAGGTAGTAATAAATGTGAGTTTTCGTCATCCTCGTTCTATTGCTTTTTCCGCCATCTTGAAAAACGTTCGAAATTTCGCCCATTTTCCAGTTTTTAGCCTATAACTTTTTTCCTAGGCATTTTTGAATGTAATTTTTCGACACAAAGTTGTAGAAAAAAATTTATTCTTCAAAACAGGTATGAAAAGTTTTTATGTACGACAATTAGTTAAGGAGCTACGAATCATCTAAAAGTGTGTAAAATCGAGTGTTTTGAAAAAATATTACGTTCTAACGACTTTCTATCACCGTAACTCACATAAAACTTCATTTTATCAATAAAAAGTGATTTTATAAGTCGTAGAAAATTTAATTTCCTATAAAATACACTTATCAAAAATAAGTTTCTTATATATTATAAT
This sequence comes from Hylyphantes graminicola, assembly GCA_023701765.1. NCBI lineage: Eukaryota > Metazoa > Arthropoda > Arachnida > Araneae > Linyphiidae > Hylyphantes > Hylyphantes graminicola. The sequence continues at coordinate 13,985,030 of CM043115.1, forward strand.
AAGAAAGGTTAAATTTACAGAAACCCAAAAAAGATTCTATTTTCACCCGACAATACACTGTTTTAATTTTTTGAGGGTAGCTCTTTCCCATTGAATTTTTTACAATTTTTGCGAATACAAAACTTGTAGAAAATAAATTTTACTATAAAATGGTACTATTTTGTGTTTCATACGATAGAATGTAACGGAGCTACGTTGTTCGAAAGATGGCGTAAAATCCTGAATTTCGCCAAAAGAGTTTTATAACACTTTAAATCCCAATAATTAAAATAAAGAACTTCATTTTGGTTTAACATAACTATTGTGGAACTTGAAGAAATCATCATTTATTATATTGGTACGGTCTTAAAAGTTATTTTAGATTCAAAACCAAATAATTTAGTTACATTTAAAAAAAAACACGAATAGGTTTATTTATTCTAATGAAAAATACATGTGATTTGATAAAAGATTTCAATTTAATTTCAACAAATAGTTTAAATAAAAAACGTATTTTTAGTTTAAGGAACATCTACCAATTGAACTATGAAAAAATATGGGAAAGTGTATAATAGAAAATGATTAATTTTCTATTGTACACTGCTTTACGTTACATTCATTAAGTTTTTCAACCAATTTAAATACTGATGTTTTATCCCTTCAGAACATTGCTGAAAGCTGACGTAGTATTGCAGCCAATTATTGCACACATGTTATAAAAAGATATGGATTTTGACATTTTGGATAAGAAGATAAATTTTTCGATGAATATACTTTTGATTATTCATGAGTATTACTAGGTTTCAAAAAATAAACAGTCTTTATCAAATGGAGTTCGTGCATTCAGTAGTATTTTCTATTAGTTTTATTAGATAATTTTATATTCAATAAAATTGGTAGGGATAGTTCACATAAAGATGCATCGGTTATCTAATATATAAGAATCCTCATCTGTTGCATTTGAATCAACATTTAAACAAGATTAGCCATGGCAATTGGTAAATACTAAAGAACAATACAATAATCCGACTTTTTTACAGCCACAGGTTGCAGCAAAAATCGACTAAATATCAAACATTTGTTTTTTGCATTTTTATATAAAATAAACATTTATCTTTCTAAATCTGTTTCATTTTAGTTTCTTGTTTTTAATAGAACCGAAGTTATAGCACTTTAAAGCTTTTTTGCATTTTTTTTAAAAACTCATTAAGCAAAACATAAAAACTGAAGTTCTTCATTATCAATTGCTTCCACATTTTTACAGTAGTTTTGTAACAGTATGAAGAAGGTTTTGAACTGGAATCTTTTAAAACTATTAAGAATTGAATATTTTAAAACTATTTATATGCTTGTTACTCTCTTGTTTGTATGTGTTTTCAATGTAATGCTTCAAACTTTTGCCCATAAAAAATGTGGGTGCTGATATCTTAATGATTTTAGTTCATGACTTATATTAAAGTTTGTTGAGCATATTTAACTTTGACGATGGAAAAAATTTGTTGAGATATCATGTTTTGTGTAAGCGTGATTGTTGAAGCACATTTTACTATAATTTTCCACAAATTCTGAATACTTTCTTAAAACTATTTTTATATTCATAACTAATAATAAAATCGCTCAACGTCACGGTTGGAATAGAATTTTCAGAAACTTGCTGTCAAAGGAGATCGGCCACTTAAATGGATTATTCGACTTATAGGAAGTCGAGCTATCCAGGTTAGACTGTATTTGCGAACTTTGACCTAGAATTAATTTTTTTAGCAAACATGGGATAGGTGAGGACTTTTTTTACGCTATAATAGCGGCGTACCAATGACCTATACCAAAATTTAGTTATATGCGAATTTTTTTTTATGAAAATGTCTATTTTGACCGGACGTGGTAGCCATCAAATGCGTCAATTACCGTAGATACATAATGCTTAAGAAAGTATACTTCCGATAATCAGTGTAAATTTCAGAAAATGTCACGTTTCCACTCCACACCATTTTGTGGAGTAGATATCCACCATCAATAACAACTATGCAACGATATCTAAAATATATATTGTTTTTTATAAAAAGCATTGATATCGTAAGATGTTTGGGGCTAAAATTATTTCCTTTCTTTTCTCTGTGTCTTAGGCAAAACATATAACGGATTCTACTCATGCTTTTCGAAAAATATACCAAAATTCTTTGCCTGAATCTAGAAAATTTTTGAGATCTTACTAATATAATAAATTATGATGTCTTCAAGTTTTAGAAAAAAATTACGCATTTTCCACTGAAATGAAGTTTTTTGTTTTAATTATAGGGCTTTAAAGTGATAAAAAAAACTCTTTTGGCGAAATTCAAGATTTTATGCCATCTTTCGAACAACGTAGCTCCGTTACATTCTATCATATGTAACACAAAATAGTACCATTTTATAGGAAAATTTATTTTCTACAAGTTTTGTATTCACAAAAATAGTAAAGAGATACAATGGGAAAGAGCTACCTTCACAAAAATGAAACAGTGTATTGTCGGGTGAAAATAGAGCCTTTTTTGGGTTTCTGTAAATTTAACCTTTCTTCTTACAATATATAAGAAACTTAGTTTTGATAAGTGTATTTTATAGGAAATTAAATTTTCTACGACTTGTATAAAATCATTGTTTATTGATAAAAGTTTTATTTGAGTTACGGTGATAGAAAGTCTTTAGAACGTAATATTTTTTCAAAACACTCGAATTTTAACCCATTTTGCTGATTCGTAGCTCCTTAACTAATTGTCGTACATAAAAACTTTTCATACCTTTTTTGAAGAAGATTTTTTTTTCTACAACTTTGTGTCAAAAAGTTAGATTCAAAAATGCTTAGGAAAAAAGTTATAGGTCAAAAACTGGAAAACGGGCGAAATTTCGAACGTTTTTTCAAGATGGCGGAAAAAGCAATAGAACGAGGATGACGAAAACTCATATTTATTACTACCTAGGGGTCTCACACAACATATAAAAAAATCAGCGATACCGGACCTTTTGTATGGTAAAACTCCTTTATTCACTGGACTAAAAGAAAGTATCTAAGCTTAAGGCATTTGGCGAAACTTCTTTCGCCAAATGCCCTAAAATCAAGTGACGGGCTACCAGATTTCGTGTTTTATATTTATTTTTAGCGGAATGGGGTTACTGTGCTTCTACTTCCATAATATAAATAACAAAAGCTGGGTTATGACATTACAGCGTCATTTTCTAAGAACCTTTTCATTTCAGAGACTAAGAATATGTAATTCATTATGGAGGAAATTCATTATCAAGGAAATTTGTGATTATAAATATTCAGCATCGATAAAATTGTTAACTACTTAACTTCCTTGTGTTTCCTTTCAGGTATGTAAGTGTTTGTTTACATTTCATTCATGTAATACATCCATATTTTTAATGTATAATTATAAGAATTATACGTATAATTTGTCAACCATTGTAAACGGGTCATGGCAAAGTACAGTTATGCTACATTAAATAATTAATGTAGCCTATTTTTAAACTAGACTCAGTCACCAACATTTCAAGATTCCCATGAAACAACGCAATTATAGGACAATTATAGGGACGAAAGGCAACTGTACGACTTAACTTTTATGACTATATAAAAGATTTCTGGTTGCGACATGGAGCGTTGTGAACAATCGGTCCATTAATTAATTGCCATAACCTATTTTTAAAGCAAGACTCACACTTCAAGATGCCCATGAAAACATATCCATATCTAAAAATAAACCCTCTAAAAATAGCAACAGCACCTGCTTCGACCCCATCGAGGCTTCCTGATCAATAGCCCACACAAGCCCTCCTTCTTATTGAATTCCTTTTTCTCCTCCGAAAAATCCTATATTTAATCAAACGTGTCTGAACTGGAAAACCATTTTTTAGATAAAGCGCGAGATCCAATGGCCCTAATGAAAACAAATAGCCCTGCCCAACAGGTAAGAGAAAGTGGTCCGCTAATGAGAACAAAGGAGGATTGAAGAGGGGGAACAAAAGCATAACATCCGCCCTACCCAGAAGGCGGGAAACGCGATCCCACCATTGGATTCAACGGGAGACAAACCATATACAGGCACGGCCAACTTCAATAACAAGGCGAAAGAAGCTGTCCCAAGTGTGAGCTTAGACGGAAATTTTCACGTCGCTGTTCCAAGTGCCGAAGATCGAGAAATTTGTCCGGACCCAAGAGATGTGGTCAGCCTTGAACGAGTTGTTCCGAACAAGTTTCGAGACATGTTGTCTTCATCTTCGGAATTACGTCACTCGGAACTATGCTATGACGTCAAAATTTCCGTCTCCGATCGTGTTTGAACAATACCATCTAGATTAGAAGGCCGAAGAACTAAAGCAACACTACGTCACACTAGTAGACCAATATCGATTTGTTGACCAATAACGTCGTATCGTAAGATGACGTCGCATCTTGATTCATCTTATCTTCAAAATTTATTCATATACAAGATCTAGTCACGAATGATCATTGGTCAAAACCACAGAATCGGTCCATTAATATGACGTCAAGCATTTAGTTCGCCGGCCTTCTTAACTAGGTGGTATTGGTTTGAGAGAGCTTCTTCGGCCTTAGTAAGATTTACATAAAAATTTGATGTCCGAAAATTCAAACTGAGACCGCTAGAGGGCGAATTGTGCAGGTTTGGATGAGGAGGAGGAAAGGAAATCTACAGCGGTGTTAATATGATTTTTATTACTAAACATCATTACACCACAGCAAATATTCAATATTACTTCCATTCGCCACAATGCGCATTTCAGAGCTTCGGCGCATAGATTTACGAACCCATTCAAATTGGCCAGGAGTGTCGCGGACATGTGCTGCCGCGATCCTGCCGATAAGATCCCAGAGACATTGAATAGAATGGACTGCGCTTCAATAGTAAAGCAGCTTAGGGATGGTAAAACCGAAACTGGTTTTTTGAAAAACCGGTGTTTTGGCCCCGGTTTTGACCAAAAAACCATTTTTTTAAGGCTGGTCTGAACCGGAAACCGTTTTTTTAGAGAAAAAAACCGACGGAAAACGGAAACCCAGTTTTTTCTCAAAAACCGCCATCCCTTGCAGATTAGCATTATATCCTAAACATCACAAATCGCCAAGAGGAGAAAGGTTGCTACATATGGCAACTTACTGATACCGTTTCGTTACGAACCATTCCAAATTGTCACCAGACCTGAATATCAGCTGGCAAGCCGAAATGGTGACTCACATTTTTCTCCAAGTCACGTGGTTTTGAAACAAAAAAAATGTAGAATAGAATAAAATAGAAAATATCGTAGTTAAATGCATTTAGTGAAGAATCTATCGCCCTGCATTCAAACCAAATGACTAATTACCAGAAAATTGAAGCACGCACTCGCGGAATAGAGATTATGTGTTTCTACCTCTATTTCTTCTGTTTTAATAGTCACAAATATCGACCACTTGGACTACCCCACGTAGTCAAACTTACAAATTTTTCTCACAAATATCTCTATAAGAAGAATTCACTAAAAACAGACAATCCTTCCCAAGTACTCGTGTGACGTCGAATATGACGTGATTTTTTGGTCATAAAATGCCCCTAAATTGACGTCAGTTTTTTGGTGACAATGTCCATTTTGAAGACGTGATTTTCGACGTCAAATAATGATGTCAATTTGACGTGAATAAATGACTCTCTTGTGACCACATGACGTGAACTTTTCGTTATCAAATAACGTCTATTTCACGTGAAAGGTGGACGTGAATTTCACGTAAAAGGTGGACGTGAATTTCACGTGAAAGGTGGACGTGAATTTCACGTGACAATACGACACGAATTTAACGTGATCAATTGACGTTAATTTCAAGTGATCATGTGTCGTGATTTTCACGTGGTCAAATGACGTTAGTTTTACGGGACAATATGACGCTATTTTCACGTGATCAAATGACATAAATTTCACGTGACAATATGACGCGATTTTCAAGTGATTCTTTTTATTTCTCTAATTTCAGTCATGGTGTAAAACAAAAATTTGTTTCAAATATTATACAATATTTTGAATTACAGAAATATATAGTCATTTTCAAAATATATTGTCCTTTAAAAGAAGTTTCTAAATTAATGACTGTTAACAAATTATTCATAAGAAGTCATTAATTAAAATTCTTTTGCTACTTATTTTGAAAAAGATATTTTTCAAAATATGGCATATTTTAAACAAATTTGCATTTTACACCATGATTGAGATTGTATAGAAATAAGATGAGAAAAACTGAAATTCAGAAACTATTTAGTACATAATTAGGAATTTTAATATGAGAATCATTTTTTACTTCAAAACTGAGATATACATAGGATTGTATCATTATAGAGCCTAGGTAGTAATATTAAACTTACCTAATTATTTAAGTGTCACCTTTGAACATTCAGAACTACAGGTTAGCAAATGTTAAATCATGATATTTTAAATAAATACAAAGTCATTTAGAATCAAAAATTTTTTATTTAAATAAAAACAATAAACAAAATAAAATATTGAAGAATTACATAACAGCTTCCATAACCAGATTTTCAAGGAGAAACTGTAAAAGAAAAAAATATGTAAATATATTATAAAAACTGCAAATATATATTCTCAGCATAATTTTTTTTTGATATAATAGTCTTGTCCATCTAAAATATATGTATAATAAAACATTTAAAGAAATATAATTTTAGTTTTTTTAATATTTTCTATATTTCCAAAAAAAGATTCAATAACTTTGCCTTTAAATTTTAAAAATGGAAAAGTTTATTTTGATCACCTCAAAGTATAGATTACACAAAATAAATTAAAAAAATATCAAACTGCTATTTAACTGCTTAACTGACATAAAATTCAATGAATATTCAAGGAATTGAGCCGAGAAAATGTGTAAGGTATTTGATTTAAGGTACATTTTTATGTTTTAGATCAGGGGCTCCCAACATTTTTGCTCATGTGTACCACTTGATATGAGAAATATTGGCCTGACAGACCTAAGTATTTTAATTAACATATGATAGCTACTCTTGTTGAATTAAATTCCCGAGAAAAACACATATTTAATGGTTATATACTTGTTTATTGATAACATGCTTAAGGTTCAGTCAGGGGACTGGGTGATGCTGTAGGTCAGGGATCCCCAACCTTTTTGCACCTGTATACCACTGGACTTTTACCAGACCTAAATATTTTAATAAACATATAATATTTACTCTTCTACAGGGTGGTTACAAAATCCTAGGAAAAAAGTTCCCTGATATTTCCATGATTTCCCTGATACTTTCACAAAAAATTCCCTGATTTTACAATTACTTAGAAAACATGCAATATACACAATTCAATGCAGTACAGAAAATTTAATCAAGGCATTGCGGAAATACTTTCCGGATTATGGGTTAGCCTACCTAACTTTTCTACATTTCCGAATTTAGAGGAATCATGTGACAAGAGAATCATATTATAGCATGATTCGTGAGAGAGATTCATCCTTCCCCCAAGATTGGTTCTTCAGGCAAATCGGATCAACCAGAATATTTTTTTTATCAAGTGTCCGTTAGTGATCACAAGAACCTAAACCTGCTGTTTAAGTAATCCAAAATGGAAAAAAAAAATTCCCTGATATTTGGCAATATTTGAAAAATTCCATGAGAATTTCCTGATATTTCCAGAATTAAAAAGTTCCCTGAGAATTCATTGATTTCCAGGTTTTCCAAGTTCTGTTACCACCCTGTTCTAAATGTGCTCAAAGGTTGTTTAGTAAAATTCCTGAGAAAACTTGGCATTTAATGGTTAGATATTTGCTTATTTGTAACATGCTTATAATAAAGGAGAATTAACCCTTTCAGTCCCAAAAATTTACTACACTACAGAAACATCTGATATTCACAAAATAAGCTTATTTTAGATCAAAAATAAGAGTTCCATAAGAAAAAAAAATCACTTTGATTTTTTTATATGGTTTTTGAAATAATGCCAAAATTTTTTAACTGCTTAAAACAACAAAATAAAAATATATATATTACCCAAAAACACTTTGAGTTATATATTTTAAGGTACCCGAACACATTATTAAAAATAATTTAGCAATTATTTTAACCGAAATAGTTTAAATTGTGTTTTAAATATATGGAAACTGAAGTGAACTTTTCAAAAATTAAGTGAAACGCTTCTTAGCTATTTTCTAAATAAAAAAATAACAGTTCTGACTTCTATTGAGATTAATGTAAAATATTGTCTAATAGAACAAAGAGTGAAGAATCGAATGATGTGTGTTTGAATATCATAACGGACATGAACATTTGGAAAAAAATACTGAAAGTGATGATTCCAAATGGCATCACTGGGACTGAATGATTTTAAAATGGTATCAATTTACAGTTTTTTCATTAACTACAAGTCTACAACCATACAAATAAAAAGTTAGTGCAAACTCAGCAAAACATACAAAATATACTTTTATAGTCTTTAGTGCGAAAATTGTTGTTTGCCTATGATTAAAATATCAAAGAGTGAAGATAAGTTTCCCATTACTCCTAAGTTCTCTTCAACACTTATTCTGATTTTATGTTTATTTACATTAGTTTAGACAAGTAACTCCTAACAAATGGCATAAAAAAATAACGGTGTGTGGGGGAGTTCAAAGGGTACTCGGTTTTAGATTCGATCAAGAATATAAATGAAGATTTCTCTTTAAAATAATTAATAATACTATGCTTGCACGCCGACTGCTAATGCGTATAGAAGCTGGTAATAGTATCATGTAGCCACATCACTCACATGTACCACCTGAAATTTCCCTGCATACCACCAGGAACCCCTTTTTTAGATTATGATAGATCGGAATTAAAGTTGATATTAAATTTATACTAACTTAAATGAGAAAAATTTAATGCAAATTTGATTTCATTGTTCACATCTCACAATGTTGTTTCTTTTACAAAAAAGTTCACTTTTTTATATAAATAAAAACATTGCATTTAAAGCATTTTTTAAAATTTTCTATAAAAAACTGTCAACAAAAATGAAACACATTTTTACTTCTTTTTAACATGTTAAAAAGTCAATAAGTATCAAGTTTTAGAAAAAAAATCATTTAACACATTACAACTCTTAGAATTTCACATTTTTTTAAAATTTTGAATGGATTTAAATAAAAAATATCAAAAAGAAGTTAATAAAAATACCTCATTTTTCAATGGGTATTATAACAATTAACAATTTATATTTGGCAAGATAGCTAAGTTACATCAATGTTAAATCAAATATCTGTTCATTTAAAAATAAATTTTACGAAACCTTAGTTTTTCTTGCAAAAGACTTCACCCTCTATTGCATGATTTTTTTTTCATCTCCAAAAAATATGTATGAATCTTTAATACTCATACATTATGGGAAAAATACTGAAAAAAACTTAACTGCTTTAGAATTTAAATATAATTTCAATTTTGATAATATATAATTACTAGAAAACTACAAAATATATTTCAAAATAACCTTCTTTTATAACTTGACTTATGACTTTCTTGGTGGGGGGGCAAGATCGCCAAGCACTGCGATTTTTAAGTTTCTTTTATAACTTAATTTTCAAAACAATTTATTTGGATTTAGTACTAATATTATTTATATTTTGAATACTGCCAAAAATGTAATTTACAACAGTTAATAACCTCACTCTTTAATTTTGAGTACACTTTTACTACTGTCATCTAAGAGGATTATTAGTAACTAAAACTTCAAAATGGAATGTAATAGATGAAAAAAACACAAATCTGTCGAGAGGGAGCTCTACTTTAAGAGAATAAAGTTGATTATGATACTTGTTGCTAAATGGTAACAGTATGCATTAGAGTGTTAAGAATATATTCTACGTAATGGAAATAACATATGAAGAGTTTTTCCCCAAAAATGAAATTAAATTTCTAACATTGGCAGTCCAAAAAAATTATGACATTTTAAGGTATAAAGCTTTCTTAATTCAAATATTTTTTTACCTTTCCCACTTGAAACGGTTGATAAAATTAAGTAAATGGGCATTAAAAACAATCTCAAAAACTGACAGCAATGCAATATGAAAAATATTTAACACAAACACGAGAACAAATTTAATAATCTTATTTTAATTTAAAATGGTTATTTATCTAATAAAATACATCAAATCAAGTACAATATTTAATTTTGTGACCATATATACGATTAACGATATCATTTTTTAAAGAAACTTTTAACCAATCTTAAATTTTAAATATCTTCATCAGTAGAAAATTTAAATAATATAATTGTCTGTAAACTATTTTATGAAAAAGATTCATTTTGTATAAATAAAAATAGAACTTACATATTATCTGCGCTTGAAGGAAATATGCTGCACAGGTCCGCTTTAGCAGCTGCAGCGGGTACGTTGAGCTGTGCAAAAAAAGTGAATTTTAGAACAAAATAAAAACATGCATAAGTCAAAAAATTATTTATTGAGAAAAAAAATGTAGCATTTTTATAAACAGGAAAATGAATGTAACAAACAATTTTTACCGATTTTTTTTATTACATATTATAAATTGAATTTTTTTTTAATAATTTCACAGGTTCACTATTTAAAAAAAAACTAATAAATAAAACGCAATTTATTTACAACTAAGACAAATTAAAGAAATATGTTTGAAAAATATATGTGGAAAATTTCAACACTCTACAGACAGTAGATTTTGAGTTATATCAATTTCAGGTAAAAAAATTTTAAACATGAAAACGCGCGCGCGTGTTTTCTTGAAATATTAAATAACTTATACTTTTTTTAAATTAATGTTTTATTTCTATCAAATAAATTGGTAATTGATTGGATAATATAAAGAAACAAAAATTAAAACTAAAACGGTACAATGTCACCCGGTAATTAATATTTTACACAAAATCTTGCAATGCGTCTAATAATTTGTCCAAGGACTGTAATGCTTCAAAACTTTATTAAATTCAGTTGCATTTTTAAACATCTTGAAATGTAAGCATGAAGAATTTAGGATCAATGTATTCAATAAAATTCTTTCATTGTGAATTTTATTTACCCCGTTTCCAATATTTTCCATTTTTTAAAACAAACATCATTTTACTCTTTCATAAACATGACGGTTCCATCTGACGATAAATAAGTTAGTAAGAAAACAGCAAGCTGATGATTTCAAATGAAATCATATTGGATGAAAAGGTTTAAACCATGTACTCATCTAACTGTTTTGAGCATTGTACTAGTTTTACTAACTTAACTAAGAATTATGCACTTCTGAGATGCAGCAAAGATTAACCAATGCCTTAAAAAATACAGATTCTTAATATTACACATCAACATTATTCCCGAAATTTTGCCTAACTCTGATTTCAGCATCTGCAGGCTAACCAGGCATACAGTATTTACCAATACAGTACTGTAGTTTTTTAAAAAAAAGTATTTTTATTTAAGAATAATGAGACAAAAACTCACTTTAAATTATAAAGTGTATTTGACAATAAAATAGAAAAATATAACATAGTTCCCACTCTCATTTCAAAATAAAAAAATATTTTTAAGGACTAAAAAGGAGGAATTTTTTTCATGGATCTATAATCCTGCAATGAGTGAATTTTTTTCATCCCCAAAAAATATAGATACTTGTATCTTTAATACTCATACATTATTATGGGAAAAATACTGAAAAAATTTTAACGGCTTTTTAGAATTCAAATAATTTCAATTTTTAAAATTCTTTTCATTTGGCAAAAACCAACTACAAAATTCCAATTTTGATAATGACTAGAAAACTACTAAATGTATTTTAAAATAACCCCCTTGAACTATAATTTTTCAAAATAATTTATTTGTATTTAGTGCTAATATTATTATACTTAGAATACTGCTAAAGACGTAATTTCACAACAGTTAATAACTTCACTCTTTAGTTTTGAATTCACTTTTACTGCTGTCATCTATGAGGGTGACAGTATTAGTAAGGATTTAGGTTATTAGGACTGGTTATTAGTAACTAAAACTTCAAAATGGAATGTATGCTTAGGACTTAGTTGCAATCAAATAGTAATAATTAATAAAAGGTTAGTTAATAGTTGCCACAAAATTTAAAAACCACTGATTAAAAAAAACTATCTACTTAAGACTTATTTTATAATGAATAAAATTTGAGAAAAACATTATCTCTTTAACCATGTTCTGTGTTTGAAAAAAAAAAGCGTGTTTAAGATTAGCTTTTCAATGTTGCAATTCACAGCATTTGCATTTTTAAAAGCATTTTTTACAGAACCATCAAGTTCTTTCTTTATGTATGGTACAAGAAATGATATATTTATAAGAAAAAAAAATAAGCTGCATATTTTAAAATGAAATAGTTTATGAATTCGATAGTAGTAAATGTGTGGTGGACCATCTTGTAAAAAAATTACTAGGACCTGATCGACAGCACGTTTCAATGATTTGGCAAAAATGTAGCAGGTGAATTAGCATTGTTTTGTAGAATGATGAAGTGTGTGCCATGTAGTGAAAAGTTGGCAATCTTTTAGGAAATGAAGTTTAGAAATAATGTTTGCAGTACTCAAGTTTTGAATAAATTTCTATCTAAACGACTTGTGTTAAAAAACTAGTTTTCGAAAAAATGAAAGCAGAATGATGTATTTAAAATAGATTAAAAATATAACTTACATTTTATCAAAAGCAAACCATGTTGAATGTCCTCTTAGCAGCATACAGCAGCCATATCCTACTAAATGAAACACACTTTAGAAAACAAGGAAAACAGTTAGGGGTACGAGTGTAATTCTGGTCAACGAAGCAACAAAATTTTCTATTATGAAAATTTCTTTGTTGTGTCGCCCTATCAGTTACAGATTGGGTTATTACCTACATTAGATTACTAAAGAATGATTTGGTTTCTTGTGGAAACAAAATGTTGGTTGGTAGACATATTTTCAGGCTTGCGTGCTTGGTCGCAAGGACTCGCTTATAAACCATCGTCAAGTAGGACAACACAAAACTCACACATACACAAATGACAGATGCTGCCATCCGTCGCCACCTCCACAATTTAGACAGGTCCCTGAAGGGGAGGGAAATTTTCTACAAGGACCTGTACCCATGGCAAACTGCGCAATGACCGCCCACAGGACTTTTGAATCCAACAGATTTAACAAGCACATACTCCGCAGATACTCGACAAACAAACATCCATGCCTCAACGGGATTCAAACCCGGACCCAGCAGCTCCAAAGGCCAATGTCTTAACTTAACCACTAGGCCGACGGATCGGCAACAAAATGTGAAAAAGAATCACAAAGTTATTAGTCTGACCTTGGAATTGGATTGGTTCAGTTGAACAATTACATTGATTACTGATTACTAACACTAGGGACAGCTGTTCGAACGACAACTTTAATGGCGTCAGAAAAGTGTTCCATTGCTTAGTTAGTATAAACACTAGCCCTTTCAACAGTGACAGCAAGTGGTATTAATTAATACTTACCTGTTCGCTCTTACCTCACATGTTAAAATATGCTTTGAATCAGAGGCATGAAATAAATAAGAATTTGTTTCTAAAATTGTGACATTTTCTACAGGAGCAGATCACTTAAGGAATATTTAAGCAGAAAGCAGTAAAATTTAGGATTTTCGACTCACTATACATATAGGCAAGCAATATTTAAGTCCAGAAGAACACATGGACTGTATCAAATATATAAATACTTCTGTGGTATTTAACCATTAAAATCAGTCATCAACTGAAATTGTATTTGTTTTCTACTAGCAACAGTTGTTTATATTTTTTTAAACCAAAACAAGGTTACTGAACTTTTTATAATTGACATGAACTGTTTAGTGCTCAACAGCTCTACCAAATCATAGTGTAAACAATACAGTAGAACTCATATTAACACAACAAAATAAAAAAAAATCCATTAAATATCTATTGTATGACAATTCTTCCAAAAAAGGTTACATTACCACCAACACTGTAAATTACGAGTGAGTTTAATTCCAATGATACGTACATTTTTGAAAGTAGTTTATAGGCCTAATACATGCGCATTTAGCTTGGCCTCGTCAAAACGCATACTTTGATGAAACCATGAAACTATAAACGATTCATTGGAAATATATAAAAACTAATTCGAAAAATAAAAAGATTATTAAAAATTAAAACAAAGTTAGAAAACAGAAATAAAACTCACTTCAGGTTTCAGGAGACATGAATCGCCAAAACAAAATGGCTAGTCTTGAATGCTCCCGCGCAAGCGATGGAAGGGAAGTGACGTCACCGGAAGTTTGTACTTTTTGTTGACGACCATCCGACGTGAAATATGGCGTCACTTTAGTCAGTTTGGTCATTTTGCGACCAACTACTTGACGTCTTTCACATCACGTCAATCGGCTGACAAGAAAATAACGTCGAAAATGGCGTCATAAAAAGACGTCAACTTAACTGACGAAAACTTGACGTCAATTTTTTCGTGATTTTTTACTTGTTGACGTCATTCATAAAAATATGACCTTATTTTCACGTCATATTTGACGTGACACGAGTACTTGGGTTAATTTTGATTTTAAAAAAAAGTTGCCATAAAAATTACAATATGGTTCCATTTTAGTTTTCTGAATTTTTGGAAACAAATTCTTATATGTTTCTAGGATATAAGGTAATCAATTCGTTAACCGAATGTAACGATGAATCCTTTAATTTACAACTACTTTTAAAGTTTGCATTTATTTTTATAGACGATTTTTGTACAATTTATAATCATATTTATAATCACAACAACTTGTAACATTTTTATATTGATTTAAGCTTCTTTTTTTACATTGGGTGAGGCAAGGCCTTGACCTAGATATAAAATTACAAGGAACTATATAAGATGCTGGGTCTGATACAGTGTAACGATACACTACGTAATTAATTGTCTTCGACAGTATATGAATAAGGTATTTTGCAATACAGTAGGTATGTAATTACAGAAACCTAAAAAATACCGTTTCTGAAACACAACCTAGTATGACGAAAACTGATTTCTTTCGCTTACGAATTAAAGGGACGCATTACCCAAAAATTTAAATCCAGTATTTTTATCGCTAGCGTTCAAATTAAACTATTTTTACTAAGAACTAACATTCAATAAGCATATACAAAAAAATATTAAAATTAAAACGTTAGTTTTTTCAAAATATTAAAAATATCAAAAATAATAACGATTTTTCAAAATACTCCTCCTCCTACAATTTAAGGAATTTTTTAATGGTTTTTTATTTCAAAATATTCCCACAACATCTATTAATAAAAGTTGGTATGGATATTGAGCTACCAGAAAAAAAAATAGCTATGCCGATTTATGTATAAAAATAGCCAAAAAATAAGATTTTTTTCTAAATTTTCAACTTCATCACTATTTAAAAAAATTCTAATCACACTAGACCTTATCCCATACCAACTTTTGTTTATGGTATACTCCTTAATACAGGAAAAAAATTGAAGCTCTTCATTTATTAACTTAAAAGACTTAGACTTTTAACCATTCATAAGCTTAAAAAAATTAATATTTAAAAAAGCAACAGAAAATTTCAAAAACAATTTTGCAAAACCACCATATTATTTTCAATAAACCTCTATCATTATAAATGATACCTTCTTTTTTTGCAATATCTTTCTATCACAGAGTTCTAGCATGTTTAATTATTTTCTGAGCTGCCCTAAATTTTAGGTAATGTGTCCCCTTAAAAGGTATATTGGTTCGTTAGTTGGTTGGTAGACATGTATTTTCAGGCTTGTGTGTTTGGTCAGAGACCCGCTTATAAAACTTCGTCAAGTAAGACAGACACAACACACACACACACATGACGGATGTTGCCATCTATCTCGCACCACCTCCACAATTTAGGCATGTCCCTGACGAATTAAAAGGATCGTACAGTTTTAGGCAATGCAATTGAATACCTATATTTTTATACTCGTTAAAAGTTTTAACTTTTCAAAACACTTCTCTTCATTTTATACAGCGTTAAAGTGGCAAGGTCTACACTTAAGCTGTTTCTCAATACAACCTGAATTAAAATAAGGATCTAGGTTTAAAAAAAACTAAACACTGACGACAGCATCTCACACATTATAAACAGCTTACTACAATAAAACACGATTTTTATATATAAGTACGGCCGTGGGTAGCCTAGTGGTTTAGGTCTCGTTCTCGTAATCGGAAGGTCCCTCGATCGAGTTCCGATACCATTGACGACCCACCGAGTATATGCAGAGTACGTTCACGTTAAATCTGTGGGTCCGAAAGTCCTGGGAGCGATCATGGCGCATTTTCCCACGGGAAAAAGTCCCTGGAGACTATTTCCCTCCCATTCAGGTGCATGTCTAATTTGCGTAGGTGGCGATAGATGGAAGCATCTGTCACTTATGTGTGTGTTGGGTCTGTCTTACTTGACGAAGGTTTTTAAGCGGGTCTCTGACCAAGCACACAAACCTGAAAATATATGTCTACCAACCAAGTGGGTCCGCATGGATAGCATATTAGTCTGGAAGAGTAGCAAGGAAATTTTTGGGCAAAAAAGATTAAAACTTTAGCAAAAGTTACTTTTTAGTTAAATTTTAGATTTAGAAAGTCAATGATAAATTTTGCATTTTGACGCTGGGCGGCTGAATGGTCAGGGAGCTTACCGTGCAATCATTAAGTCCCGGGTTCTAATTCCAGAATATATAGGCATACATATTTGAGTTACTTGTTTGTATGACATTTAAAGTATTCTTTACTAAAAATTTCGGTTTTGAGCACTAACTACTCAACCACTAAGGCCGAAGATGCTCTCCCAAACACGCTCAGAGACGGAAATTTTGACGTCATAGTTCCGAGTGACGTAATTCCGAAGATGAAGACAACCTGTCTCGAAACCTGTTCGGAACCACTCATTCACGGCTGACCATATTTATAGGGATCCAAATACGTCCGAACTAGTTTCTCGATCTTCGGCACTCGGAACGGTGACGTCAAAAATTCCATCTGCGCTCATGTTTGGGAGAGCTTCTCTGGCCTTGTTATTGAAGTTGGCTGTGGTCCGTCGCCTATAGCCTTCGTATGCTCTAGTGCGACGATAATTCAAACTAACAATAACCTTCAGTTAACCGGTTAAAATGTTTATTCAAACGGTTCTTCAGTATTAACCGGTTCACCTAAAGAACTGTTTTTGCCCATTTAACCGAAGCCAAAAACCGGTTTAAATGTTTCCGGTTTTCCATCCCTGTGTTTTTGCAACATTCGTGTTTTTGACATTTTACCAACGATATGCAAAAGATCCCTTGAGTACACAATTGGCTTGGGTTCTCTTAGCAAATAAATATATTGGTATACTTTAACATCCATAGATAGCTTAGCTCAGATTCCTTGTAGTAGTTTGAACGTCAAATTTTATAGCAAGAAGCTTTTTAGATGGTGCCAGAAAAACGGCTCTCAGTTAATGGGAATATTGCCCCGGTGGCGCAATCGTTAGAACACTAGCCCTTGGAGCTGCTGGGGTCGGGTTCGAATCCCGGTCAGGCATGGATGTTTGTGAACGTCAATAAATGTTGTTATTCGTCTATGTGTTTGTGTCGTCCTTCTTTGTGTGTCTCTTGTGACTGTCTCTTCTGGCGATCTGGGTAATGGGCTATAAAGCCTACACTCTCCCTTCTAGAGGGCGCAATCACTGTCATTTGTCATTGTCAATGGGAATATTCCGAGTATGTAAAAGGCTTAAACAACCAGAAAAGCAGTCCAATTTAGAAAAAAATATTATTTCCATCTTAAAAAAACACACATAGTTGCAGCATAATATTCACGCTACTTGGGTATATATGTTTGTCCCGGTTTAAATTATCCATCACTTAGTCTACTCTCTTCATGGGTCTTTGATTCTCATAGTAGGTTTGTCGTTTGATCCCTTCTGATAGACAAGATTAATGGCAGAGGGTGTTTTTCTTGTGTGCAAACACCTGTTGCCATATCATAACATAAAAATGGTGCGATCGATATCTTAGGGCATAAAATATTAAGTGGTCTTTGTGTACAGAGGAGTTCTTATTTTTTTTCTCTGCTAAAGAGTTTTTTTTATGTGTAATGGAAGTTGTGCATCAAGGTTGGAAATAATGGGGCTGTCATTTGGAAAAAAGAACAAATGAGCATTGGTTTTGGTTTGTTTGGAATGTCGCTTACGAAAGGTTCGAGATTTTGGTGTTGTATTGATTTTAAACATAAGGGGAATACGAAAGAAGTATTTTGTGAGGGCTGTGAGGCGCCCTGTGGTCAGAGTAGCGATCTACGGAACGGAAGGTCCCGCGATCGAAACCTGGTCGCTGAAAACTCACCGAGTATATGCGGAGTACGTGCTCGTTAAATCTGTTGGGTCCGAAAGTCCTGTGGGCGGTCATTGCGCAGTTTCCCACGGGTACAGGTTCCTGGAGACTATTTCCCTCCCCTTCAGGGACATGTCTAAGTTGTGGAGGTGGCGCGTGATAGATGGCAGCATCTGTCACGTATATGTGTGTATGTGAGTGTGAGTGTGTGTGTGTGTGTTGTGACTGTCTTACTTGACGAAGGTTTATAAGCGGCTCTCTGAGCAAGCACACAAGCCTGAAAATATATGTATATCAACCAACCAACCAAGTATTTTGTGAAACTGACGAGTGTGCGCCTGTTTCTTGAAAAGTTTGTTTTGAAAATTATGTGTGAGCTACTTTACAACCAAAAATTGTATGAAAAGATTATCGACAATTTTTTGGAACTGATGTAATAAGTTGTATTTCTGTTATTTTTTCGACTGAATCATAAAAAGTAATTCGAAAATGTACTTTTGCATTTGTTCAAAAACACGATTTTTTAAAATGTTCTCTTCTGATTAAAACATGGAATTATTTATTACACCACTAGCAACTATAGATCTCAACTTTCTTTTACAGTTCTTCATAATGTTGGTGTCTTGAAAGAAATTAGCAAAAATAAATGTACATCATAATTGGAGCGGCGAAAGTTAAATCCTCATGTTTCAAGTGTATTTCCGCGCAAGTTAAGGTAGGCGAATACCCAAAATTCCCCAAAATTCTAAAATTTTTACTATTACTTTAACCTTTTCTAAAGTTGGCATATTGATTTCAAATATAATGAATAATACTATTTATTCATTTTTTTTATTTAAATGTAATTTGTTTATTTTAAATGGCGTTTTTCCACTAAAAGAAGAGGTTTACGCTAACAAGTCTACCACACTGAATTTTCATCCTATAAACATTAAGTATGTGTTAAATCCACCAAAAAAAAACTTCGTAAAAGTAAACAAATGCCAATCTCAAAAAGAAAAAAAACTATTTATTTTATAAAAAAAAAAGTCATTATGAGAATTGTGGCTAAAAAAGCCGTGATATAAAATGAATGCCAATCTCTTGTGTAAACTTCTTGGTCATAACAAATAGTATAATTTAAGTTTTGCTGCTATAAAAAAATTGCACTCTTTGAGGTTGGTGCCCATCTTGATCCCGGTAAAAAAAATTAAATCACGCAAATGAACTTGAATTACTAAATCAGAATAACGAAGGATACTTAAAAAAAAACTTTAACAAATGTATGATCTCAATACAATTATATAGAGATATAGAGGGTGGTTAAGATGGGGCACCAACCTCAAACAGTGCAATTTTTTTATAGCAGCAAAACTTAAATTATACTATTTATTATGACCAAGAAGTTTACACAAGAGATTGGCATTCATTTTATATCACGGCTTTTTTAGCCACAATTCTCATAATGACTTTTTTTTTTTATAAAATAAATAGTTTTTTTTCTTTTTGAGATTGGCATTTGTTTACTTTTACGAAGTTTTTTTTTGGTGGATATCAGTAGGTTTTTTTTATTTATTTTATGAGATTCTTTTTAAGGTAGGGAGGATAACCAACATGGTTTATGAATTAGTTCAAAGGATACAAAGGCAATATGACTACAAAATAGAATACATAATTTCAATGTCTATTGAAAGTTGTATAACCACCGGGAACAATGCCGAAGGGAAGCTAAAATGGTTCAGCATCAATATTGCAAATGGTGAAAGTGAACTGCACATCAATGAAATTAAATTAAAACATCATCGTCATCTAGAAATACATTTCTAAATGACTTTTTTTCCCTAATGGTGCTGAAACGCTGGCGTACAAGCCTTTGCAGAATCGGCATATTCCCCAGAACTGAAAGCCATTTTTTGTGGCACCATCTAGGCGACTCTCGCTACCAATGACGCCCAGATTACAATGAATCTGTGCTCACTGTGGATGCCGAGATTAAGTTTTTCCGAGAGAACCCAGACTAACTGGGCCCTCCAGGGACCTTTTACCTGCCACATAAGCATTTGACATGCGCGTCCAGAATTTTCCCATCCAGAAAATCCGACGACTCTGCCGAGGCTCGAACCCGCGATCACGAAGCGGACGCGTTTAACTTTTCAGTCACTGAGGACGTTTTTTTCCCGATCATTGTTTTCAACACATTTCGAGCTTACATCGCAGTTTTTATTTTTTGTTTACCGCAACCGTCTGCTATGCCTTGTTTCATACACTTTTGAAGACATATTTATTTTAATTTTTTTTCATTAAAACTAAAAAATATAAAGCCTATTCAACGAAAAACAATAACCAAGCACAATTCTTAAAAAAAAAAACTAATTTTTTAACCTTTATAAAACCTTAAACCTTTATATAAAAAAAAGATTAATTTCTTGAATGGTATTGGTAACTGAATATGGCAACCAAATAGGCAAATATGATTGTTTACATTCATAA
Organism: Hylyphantes graminicola; assembly: GCA_023701765.1. Classification (NCBI taxonomy): domain Eukaryota; kingdom Metazoa; phylum Arthropoda; class Arachnida; order Araneae; family Linyphiidae; genus Hylyphantes; species Hylyphantes graminicola. Next base: position 14,005,837 of record CM043115.1, read on the forward strand.
ATCAATTAGTCCATCCATTCATTAACTCGCGTTAATCATACGTTTTCTAATAAAAATGCCAAAAAGTTTAAATGATGCATTTCGTTTATTAATTAGACATTTTTTTCAATCTGTTTATTTAGATATTTGGTTAATCATAGATTTTACAAGTTGTTATAATCCCTCCAATAGTTAACGGCTCTGCTTACTGCTCTTCGCCGAAAATATAGCAAACCTTTGCGCGTTTTAGGAGATACATGGCCGCTAGGATGGCTTGTTTATCGTGCAACCATACCGCCAAAGGTAATATAGATTTTAATTAATTTAAAATAGAAAGAAGTATTTTTGAAACTTCAAACTTACGCAGAATGTGAATTGGGGCATTCTTAATCGTTTAGTAAAAACCGCTTCGAGATTCGTGGTCTAGTAATAGCTGTAGGTCTCAGCAAAAATTAGGTCAAAATTTGACTAAAACTGCTCGAAAGATTTCATTTTCAAAAATTTCCATATTTTTTTTCTCCGCTGTTTTTTATTCTAGAATAACCAAATTTTTTTTATTTAAAGTAATCTACGAAACCTCTCTACTGTATTTTTTAAGTTGTTCTAGGAAGCTTAGTTTTGCTGGTAAAAAATAAAATCGATTTCGCTGTTAACATGGCGAAATATTTCCTGTATATATACATAACTGCCGTTTGCCCTTGGCGTCATTTTGAGATTGGCGGGCGGAACGACCGTTCCGTCTGATTCTTCGTTTTGAACTGATGCATGCAATGACCCTCTAGAGTTACATACAAATTACTAGAAAAGAAGTTATTAAAAAAAATGTTAAAATTAACCAAATAAAAGATTTTTTCGATTAACTTACACTTGGACATATAAAAACAACTTATATATTTACACCAGATGTTAGAGGATCATGGCACAGATATATATTAAAATAGCATCTGTTAAAAATTTCAGGTAAATTCATGTAAAACTTTTATGCTAGAAGTGTTAGCGTAAACCCCTTTTTTAGTTGAAAAACACCGTTTAAAATAAATCAATTATATTTAAATAAAAAAAATTGCCCAAAAGGCATTGTTCATTATATTTGAAATCACTATGCCAAATTTGGAAAATATTAAAGTAATAGTAAAAAATTTAGAAGTTTGGGTACTAGCCTAACTTAAAAGTAAAATCCTCTCTACTTTCATTCATGGATTTCATTTTCGGTGATTGATTGTAAGACACGATAAACTCTCCTCACTACATGCATAAGATGTCACGCGGGCACATAATACCAATCCAGATCCTACCTTAATTTCTTTCCTGTGGAAGTTTTGCCACTCAAAAAGTGAAACAAGTCCATTATTTTGAAATAAAAACAGATTTTTTGCTCGAGATCGCAAGGACTAAATTATTTTCAATTTACATCTCGTTAAATTTATTGTCCGTAAAGAAATTAATCAAGAATTCCTTCCATCATTTTCAAATCAACGGTTTTCAGTCTGGTTTTAAATATTTTAACAAACAATCCTACTTTTAAATTTAACGAATGAACCAATACCATTAAATTAAAACTACTGCTACGATAATTAAATAATGGAACACTCAGAAAATATGGAAGATCTTCTCGAAGCTCAAGAAAGACCATCTGATGGCTCCATTGGAAATCGCAGTCCGATAAGATCAGTACTGGAAACGATTATTGAGAGTTACAGATTGCGTGAGCCCAAAAAACAATTGAAGCTGGATAAGCCATATGTCCTCGGATTAAACCGATGCAGTTTCCGAACAGCAAGGTACGAAGCACAGGAAGCGAGAAAATGGCTGATGGTGAACGTCTTGGAGTCAACCAAAACTTGTCTGGAAGAGAACCGAAACATCTGGAAGGACAAAACTGTGAAAGATGCAGTATCGAAGGACTTCGTTTTGTGGCGCGTCAACAAGAAGAACGCTTACGGAAAGTGGTACGATCAGTTTTACAAGCCGATTGAGTTTCCTTACGTCGCCATTTTGGACCCCAGGACTGGTGAAAAATTGCAAGAGTGGCACAAGATCGATCCTTCTGCTTTATTGAAATGTGTTGAGGATTTCTTGTTGGAGTATCAGAAGTTGTGGGATAGATCCGAGACAGATGACTCGAATGAAGAAAATTCTGAATAAAAGTGTGACTCTACGACAGCTTGTGAAAATAAAATATTTAAATCCACGAAGAATATCTGTAAACCATATCTAAATTCTTCTCTGTTTTGAAACAACATTTAAATTTTTCTTCGACAAGTTTCAATAAATTGAATTATCAAAAGTTGAGGCTTATTTATTTATATGTTTGGCTTGATATGAAAGGCTTAGCTCAATTTAAAAAATTATTTTAAAAAAATAGAGTAACGGAATGAATATGCATGAAAGTATGTAAAAAAATATCTTATAATTGAATGTCACTAAATCCTACCTTTAATATTAAGTATTTCATACATAGGCATTTCCACTAGAAGGGAACAAGACATGGAAATGTATTTAAAAATTAGGCTATTAGTGTTGTTTTTAAATTGAAAATTTGAATCGAGAAAAAGAATAGATTTTATTTCTCAGCTATTATATTATAGCAGTTCCCAATTTCTTCTTACAAATAAAAATATCTGAGGCGGGTGTGACTTGGCGGTGTTATTAAAATTTGGCTCTTTAGCAGGGTTTTTTTTTCCTGAAAATTGAAAATTCGAATCGGCAACAAATATTGAGAGTTGCCAAATAACTTTGCAAAATCTTGAAGGAAACAATTTTGTTATGGTTAAATTGGCAAAAAAAATAGCTATCGCACTTGAAAAACTCAGTAAAAGATGCCAAGCCGAAGATGCGTCCGCTTATAGAAAAGAGCCAAAAACTCTTTTCAACTTTTTTTTTATGTTTCCACTCTAATTTTTATGTGAAAATGTACAGTAAAGTTTTAAGAAAGAGTTTCGATGTGTGTGTGTTTTTGCACTCTGGACTGAGGTAGATTACGTTTCAACAAATTTGAATTTATTTGAATCTAATTTTCTTCCTTTCGACAAATGAAGAATACAAAGGTAAAAACCAAAGAATCGGCAGGGAATGTATATCCGTACTGAGGTCTACTTGGCAAGTTGCGGTGGTCGGAAACCAGTTTCTCCCTTAGTTCTTCTTCCTCTGTTCAAAAGTGCCAGAGTGTTGCCTGGTGTGAATCTCGATCATAGAGATAATTAACCAGTGCTCAGCGTTATAAAAGCCAAGGCTAAACTGATTTATTTACACCAGTTTAGGCGATGACTTGCTATCTTTTCCAAACAGACATAATGCAGACAGATTACCTGGTTCTTCCCCGCAATATTTCAAATGTCTGTGTGTTTTTCTTTCAAAGAAAATCTATTTCATTAGATAAAAAAAAAGTTATATATTTTTTAAAAAACTTATTTTGGCTCTAATTTATTAAATTGTATATCGTGAAGGTATGACTTTCCAAAGAATGTTTTTCCAAATTTATTAGAATTAAAGTTAACAAAAATACAGAAGAAAAAAAATACATTTGATAAAATTACAAATCTTAAAAAAAGCAACAATTTTGTAATCATTTGTTTCAACCTTATGAAACAAAATAAACTACTTACCTTGCAAAGAAAACAAAATAACACTAAATTATTTTTATGACTGGCAATATTTTGCAGTCATAAGCCTCATACATCTGTCGTAAACTACAACCATATTGGAGAACATTTTATTTCAAATAAGATGGTTATTTTCCTTTAAGTTATTTATTTTCAAAATAAGTTTATTCTAAAAGATAGGGATATTGTTGACTTTGTCTTTTGTGAATCTAAATTTTATAGCATCATATATTCTGCTAGTTCAATATATTTACTTTTAGTTTCGTAATATTGAATAAAAGGTAATAAAAGTATTGCGATGGAGTCGAAATTCCAAAATAGAGATCTTGCATTTTCTACACGTTTTTAAGGGCTATGAGTCTAAAAAAATTATTTTTAAGCATTTTTCCACCTGTCAGACTTTTTGTCTGTCTGTCATTTTCTATATCTGAAACCACTCTACAGCTCGAATTAAATAAGCTATGGGAAAGGAAAACCATTAAAAGGAAAAAACAATTATCCATATATATATTTAATCTTTTATCTAAGTTTCTTTTTTTTAATGTATACATGGGGTTTTCAATATATTGAACGCATCGGATTCACATTTAAAATATGCTTGGTATCAACCAGCGATTTTTTTAAGAACATATAAATATTATTTCTAATTTTTTTTTAAAAAAAAATCAACTGTGCAGAAATCAAGATGCGATAGAAATCAGCGCCGACAACCACATAGGGGAAAAACTATTGTGCTTTACAAAGTGTAGTGTAAGCAGCAAGAATGATATAACGTTTTAATAAACACAACTTGAAATTCTATTAGAAATTTAAATCTCTGTGTTTTATTGATGGAAATTTCTTTATCATTGAGCAATACATATACTGAAATGAACTTTAATCGAGCAAAGTGACCTAATATTCTATGCCTTCTAATAGGGCCATATGGGGGAATTATGGGTCAAAATACAACAACATACTTTTTTTCTAAAGTATGAAAGATGAAAAGTTTTAATTTGGTATGGAGTAGGCTAAAATAATTAATAATTTTTTGAAATAATTACTTTACCTAAAACTTCATTATTATTAATTTTACTTCAATTATTGAGTGACCTGGATTTGGGCAATTATGGGTCACACCTGGGGTAAATATGGGTCACCCTCTTTTTTAAAGTAATGCATGTCAAAAGTAAATTAATTTTTGGTTGCAGTTTAAATATAATTTAAAGCAAACTTTTAAACGCCTAAATTATCTTTTTATTAATCTTCTTTCTCAGAAAACAATTAGACTTTATCGTTTGCTAAATTTGTTTTAAGCACGAAGAATAATGATGTAATCTTTTTTAATAAAAATGCCACAATTTCTCATTTACATTCTTTCAAAAATTCAGTTATTTATCGTTTGTTAAATTAATTTACAGTTCGAAGTATTTCGAAAGTTTCTCGTAAGTTTAACGAAATGACAACAGTCAAAATATTGAATAAATATGAAATTTGCAAGTTATTTCAACGTAGATTAAATATTTTGTTATTTAAATTTTAAATAAACTTCTAATTTTAATTTTTTAATGAAATTTAGAATGCAGCCTATCCTGATTGTTTGCTTCAAAATGACGCATACCACGTAGCTTAAAACACCTGTAAAATCAAAAAATATAACTGACCCAGAATTACCCCAGTGACCAAGAATTACCCCCGTAAACTGGGGGATAAATTGATATACCTTTAAAACCATTAAAAAAATAATCATGAAAACATTTATATCGGAATGAAAAGCTTAGACTTTTTCCTATTGAAAAATAGCACCAACAAAATAGTTAGTTCAAATATGCTTCTCCAGTACGGATCTTAAAAAAAATCCTGTTTTTCAAAGACAATCTTTTTTGAAGATGTTTTTATAGTAGCGTAAAAAGTATTTTTTTTCTATTTTTTGCTGCAGAGTTACATTGTTTTTGAACTTGATATAAGAAAATAGAATGTATAAGGATGACTTGGCATAATTTATTTGTTTTGTAAAAAACATTTTTAATTCTTAAAACTTAGTGACCATTATTTACCCCGGAAAGAGAGTGACCCATAATTCCCCCATGTGACCCTATTCTACCTATTTATTTAACGCATCCATGTTGCAATTGATTACAATAATTGTTAATTGTCTTTTACTATTTATTAAGCCATATTATGGCTATTTAATTTGGTTAGTTCTAATTTAAATTTTTTATGTTGGTTCTAGATGTGGCTCTACGTTTAGTTTAGATGCCCCAACATATATTTTTCACTTATTTATGCTTACTTTTATATTTATAAAAAAACTTATACATTTTGATGACTAACTTTATTATTTAAATAAAGAATAAGAGGTATTGATATTTAAAAACGTTGGTTAACCCCTTTCGCTACTGAAACAGACCATGACAGCCTGCCGAATAAGGATTCGATAATGATATTCTTATCGCATATAACGAGGAGACAAAAATTCTTCGTAGCGAAAGGGTTAATGATTAACTTTTTATCAAGTCAATATCTTACGCAATGAAACTGACATTTTCAGAAGCATGAACTTACGTCATCATTGAATAATGCATTCAATAACAACGATGTGCTTTTAATTGCATCCCCATCAAACTGACACCCAACGCATTAATTCGAGATCTCAACATCGAATAAATTGTTAATTTTTCCTTCGCATTCATCAAGAATTCCTCGGCCAAACGAAGCCGACGCGGAACACGGACAAAGCATCTATATGTGGACTTGGAACAAAAGCGTACTTGTGGGTCTTTTCCCGTGCTTGTGTAACCAGCAATCGTTAGGAATGCATTCGGAATGCTTTGATTGCATTGTGCCTGGTGCTTTTGTGTGGGCATTTGTAGATAGAAGAATATCTAAAGAACAGAAATAACTGATGACGGGGCAGAAAGTAAGAGTTCGGGTTTGTTCTGTAGGATGAACTTTCACATCAGGAGTAGAAATATTTGCTGAAATTATATTCATATCATAGAATAGAATTATTATCTTTACTTATAAACATTAGTTAGGAATGAAATATTGTAAGAGCGTAATCTAAAATAAATTATGAATATAGAAAGCAAAAGTTCTGACTTGTTTATTGGTTGAACCTTAATAATTTCAGAAATAGTACTCTCAGAAGTAAGTGTAATATCCCAGAATATAATTGTATATTTTCTATAAAATTGAACTCGCAATGAAATATCTTAATTCATAATTTATAAAAAGAACATAAGTCGTAGCAACTAATGAAAATAAAATGGGAAAATTCTGGTTTGTTTTGCTTTGATGGAATTTTACTTAATCTGAAATTGGCATTGTGGACTTGGAACAAAAGCGTACGTGTGGGTCTTTTCCCGTGCTTGTGTAACCAGCAATCGTTAGGAATGCATTCGGAATGCTTTGATTGCATTGTGCCTGGTGCTTTTGTGGGGGCATTTGTAGATGGAAGAATATCTAAAGAACAGAAATAACTGATGACGGGGCAGAAAGTAAGAGTTCGGGTTTGTTCTGTAGGATGAACTTTCACATCAGGAGTAGAAATAGTTGCTGAAATTATATTCATATCATAGAATAGAATTATTAACTTTATTTATAAACATTAGTTAGGAATGAAAAATTGTAAGAGCGTAATCTAAAATAAATTATGAATATAGAAAGCGAAAGTTCTTATTTGTTTACGGATTGAACCTTAATAAGTTCAGAAATAGTACTCCCACAAGTAAGTGTAATATCCCAGAATATAATTGTTTATTTTATACACTGCTCAAAACAATTAGGGGAGCACATGTTTTAAACCCTTTCGCTTCCAATAATTCCATTGGGAATCATCAGCTTGTGATTTTTTTCTGACAAAGTTAAATTCGCAACTTATGTATCGTTAGATACATCATTATATGGAAGAATAACGTATTTTGAAGAATTAAATATTTTTTTAATATTAATGAAAATATGAAAAACATGATAAAATAAATTTCACTTTAAAACAGTTTCAGAAAATAAATTGACCCTAGATTTTTCATGCTTCCATTTTTTAGATGTTTAAAAATATATTTCAACTATTTTTAACAAAAAAAGTTTTGAAAAAATTATTGTTATAATTTATTAAAAAGTTGTTATTCCATTTCCCCCCTTTAAATTTAAGTATTAAAAAACTTAAGATTTTTTCTCCTGTTTTTCACTATTTCATTTCGAATGCATAGTGAACCTATTTAACAAATTTCAGATTTATAGGATAAAAATTAAAAAGTTAGGAGTGAAGTTAAAGTCGGAATTAAAAAGTGCTCCCCTAATTGTTTTGAGCAGTGTATAAAATTGAACTCATAATGAAATATCTTAATTCATAATTTATAAAAAGAACATAAGTCGTAGCAACTGATGGGAATAAAATGGGAAAAATCTGGTTTGTTTTGCTTTGATGGAATTTTACTTAATCAGAAATCGGCATCTATATGTGGAATTGGAACAAAAGCGTACTTTTGGGTCTTTTCCCGTGCTTGTGTAACCAGCAATCGTTAGGAATGCATTCGAAATGCTTTGATTGCATTGTGCCTGGTGCTTTTGTGTGGGCATTTGTAGCTGGAAGAATATCTAAAGAACAGAAATAACTGATGACGGCAGAAAGTAAGAGTTCGGGTTTGCTCTGTAGGATGAACTTTCACATAATCAGAAATAGATGCTGAAACTATATTCACATAATAGAATAGAATTATTAACTTACTTAAAAATATTAAGTATGAAATACTGTTAGATCCTAATCCAAAATGAATTATGAACATAGAAAGTAAAAGTTCTGATCTGTTTGTTGGTTGAACTTTTATTAGTTCAGAAACAGTATTCTCAGAAGTTAGTGTAATATCGCAAAATAAAATTATATTCTTTGTTTAAAATTAAACTCACAATGAAATACCTTAATTTATCGAAAATAATAAAGGAAAGATCATGTCTGCGGATCGTGAAAGAACTATTTATACTACTCAGGAAAATTAGAATCTTTTTATATAGATTCTTTTTAATACCTACGTGTGCACCTGAGGATCATTTTTTTCATATTTCATAATTATTTTTAATTAATATTACTATTTTAAAAACATACGGCCACCATCTAAGAGTGATAGGGGCCATGAAAACACTTGAGCCGGATCAAAACATGGGCTTGACGCCATCCGTCAATAAACGCAAAAATTCACACTGTAAAGAAATTCAGGAACGTTACTGGGAAGTAATGGGCAGCTGAGTTGCCCAATTTTTACCAGTAATGTTCCTGGAATATATCAGTAACCTTCCCCAAAAACATAGAAACAATCCCACTTGGAACCAGTAACTTCTCTGGAAAATACCTTTAACCTTTCTGGAAAATAACTGGAACCTTTCTTTAAAATGCCAGGAACCTTTCTATATAATACCTGGAAACGCTCTGGAAACTGAGCGAGCACCCAACGGAACATCGAGCACCATCGTACGCTAACGCCGTCGGGACTTTGGAGTTCACAGATTTAACGAGCACGTCTGTCCCCGTGTACTCGGGCCCGTCCGTCACGAATTGGATTTTCTACTCTTTCCCAGTACAGATATCCGATTTATAGGATAACTGGCAGTAGTTGGGATTCGAACCCCCGCACTCTTGAGAAGGCTGAATCCTGTGGCGGATGCCTTAACCACTCGGCCACGGACGGGTTTTTCATGAACTTAGTTATACCAACAACGTTATAAAACAACTGATTTCGAGCGAATCGGCGGTTCATAGCAAACGTTGCCAGACTAGAAAGGGAAAACCTGAAAATCCCAGGAACTTATCACGAAAATATGGATACTTGAAAAAGCCAGGAAAGTTCCTGGTATATATGCGGAAAATTAACCCATTAAGACCCTTTCAGGTGGCGCTAATTTAAGGTTATGAGACTAAAATGTTAAGAGTTTTACCGGAAAAATTGCCGTAAACAGCATCAATACCTTTGGGTCAGTTGAAATGTACACTATTGAATACAACGGAGCAATTTCTTAACTGAAAGGTTGATTCATTAAAAATTGCGAATTTTTTTTAAGAGTGTCCCTAAAAAGGGACGCCAGGCATTAATGGGTTAAGGAAATTTTTTACAGTGCAGTTAGACAGCCATTAAATAATTACTAAATAAATGCATCGCATTTTTTGTTGGAGTTTCCCTATCTCTATTCTTTATTCATTACATTCTTTAAATATTACTTTAAAAGTTTTCATTTGTTATTGTTCACATTATGATTTCTTCACAAACACGGATTCGATTTCGTTTTGATTTTGAATAATTTAAAATTGGGGCCTTATATTTTAGAAACAATATTCGCTGTTACAATTTGTGCTTTCAAATGGCCTCGTAGTATGGTAACCAAGGTATATATGGTAATAGATATGATAAAATAGCCGTTTTCGAATAGATATGATATAATAGCCGTTTTCGAATAGATATGATATAATAGCCGTTTTAAATTTGGTGTTTTGCGTTACGTTGACAAACAACAAAAATGCCTAATTGCAGTAAACATTCCATTTCATATTTCATACAACTCCGTAAGGTATACGCACAGTAACCCAACTTTAAATTTTCAATATCGCCAATAAGCAGATCGGTCATTTCATCATACCTGTACCGTTTAATGAACCCATGTTACTACGAATGCTAGGTCTCAAAACAGTTTGGAATTTTAAAAAAAATAACTTTCACTTTATATGAATTGCTCAATGCGAAAATGGGTAAATTCCTGCAGAAAGATTTCCATGTAATCTTCTTCCTTCACTAAAATGCTGCAAGAAACTACCTTTGTAGGAAATTCTCTTATTAATTTCATTACTTTTTAAGTTTAGCTATTCATATTAAAAGACAATATTTAAGTTTGATAGGTATTTGGGATTTTTTCCTTACTTAATAAAGTAAATATTTACTAGATTCTGCTAAAAATGTGTATTCGTGTATTTTCAATGATGGATTTTCTTAAAGAAATGTAAAGAACAGAGATAATTACCTCAGTTATCTATCGTTGTAGAAAAATAATTTATCGTTAAAATTTGAAACTGTATTTAAATGCATTTTACCATTAAAATCATTAAAAAATACATTGCTCTCATTTTATAAAACTAGAAAACATGTTTTTAGAAAATTAAAATAAATATTCTCTAGTGTAAATGAAACTGTAAATGAACTGAAACAAATATGCGTCAAGTTTTGCACCAAAGTGGCAAAAATGACAAAAGTCTGCTGCACATAAGTTTAGGCACACTTAGAAAAAATAATAATTTAATAATTAAATTTTTTACATTTAAACATTTTAGTATTTCGTGTAAATTCCACATTGTTTTATTAGTTCGAAAACCCTTGTTTTCATAGACAGTACTAGTTTTTGTAAGGTAGTAGGGTCGGTTTCATAACGTACATATCCTAATAATCCCTTCATAAGAGAACTCAGTGAACTTCGGCATGGTTCTAAGCATTGAAAATTACCTTCAACCTTTTATTGCAACTTAAAAACCCTCTCCTTCGATAACGCAATCATTTTTTCCAGAGAATCTGCATTAAACTGAAACGTGTGCCTACACATAAGTGTTGTTTGTTTAAAAGAAAGGTTTAAATTTTTATTGTTGATGTAAGTCAAATTTATTTATATTTCTTTTGAAAAAAATTTTACCCTATTATTTTTTATGCTTCCAAAGAATATATATTTTTTAAAAATCTACTGGAAAATAGTAAATATTTTTATTTTTTCATGGATCGCGTTTGTGCTTAAACTTTTGTTCAGCACTGTACATTCTGTAAGAGAAGATGGGTCCGTTAACCGATTTTTTTTATCCAGTAATTGGTTTTCTGTATAACTAGTGCAATCTGAATAAATATTTAAACATATATATTATATTGATTTTAATGAAAATTGTGAAGACTGTTTTTCTTCTTTTAAACCGCACTGCGCTTTTCACACTACAGTTACATCTCAAAAAGTGTAAGTAGTTATTATAATCTTCTATCTTCGTTTCCTTAAACGGTAAATGCCATCAAACTTTTTTAGTTTCAAATATATTGCTGAAAGGATAAGGGTTACAGACTTCAAATTTGGTGCGCGAATTCCCAGTTACCTATCGGAGGTCATAATAAGATTTTGAAAAAACTCGTTCCTGTACATTTCTGTAGCTGCCATAGACCTATTTAGGTTTTAAAGAGAAAATTACCTAATAGGTGTGCTATTAATTACCTTTAGATGTATCGTTTCTTTGAGTGGTAGTTGTGTGAGGGGTAGGGGTAGGAGTAGATACATATATATTCCAGATTGTGTGCTTGATCAGAGACTAGCTTTGTAAGTCTTCGTCAAGTAAGATAGACGCAGAAAGAATTTTTACTGTCACAGGAAAAGGAAGTACACCCCGGGCGAAGGAGGGAAACGAGCCCGATCCCGTTACATCCCGCAAACTGCTAGATTAATGGTTCAAACCCCTCGGCCGTCCGGACCCCTAGTTATGTGAACGATGTGTTGTGTAAAATGTCCCTTAGACGCCACAGTTATATCAAGCATTGTGTTCTTTCCTACAAACAAACCCCGCTCTGACCCGTTTGAACTGTCCATTGATTCGAATGATTACCGGTCTACTGCATTATATATTTGATCTTAGGTATTATATCCTTGATGTTAGGTATTATATCGCTAAATCGATAGGGGATACGGTATCCAAAACATTATTTCTAGAAATTAACATTAACTTGAAAATTATCGTGGTTTTATGTAACGTTCACTCTAAAATTGTGCACCATTTATATAAAAAAACAGGTTCAAAATTTCAAAATCCTAACTCAATTTGCAAAACCGTCTTTGAGATTTATTAAACTCAAGAGTTGAAAAACGCGAAACAGAGAAAACAGGTTGAAAGCAGATGAAATACGTATTCAAACTCTTATAGGTATGACTCCAGAAAATGTCAAGGAAGACATTGTAAATAGTAAGTCAAAACTTAAAAATCGATATTTTTGAACATTTTTGGGTACCGTATCACCTTAAACAAACAATTACTTTCATAGCTACCAATCCTTTTTCTACCCACAACAACGCACCATAACCACACCAACCACCAAACCAAATCCCTCTTATCCCATCAATCGGTCTCCGCCCCTTATTAACCCTTCCACTTCTTCCCATCATTCCACCCCCTCCAGCAGAGATTAATTACGACTCGGGTTTTTACAGTGATCCTCCCAAGGGGATCTCGGAAAAATCTGTTTCGCTCTTCTATTCACGGAAAAAACGGACGACATGAAAGGAGAAAGATGCATAGAAGAACAAAAATCGGGGAAGTCTTATTCCCTCTGAAGATTGCTTGGTTCTTTTTTTTTTCTTCTTTTTCTCTCTTTTTACCCTTTGGTTCCTGCTGGTCCACCACACCATTCCTCTTCACCTCACTCACGATTGTCGGTGGGGTTATCATTTTTGGCGAGAAAGTGGTTTGTAGAAAGTTATAGTTTAGTTTGTATGGTCCAGAATGTCTATTTTTAGCCTTCATGGGGATTGTTAAAACAGCTTCCTGGGTGAATAAAATAATAAAACATTTCTTTTAACTTTAACAAAATATAAACGTAATGTTCTTCGACAAATATTCAAATTTATATTTACAATATCAAAAGGGTCCTTCAGGGACATGTCTAAATTGTGGAGGTGGCGCGTGATAGAGGGCAGCATCTGTAACGTATGTGTGTTGTGTCTGTCTTACTTGACGAAGGTTTATAACGTAGAGTGAGGAAAGAGAAGAGAGCGGCCCATGTATGTGCGCAGTAACGCACAAAAGGAGCAGGCAAGAGCGGTGCATCCTAGGTACCTCAGTGCCCGTTTGGGTTACTATGATATGCGCAGTATCTCAAAAAACCGCTAAAGCGGTGCATCTTGAGATACCTCAGTGCCGGTTTGTTATGAGCAGTAGCTCGAAAAACCTGACAGCACTGCTTCAAACCAACTGATATAAGCCCGACTAGGAATTCGCCTAGCATGCGAAAGGTTTCTAGTTCGGGCCCGGGCATCGCCAAAACAACTGCCGACTTATAAACAGCCTGTGAAGCCAAAAATGTCCAACGGATAATACTCCGTGAAGGAGTGAACGTTAAATATCCTTCAAAGTCCTAACGCTGCGTAATATGTCGCCCTTAACGGTTGCGCGTTTGGTGCCTACTAAGGTGTCAGCTCATCACTTGATTGTGGTTCTAAAATATAAAGTAAGCGGGTCTCTGATTAAGCACACAAACCGGAAAATATATGTACCGACCTGCCTACACTCTCAAAAATGAATGCCCCAAAACGACGAAATTTTCCTTAATTTTGACGATTCCGTTTACTGGCAAATGCTCCGAGCTTTCGTTTCCTCAAAGTGAGGAAATTTGAATCGTCATTTTTATGAGGATTTTAATGTCGTCTAACCTAAAGAAATATTTCGTCATTTTTGAGCATGTGAGTATAACAATGAGATTCTGTTTGCTCAAAATCAAGATACAGAATCGTCAAATCACGATCGTAAAAGTGAAGATTCGCGTTTCCTCAAAAGTCACGTGTTGGTTGACGAAACAATCAAAATTAACGAAATGAGGCTTGAGGATTCATGAATCGTCAAAAATGAAGGTGTTATTTCTGAGAGTGTACAAAGCCCAAAACACATTTGGCGACTTGGTTGGCGATTTCCTTTGACGACATCTCCGAAAAGTGCAGGAACCCTTTCGGAACGTGGCAAGCATAACTTTTCTTTCTCCCAACGTCATTTAATCAACGGAACACGGAATAAAACGTCCGCGTAAAAAGGGAGGGACCGCTTTTCAATGGAAGGAACCACTAAAAGAAAGGCCCAATAAATGGATTTCTCCGTACGATAACGCTCCTCTCGTTTACTTGTTGGTAGTCCAGTATCTGTTGCTAGGGTTAGTGAATTGGATTACTGGAGAAAGCGTGGGAGTGGAATAGCATTCATTGCAAATAAGATATTTAGCTGTAGCCCTAAAATGTAGGAAAAAATTGTACTTATTTGGTAAATGACGATTTAACATTTAATTTTTTGCGCTCTAGGCCTAGGGGTAGGTACATATATATTTCGGCTTGTGTGCTTGACCAGAGACCCGCTTACAAAGATATCATGTAAAGTACTCGATTGGCAGATGACGTTACCTCAAATGCTAACGGCGGGACGCGCATAGAACTAAATTTTATTATTTCGTAGCACTTTTCTCCTTAAAGTGGTGACAACACTGGTCAAATTGCCCTTCCTCTGGGGCCTTCATGAGTCTCCAGGGCCCACCCATTTGAAACTGCGCCATGACCGCCCACAGGACTTTCGTACCCACAAATTTAACGAGCACGTACTCCGCATATACAAGGTGGGTCTTCAATGGTATCGAGACTCGATCATGGGATCTTTCGAATCCGAGACCTTAACCACTAGGCTACGCTCTTGAAACAAAAGAGTGAAATCCACTCCAGTTGGAGAAATGCATTTTCGACACTGGAAAGGAGTGAATATTAACTCAGATTGAGTTAAAATCACTCGTTTGGAGTGATCCTGTTAGAGGTGTAACACACAAAGGATCCACTCCTTTCGGAGAAGTGCATTTTCGACACTGGAAAGGAGTGAATATTAACTTAGACTGAGTTAAAATTACTCGTTTGGAGTGATCCCGTTGGAGGTTTAACACACAAAGGATCCACTCCTTTCGGAGAAGTGTATTTTCAAGACTGGAGGAGTGATACTCATATTGAGTTGAATTCGCTCGTTTGTTTTAAGAGTGTACCCACGGCCCATGGAATATTCCAAGTTTAGGTCCAGTTGTAAATTTTCCGACCGTCTATTTCTATCCTCCATGGAGCTGTAACATTGCCAAATAAGTATTAATAAGTATACGTAACATTGTCAAGTGAATATTCTAAGTAATGTGTCTTAGACTTCAGTAAAACAAACACTATTAGACTACACAATTGGACAAACGCTACTGGACCACGAACGGCCCTTTGAAACGCGGTAGAAAAGTGGCTAACACCTCAGCACCCAAAAAGTTTTTTTTTAAATAAATTCGGCAGCATTCAGATTTGTATGGTATGGTATGATACATATATATTCCAGCTTGTGTGCTTGTTCGAAGAACCGCTTATAAGCTTTCGTCAAGTGAGACAGACACAGAAAGAAATTTTACAGTCACAAAGAAATGAATAACACATCGACAAATAACAACATTTATTGACTGTCACAAACATCCATGCCTGACCGGGATTCGAACCCGACCTCACCAGCTCCAAAGGCTAGTACACTAACCATTCAGCCACCGAGGCGGCACAGATTTGTTAAAATTGCAAATCATTCCTTTCAAATATTTATACACTCGTTGATTGAAGATTGTGTAAATACTCTTAAACAAAACTAGCTAGCCGTTTTAACGCAGTCTGACCTCTCTATTGTCCAAGTGGAACCTTTGTCATCCGATTGCATTAGACTCTTCTAAATCTTTAGGCGCATTACCAGAACTATGCTAATGGGTCATTTTCATTAATATGAATATCATATTCTGAAACTATACCTTTAAAAACTGAAGGTATATATTACGTTTGTATGTGACACATAGCTAACAGACTATTTAACTACACTTCGAATCACATCCAAATTAAGAAGAATCACATCCAAATTAAGAAGAATCACATCCAAATTAAGAAAATATACGGAAAGAATACTGGCCTTTTGTATGTGCATTTTCGAAACATAAAACTTTTGAGTCATGAAGCTGTAAATGAAATTCAGTAAACTACAGAGTGTAAAATAACACTGTTCTTGTAAGAAACCGTTCATTTTTCCCTTTAACCTTGCCATCGAGTGAAGAAATTCCTTTCAAATAACCAAAATCTCAGTGAAATTCAACTCCCCTACATATCCATTAAAAAAACCTAGTTAACCGTTGTGCTACAAACCGACCTCCCAATGGTAACTTGCAAGCTCATCAGGGCATGTATATCGAACCTTATATTTTTATATTAGATAGGACTCAATACAATCTTGAAAATTAGATACTAAATCTTTAGAGGAAAAAAAACTATGTTAATGAGTCATTTTCATTAATATGAATATTATATTATGAAACTATATCTTTAAAAACTGAAATTATATATTATTGATTATGAAACACAGCTAACAGACTCTTAAACTACACTTCCAATCACAGAGTGAAGAAATTCCTTTCAAATAACTAAAATCCCAATGAAATTCAACTCCCCTACATATCCATAAAAAAAACCATAGTTAACCGTTGTACTACAAACCGACCTCCCAATGGTAACTTGCAAGCTCATCAGTGCGTGTATATCGAACCCTCCCTTATATCATTTGCAGGGCCGCTGTGCAAGCAGACAAACTCCACGCCGGATACTTCCATGTATTTACATTCCCTAATGGAATAACTCCGGGGTCTCGGAAATAGGAACTTCCTTTGATTATATCGAGCAGT
>CM043115.1:14027874-14042869 GCA_023701765.1 Hylyphantes graminicola
ATAATCACCTGGCTTTTGATAACAGCCCTTGGCGACAAGTCGGGCCTTCAACTTATCCACCGTGCCATCTTGTTTAAACTTTGTCTTCAATACCCATTTGGATGGGATTATTTTTTCATTCTTTGGTCTTTCTGCGAGCTTCCAAGCTTCTTGTTGTTGAAGTGAGTGATATTCTTCCTCCATGGCTGCAATCCAGTCATCCTTTTGTTTACTTTGTACGGCTTCGGCGAAGCTGGGGGATGTCAACACGACTTCTCCGCTCCTGCTCGCCGGCGATGTAAACATGGCGCTATTGGCGCTCGCCAACTTGGCGTAGTGATACAGCTTCCTTGGTCGCCCTGGATTCATCGTTCTCTCTTTTCGCGGTCGCCCGGCAACCCTTCGGAGTTTGGCTGCGCCATCCGGTTCCTCCTCTTCTCCTGAAGTGACGTCGTCGTCGCCAAGGAACTGCTCATCTCTCATTGGTTGATGGTCGGCTGGCGGCGGGGACATGGTCTCAGGATCGGGTTCTCCGTGAGTGTCGGCTGCTGGATCTGGATCTTCGATGGGGAAATCGTACCATTGCTCATCTTCTTCTAAAGTTGGACTCATTTCTTCAATGAACTTTGCATCTCGACTTACGATGACAGTTCTTGTTTTGGGATCGAAAAAGCGATAGGCTTTCGCTTCGTCGGAGTATCCAATAAAGATTACTTCATGTGATCTTGGTTCAAATTTGGACTTTTTAGGTTTGTTTAACACAAATGCTTTTTGTCCGAAAATTTTGAAGTAAGATGCTGATGGCTTTCTGTCGAAGAATAGTTCGTATGGGGTCTTGTTTTCGGCTACGCCTTTGGTTGGACATCGATTTCTGATGTGAGCGCTGGTTCGAACGGCTTCGGCCCAAAAACTTGAATCAAGGTTTGCTTGGGAGAGTAGACATCTCGCTGTGGAGCAAAAAATCTTGTTCTTGACCTCTGCAACTCCGTTTTGTTGTGGACTGTAGGGAGCAGATTTTTCTCGGCGTATACCTTCTTGGCTTAAGAATTGGTCGAATTCTTTACCCACGTATTCTAGGCCGTTGTCTGTTCGTAAAACCTTGATCTTCTTACCCGTACGATTTTCATTGCAGGCTTTATACTTCAGAAATGCATCTTTTGCTTCATCTTTGTTCTTTAGGAAGAATATTTCGGTGTACCTTGATTTGTCATCGATGAATGTCACAAAATATCGCGATCCGCCAAGTGAGGGAATCTTCATAGGACCACACAAGTCCGAATGTACAAGTTCGAGGATATCCTTTGCAACAAATTTAGACCTTTTTGGATAAGGGGTGGCACATTGCTTACTTTGAATGCAGATTTTGCAGTCCTTAATAGAGTCATTGTTGTTTTTGAAAGATAGTCCTTTGATCATATTTTGTGCTTGTAACTTCTTCAGATCGTTCATGTTTAGATGTCCGAATTTTTGATGCCAGATTTCTAATTCGGTGACGACAGCTGCCCTTTCTTCGATTGGTTCGACAAAATAAAGATTTCCTTTTCTTTCAGCTCGGAGCAATGTAGAACCATCTTCTGAAAGTACTTTAGCTTCGTGAGCGTCGAATACTACGATTCGGTTGTCACGGGTACACTTCGAAGTTGACAGCAGGTTTGTTTTGAGTTCAGGAACGCATAGGACATTTTCTAGCTTCAATGTCCTTGTACCAAATTCTTCATCTGGAACAGTTATTCTGACGGATCCTTTACCCGTTATTTTAGCGGGTTTGTCGTCTGCTAACGTTATATAAGAGTCCACTTGTGATGTAAATTGGGAAAACATTGAGTTATCGTAAATCATGTGACTCGACGCCCCGCTGTATAGGATAAATTTGTTACTTCGCCCGGAGCATACAGCTGCGACTGCTTCTTCTGGCGTGGAATTATTTTTTTCTCGTTCCTTCGTTGCCATGGCGACGGCAGGTGTTGAGCTTTCCTTTTGATTGGGATAGTTCTTTTTATTCATTTCTCGCTGGCGTTTATAGCAGACGTCATATTTATGACCCTTTTTCGAGCAATAAGAACACACGATGTTTTTATTTTGCTGTTTTTTATCATTCTGTTTTTGATTCCAAGTGGATTTCGAATGCGAGTTGAATCTTTTTGAAGATAAATAGGCGTTCGGGATATCTTGTTGACTTTCCCCGCCGCGTCGGGATTCCGATTCTTCTAAGATTTTGATTTTTAGTGCGTCGGGAGCTGGGAGAGTGTCTCTGGACTCGATCGCGCACCGGAAGTTTTCGAAACTGTCTGGAATGCTGTACAGTAAAAGTATAGAAAGTAGGTCGTCGACGATTGATATATCCATTTCTTGTAGTTTATCGACCGTCACGAAGAAGCTGTTTATGTGGTCGGACATATTTTCTGACGAGGACATCTTCTTAAACAGAAGTTGTTTCAAGAGCGTCGCTTTCTTCGCAGGACCTTTCGATGAGTAAACTTCTTTAAGTTTATCCCAGACTTCTTTAGAAGTGGAGCACTGCTTTATATGACACAATTCGCTCGGGCACATGGACAGGATAATGTCGGCCTGGCCTTTTGGTCGTCGGAAATCCATTTGGCGATCTTCTCGGCATCGGTTTCCGGTTTTGGTTCCGCTCCAGTAACAAAGTTCCAATGATCGTTTTTAAGCTGGATGGCCTCGATTTGTAGTTTCCAAGTATCGTAATTGTCTTTTCCAAGTTTTTGGATGTTTGACTGATTCGATGACATTCTTCCATTCGTTGAAGACAGGAAACGGGGGAAAAGTTCGAGAAGCCGGCCTTTCGTTATACAAAGTCTCTAAGCCTCGTGTTAGGCCTCGTACGTCACCGCGCAGTGGTTAGACTTGCTGGTCCCATGACCTTTGATGGGATTTAGTAGCAGATAGCAACGTGTAGATTGAGAAAGACTTTTATTTAACATCATTAGAACAATCAATTTAAGTTATGGAATTAATAAAGAAGTTTAGGGTGATTTACTGGACCAACGGTCCCGCCATTAGGGATAGGTTACTAGCGTGGCTCTTCTTAGAGAGCAGGATTCAAAAAGAGAGACTGTTCGCTTCGAACGAAGCACAGTTCAGTTTGGCGGAGGGATACTTAGGAGAGTTCACTTCACAGTCAGGGGACAGGCAAGTTATTGGTGATACTCCATCAATTATTATTATTATTATTATTATTATTATTATTATTATTATTATTATTATTATTATTATTATTATTATTGTTATTGTTATTGTTATTGTTATTATTATTATTATTATTATTATTATTATTATTATTATTATTATTATTATTATTATTATTATTATTATTATTATTATTATTATTATTATTATTATTATTATTATTGTTATTATTATTATTATTATTATTTTTATTACTATTACTATTACTATTACTATTACTTTATTATTATTATTATTACTATTATTATTATTATTATTATTATTATTATTATTATTATTATTATTATTATTATTATTATTATTATTATTATTATTCTTATTCTTATTATTATTATTATTATTAGTAGTAGTAGTAGTAGTAGTAGTAGTAGTAGTAGTAGTAGTAGTAGCAGTAGCAGTAGCAGTAGCAGCAGCAGCAGCAGCAGCAGCAGCAGCAGCAGCAGCAGCAGCAGCAGCAGCAGCAGCAGCAGCAGCAGCAGTAGCAGCAGCAGCAGTAGCAGTAGTAGCAGTAGCAGTAGCAGTAGCAGTAGCAGTAGTAGCAGCAGCAGCAGCAGCAGCAGCAGCAGCAGCAGCAGCAGCAGCAGCAGCAGCAGCAGTAGCAGTAGCAGTAGTAGTAGTAGTAGTAGTAGTAGTAGTAGTATAGTAGTAGTAGTAGTAGTAGTAGTAGTAGTAGTAGTAGTAGTAGTAGTAGTATATAAAACAATTTTTAAATAATTTTTTTAAAAATGTACCAGGTGTTATATAACCCTAAGTATTTTGTTAACAGTATCATTTAACTCTTGTAAATATATATTCTTCGAAAAATCAAGGAGGCATTTATTGAGATCAAGTGTTATGTAACAAATTATTTAGTATGCATTAAGCTGTAAGAGGGGAAGACCAAGAAACACTTGGAGACGGACGATCGAGAAAGAACTGAAGGACGTGGGGACAACATGGCGGGAGGCGAAACATCTGGCCACCAACAGAGTGAGATGGAGGAAATTGACGGAGGCCCTATGCTCCAGTGATGGAGTGACAGAGGGCTAAGTGAAGTGAAGTGAAGCTGTATTATATCCACTAATTAGATACTTATCCAACATAGTACGGCCAATTACTTAGAGGGAAGGATTTCTCTAAGATTGTATTGAGTATACAATGTTTCAGATATCCTACGACCATTGTATTTTCCCTTATCAAAGCGAAAAATATCAATGTCAGATTTAACTAGAAATTTATACTTTTAAGTTATCTTTGTTAGAACTAATCTCAACCAGTTAATCACCGTTTTGTAAAACAAAATATATTAGTAATGTATAAATTATTTCTTATCATAACTAAAACGTTAATTAATTTTAATTATCTAAAACTCTTTATGCCTTTATTATTTAAACCTGCAAATAAACTTTCTTCACACAATAGAACAACAGAAGATGAGCAAAGTCATTTATTACAAACCAGTTAAAAAATTATTAAATAATTAATAAATCTAGTAAATTCTACTTTTAAGTGTTTCTATTTGAAAAGCATTTCAAATCAAAATCATTTTGAAACTCAAACATCAGAAAATACGAATTCCCCTTTGGTGTGTTTATATCATTTATACTTCAAGGCTCTAGAAATTCAAAGCCTAACAACTAAAAATATATATGTATAAAAACATATCCTTTTAAACAGGACCGAAAGCACTTGAATTTTAACGAGCAGTTTTTGTGTATCGTAATCCTTAGAGGAACCTTCAAATATTTTTTCTCGTTCAAATACGGAGAAATAATATACCCATGGAGCAGGTATAAAACGCTGGATATAATCTGAAGTGGGCGATCGATTTCATAACAGGTTCATATATTCGTTATTTTATATATGATATAAAATAACGAATATATTTTTTAAGCGAGCTAAGCTTTAAGAATTCTACACTCTGTTTGGAAAACAGTTAAAAATAATTGCTTTTCCTTAGAATAAGAGTGGTTGGGAGAAGAACCTCATATATTATTTATCATATTTTCTTATACATCTATTTAGATAAATTTTCTATCTATCACCGTATCCTAACTATTTAATATTTTATCTCTGCATTTTTTATTCACCTTATTACATCAATATGTAACTTTTCATCGTCATTTTTATCATTTTTATTAATAAGTATATAACTACATCGATCTTTTTATTATTTCATGGGTGTATTTTTATTCATATTCTTTGCTTCTGAAAAAAATCCCAAGCATATACTTTTACGTAAAAATATTACTCAAACAATTGAGCATTTTAGTGGAAGAACGTGCTAAGTGATAAAAAGATAAAACAAAAAAATTGAGCATTTAAGATTTTAGTTTGCAATTAGATCCATTAAAAACGGTACTTTTAAATGGTAAAAAATACACTAAACTTAAAGTTTATGAAAAAGGGGACACTTTTTTTATTTTATGGTGGAAATAACATGTTTCTTTTGACATAAAAATCTCAATTTTTTCAAAAATGTTACTTAGCACGTTCTTCCACTAAGCTTTTCAATTATGTATTTAGAAATATGTTTTGCAGGTAAATTTGAAAAAAAAATTAGCGTTTAAAGTTTTCTACGGGTAAAGTCAATTTAGTGGAATTTGAGGTTTTGAGCCATAAAAATCACAATTTTGGTGTGTTGTGAATGATCAAACAAGGTCTGTCAGTGTTTTTGGGATCAATAATTCATTTTAATTTTTCTTTTAATAAAAAATTTCCCACAAATTTACCGCTGAAAAAAAATTCGCATGACCAAAATATGCTTGACCCTCTTGGTACATAATTTTTTAATACAATTAATCAGTTGTTTCAATGCCGGTAAGCCGCCTCGGTGACTCAATCGTTAGGATGAGGATGAGGATCGTTAGGATTAACAATCCCTTGGAGCTGCTGGGGTTGAGTTCAAATACCGACCAGGCATGGATGTTTATGACCGTCAATAAATGTTGTTATTTTTTTATGTGTTATTCCCTTCTTTGTCACTGTAAAAATTCTTTCTGTGTCTGTCCCACTTGACGAAAGCTTATAAGCGGTTCTCTGAACAAGCACACAAGCTGGAATATATATGTACCATACCATATCAATGTCGGTATTTTTGAAAATCTTGAACATTTTAGTTTATAATAAAAAAAGTTAGTATTAAGAAAAAATGTAAACTTAAAGGGGAAACGGGCGCGATGAACCGGGGGTCTCCAACGCAAAGTGCTTCAATGTTAATCCGATTTCTCCGGCTGTATTGAATATTTTTACAAATGGATTGTTTTATGCGATATATGTAGCTGACTTACAGGTCCCGACAATCCCACTTTTTGAAATGGGTTCGAATTTTTTTTTTTTAATTTTCAATAAATAATTTTGCAAAAAGTACATGAAGCAATTTTAAAAAGTGGGATTACAGATAACTGTAAGTTATTAAAACCATTAGCTGGCCCACCGGCTCAATGGTTAGTGTACTAGCCTTTGGAGCTGCTAGGCTCGGGTTCGAACCCCGGTAAAGGCATGGATGTTTGTGCTTGTCAATAGATGTTGTTATTTGTCTATGTGTTTGCGTCATCCTTCTTTGTGTGTCTCTTGCGACTGTCTATTCTGGCGAGCTGGGTAATGGGCTATAAAGCCTACACTCTCCCTTCTAGAGGGAGCAATCACTGTCATTTGTCATATTGTAAAAATATTCAATACAGCCGGAGAAATGTGGCAGAGAAAATAGTTTTTCTCCATTAGATTAACAATGAGGCACTTGAATGCGGAGACCCCCAATAAGCACGCCCATTCCCCCTTAAGTTGATAAATGAATTCCACAACGGTACAGTGTACCTCTGGAGCAAAGAGATAATTTACCATCTAAATATATCCAGTTACATTTTATTTTTAGTGGAACTAGTTTATTTAATTTTTGAACAGTCAGCGGTAAAGTAAGCTTATTTCCATAGTAATGACAATTTTTCTTAAAACAAGATAATAAATTGTTGATTACAACAATGATAAGTGATGAATACATTTCCAATTCTATAGATACAATACACACAATCTCTATGTGTTAACATTTAAGGCCGGAATTACCGCATAAACCTTCACCCTTTAATTTAAAGAGACCATCAAAACTATATATATAATAATAAAACATTGCATTTACGTAGATTTATCTTCATTATAATAATGTGTTTTTTTTTTGGAAATCAGATTAAAACTTGTGCTAATTTTTTTTTCTTTCGGAATTGTATTACAGGTTATCTAGTGCTGTAATGTTACCACCTGTGCCATGAACTTCTAACATCTGGTGTAAATATACAAGTTTTTTTTAATGTCCAAGTGTAAGTTAATCGAAAAAAATCTTTTTTTTTGTGGTTAATTCATAACATTTTTCTTAATAACTTCTTTTCTTGTAATTTGTATGTAACTCTAGAGGGTCATTGCATGTATCAGTTTAAAAGAAGAATTTAACACATAATTAATGTTTATAGGATGAAAATTCAATGTGGTGGACTTGTTAGCGTAAACCTCTTTTTTAAGTAGAAAAACACCATTTAAAATAAATAAATTATATTTCAATAAAAAAAAGGCCTAAATAGTATTATTCATTATATTTGAAATCATTATGCCAAATTTGGAAACGATTAAAGTAATATTAAAAATTTTAGAATTTTGGGTATTCGCCTACTTTAACTCACTACCTTTTATAGAAGAACAGGGTATTGTGGAATAGTTGTCGAGGAATGTGGAATGCTGAAGTTTCACCCCCTTCTCGTGCTGCCATTACGTGGAAATGCAATGAAAGACCTAAGAAACCCCCTATGATTCAATAATAGTATGTACTGAAAATGATTGTGCACATTTTAATTCAAAACCAAAAGAGTTATTTTTAAGGTGACAGGGAACGAAACGACCACTCAAAATATAGAATTTTCATTTTAACTTTTTCACTAACGAATATTTACGAAAAAAAAACTTTTATGTTGCACATTTGAATATGAGGCTAGAGTTCGCAAATTTGGTAGATAACTTTGTTGCTAGTTTAAATTGTCATTATTCCGAGATATCAATTTGCAGCCTTAAGGTGTACATTTGTCTCTCTTTCTATTTTACTAGAAGGGTTGAAATTTTCTGTGATGTCGTATGCATGTCTATTTAACACATTGAACCTTAAGTTTGACGATAAAGCATTCATAATTTTAAGTTAACTTAAATAGAAATTTTGCACATTTCTTAATTTAGAAAAATCGCCTTATTTTTACTTACTTAATATTGTTTAGGAATATTTTTGGTTCACTGTGTTAAATAGACATGTGTATGTGTAGTGTACGGCATCACAGAAAATTTCAACCCTACTAGTAAAATAGAAAAAAAAGAAATGTATACCTTAAGGCTGAAAATCAGTGTTTTGGAATAATTACATTTAAATGTGGCAACAAAGTTGTATTGAAATTAACTACCAAATTCGCATAATCCAGCCCCATATTCAAATGTGCATCATAAAAGTTCTTCGTTAACCCACAATTCAGCATGACAGTGATTGCGCCCTCTAGAAGGGAAGGGCGTAGGCTATATAGCCCACTACCCCGCTCGCCAGAAGAGTCAGTCACAAGAGATACACAAAGAAGGACGCCACAAACACATCGACAAATAACAACATTAATTGACAAACACAAACATCCATGCCTTTACCGGGATTCGAAACCGAGCCCAACAGCTCCAAAGGCTAGTACACTAACCATTGCGCCAGTGGACCGGCCCACAATTCAGTAACTAAAGTTTACATGAAAATCCGATATTTTAAATTATTGTTTTGTTCTGGTTACCTGCTTTTGCTCTGCTACCTTAAAATGAAAAGAGTTATTCTTACAAATATAAATGGTATTCCATAATACCATCCTCTCCTCTTCGTTTCATTCTCATCTCTCTCTCCTATTTTCCTCACAACCAAATGCAGATCTAATTTCGAGAAATCTCTTACTTCCTTTCCCCTAAACCTCCTCCATATATATCTATCTCCCTTAGTACAAAGGATTAATAATCATGTCTTTCCCGAGAATGCCTCGGATCATCTGCCCTGGGACTACGCCCCTCAGGTAATTCTGAGTGCCACAGAAACCAAATCCATCTTGATGAAGACGTCTCAGAAGTGATGATGCTTAGGGTCATTGCACTAAGACGCCCATAGAATATTTAGAAGGCCAATACACAGTTGTCTCTGGCGCATTTTTGGCAAAAGTTTCTGGTTATAGTCGCCAGTAAATAGATACTGTTGCCAAGTTTCTTTTTTTTTTTAAAAAACTGAGATTTATTTTATATTGTTTTTTTATAATAATTCAATGAGGTTGTTTCAGATGACGTAAATTTGCAGTTTTCATTCTTGCGTTTCTGCGATTCCATTGGTTGTTTTAATTTCACACACAAAACGAGCAGTATTTTTTCGTCTGCTGTTTGAATTAAGAGTTTTTATTTGCAACTTTTATGTATTCTTGCCATTTATTAAAAGTTATCGATTTTAATTCTATTAAATTTAAAGTATTCTAAGTATTACAAAACATCATTATTGTTGGAAGGCTTTGATTTAGATGATATTTTGTCGTATACGAGGAAATTAAGCGAAATTGGGAAACAGGTATTTAACTTGATTCACGGGCAGAGAAAAACTTTAGTTCTACTGAAAAAAAAGTTTGAACACAACATTCAAATCCATCTTGATGAAGACGTCTCAGAAGTGTTGATGCATTTAGCCTTTGCACTAAGACGCCCGTAGAATACTACCGCGGCTGTGAAAATGAAAAAAAAACTATTTTTATTGAAACTGCCTATTTTTTTACCTAGAAAAAAACTTAGTGCTTTAAGGAAATAACTGTTTTCTTTTTTGAAAGTATTTGTTAATTTCTGTAAAATATAATTATATTTTACAGTGTATTTTTTTATAATAGGAATCGAAGAATTCAATTTTCTGTTCTAATCCTAAATGAATTTAATGTTTCAAGAAATTAAACGAATATTGTTATAACATATTGCGAAAAATATCTTACACTAAATGTCACTTAGAGCTAGAGTGTCTTTAAATATTTTACAGGCTTAGAATAAACAATTCTCACTAGAAACATTTCTCATATTTATAGAGAAGCCACAGCCTAAATTGAGATATACTTGGGGTCGTTGTACTCTTATGTACGCCCACCAAACAATTTGCCATAACATATTTTCCATCTCCAAAGACATTCCTCAGAAAAATCATGCCCACATTTTCTTAATGTACTTTGCCAAAAAAAAATATATTATTTTTCTCTCAGAAGAATTTCTTCAGAAACACCATGCAAACAATTTCTTAATGTTCACTAATTTTTTTTTCATTAAAGATACTTTATATATCTGCTGTTGATTTGAAATAAAATACTTTACCTAGCGATAGAGTGCGTAGAGAATTATATTGGAATTGGTGATAAAAAAAGGGATTCGCAATATTATCACACCCACACAAGTCTTTGGAGATTTAATTTTTCAGAAACACCCTCTCATGCATATCGCAGATCACACGTTAAAGTGACGCTTCTCCAATAAGATTAACATTGCAGAATTGACACTTTGCCCTGTATTATGTTACCGTTGATGGTATGATTATCTAGATTCCTTATTTGCTAACTAGTTTCATTATTTTATCTGTGTGTATTTTTTAGTACATTAAAAACAAATATTTTTTATAATGGGAGGATAAAGTATCATACCGAAAATGATACATATAATAAAACAAAATGAAAAAGCCGTTTTTTGTAGTTGTAGATTGTGCATACAAAAAGCTATTTTTAATCGAATTTAAAAGGTAATATGCCCTTTTGTTTGGTGTAAAAAAATATTTTTATTTTAAAAACAATAGTTTATTTCAAAAACAAAAGTTGTATTTAAAACACAATAGTTTTATTTTTTAAAAAACTAGTTTTACTTTTAAAAAAACAAGTATCATTATTTTTGTATTAAAAGCAAATTATGTTACTTATTACGAAGGCTCCTTTTTCGAGATTTTAATAAAAATTTAACTCGTAAATATATTAGCTTTCCATCGTTTTGGGAGAAGACACAATAATATTTTACTTCTTATACTATTATTTACAAAATATTATATTCTGTTTAGCCTCGTTTTATGTAATAAAAATTGTATTGTAGTCGAAACTATAATACAAATCTAGCACTGTTAAAAAATTATAAATTTTAAAATTTTACACAAAAGAAATGGATTTTAATTGAATAATCATATTATCACAGTAGTAAACTTCATTCACGCTCATAATTATTTTTTCAAAAAAGCATTTCTTATTTATAAACGTTAAATGACGTATAAAATATTCACATTATTTGTCCAAGCAGTGATGAAAAAAACCACTACACTACTAAATAAAATATATTATTTATCATTTTCATTCCACTTAAATGTTTTAAAATAATTATATTCTATGTTGAAAGAGGGCTCAGTGGCTGAGAGGATAAACGTGACCGCTTCGTAAGTCCAAGATTTCGGGTTCGAGCCCCGGCTGAGTCGTCGGGGTTTTTTTAGATGGGAAAATCTTGAGCACGCACGTCATGTGATTATCAGGAACATAAAAGATCCCTGGAGTTCTCATTTGGCTTGAGTTCTCTCGGCAAATTTAAATCTCGCCGTACTTTAACATCCACAGAAAGTCATATTCATTGTAATCTGTGCGTCGATATTGGTATCGAAAGTCACCTAGATTATGCCACAAAAAAATGGCACTCAGTTCCGGGAAGTCAAGCCATAGCGGAGTCTCCAAAGGCTTGACTAAATGTTGCAGCCGCATTACAGAAAAAAAAAATGTTCTACATAAAATTTTCAGAAACAGTAAGTATTTATTTCCTGTAATCTAGGACTTTCATCATGTTTGTAAGTAATTTCTGATCCATTTTCAGCCCTCAATATAGAATCATAGATTTATTACTTTTTATCCTACTTAGTTGTATTAGAAAAATATATTAATTAGAAAGTAATCTAAATATACATACGACAAAAATATCCAGAATATCTATATATTTAAACTGTAGTCATGATAGTAAGTCATATCCCCCCAAAAAACTTCGTAAAAGTAAACAAACGCCAATCTAAAAAAAAAACTATTTTATCAAAAAGCAAGTTCATTATGAAAGTTGTGGCTAAAAAAGCCGTGATATAAAATGAATGCCAATCTCTTGTGTAAAACTTCCTGGTCATAATAAGTAGTATAATTTAAGTTTTGCTGCCATAAAAATATTGCACTGTTTGAGGTTGGTGCCCCATCTTAACCACCCTCTATACCTTTATACAAATGTATTGAGATCATACATTTGTTAAAGTTTTTTTTTTTAAAGTATCCTTCGTTATTTTGATTTAGTAATTCAAGTTCATTTGCGTGATTTAAATTTTTAGGGGGATTAAGTTATGCACCAACCTCAAACAGTGCAATATTTTTATGGCAGCAAAACTTAAATTATACTACTTACTATGACCAGGAAGTTTTACACAAGAGATTGGCATTCATTTTATATCACGGCTTTTTTAGCCACAACTTTCATAATGAACTTGCTTTTTGATAAAATAGTTTTTTTTTTAGATTGGCGTTTGTTTACTTTTACGAAGTTTTTTGGGGGGGTTTCAGTAGTTTTTTTTTTAAATAACAAAAGATACAGACACAATACGACTACAAAATTGACGACATGATTTCAATGTGTATGGAGAGTTATATAACTTCTGAGAACCAAAGAAATATTATTTCTTACTCTTCTTAGAAAAAGCAAAGTGTTTAAAAAGTTTGAGCTAATATGAAATGAATCTGACAACCAAATATGACTGTTTACATTTATAGATCAAGATCAACCATTCCATTATCGCTGTTGATATATATTTTTTAAATAAACGCCAAAACTTTTTAATGAAGCGTTCCGTTTATTAATTAGATTTCCAAAGTTTTTTCAGTCTGCTGATTCATATATTTGATAAATCATTTATTTTAGAAACTGTAATATCGGCTTGTTCGTTGTGTTTTTGAACTCTGACGCTCTTTGATGAAAATATAGCAGACCTCGGTTGGCGCAGTCTTGGAGGTAATACGGCCGCTAGGATGGCTAGTTAATCGCGCAACCGTACCGCCAAAGATAATATCGATTTTAATTAATTAAAAATAGAAAAAAATGTCTTTGAAACTTCAAACCTACGAAAGGGCCTGAATTGGGGCATTCTCAATCGTTTAGTAGAAACAGCTTAAGGGAAGAAATCTCCCCAGTCACATCTGTAACTGAAAAATAGGAACAGTTTTAATAACCGAATCTTCATTATCGTAATGTTCCCGTTTGTTATTTTCAGGAACAGTTTCTAGATGACGTTTTATTCCAGATGTATTGTTTTCGACACATTTCGAGATTACATCGCAGCTGTTATTTTTAGAGTACCACATCCGTCTTTTATGACTAGTTTTTTTTCACTTTTGTAGGCATATTTAATTTCAATTTACTTTTATTAAACTAAAAAATATCCAGCCTATTCAAGAAAAAACAATAACCAAATACAATTCTTAGATTACGGTTATGTATTATAATACAAACATTTATTAACAGCTCATGTTAAAAAATGTAACTTTAATAATTAAATATTACTTTGGTATAATAAAATATTCCTCAATAAATTTTAGAAACAAATATCATTTCTTTTCATAAAAAAATAAGCAAAGATTACTTTGACATAATTAATTATTCCTCAATAATTTTTAGGGATAAAATATATTTCTTACTTTTTATGAAGAAAAAACCAACAAAGCTATTTTTTAATGGTATTGGTAACTGAATATGGCAACCAAATTGGCAAATATGACTGTTTGTTTACATTTCTTTATTGATTCATCCACTCGAGTTATTCATTAGTTTTTTAAATAAAAACGCCAAAAAGTTGAAATGAAGAGTTTCCGTTTATTAATTAGACTTTTTTTTAATCTGTCTATTCAGATATTAAATCAATCAATTATTTTAGAAGCTGTTTTAATAACTTAATCGTTAACAGCGCTGCTATGCGGCTCTTCGATGAAAATACAGTAAACCTTGGCTCGTTTTCGGAGGTACCTGGCCGCTAGGATAGCTTGTTTATCGCACATTCATACCGCCAAAGGTAATATAGATATTAATTCATTAAAAATAGAACGAGTTCTTTTTGAAACTTCAAACCTATGAAAGGGGCTTAATTGGAGCATTCTGAATCCTTTAGTAAAAACCGATTCCAGATTAATGGTCTAGTAATGGCTGTAGGTCACTTCAAAAATTAGGTCAAAATTTAACTAAAACTGCTCGAAAGATTTCATTTTCGAAAATTTCCATATTTTTTTTCTCCGCTGTTTTTGACTCTAGAATAACCAAAATTTTTTCATTGAAAGTAATCTACGAAACCTCTTTACTGTATTTTTTTTATTGTTCTACGAAGTTTAGTTTTGCTGGTAGAAAATAAAATCAATTTCGCTGTTAACATAGCGAAATGTTTTCTGTATATATACATAACTGCCGTTTAGCCCTTGGCGTCATTTTGAGATTGGCGGGCGGAACGACCGTTCCGTCTGATGTGGAACAACTTTAGCTAACAAGACTAAGTCACATATTTATTACCTTTTCTTCTAATTGTTTGTTTAAAACATTAATATTAACTGGCAATTATACACATAAAAATACAAAAATTGACGACTAACAGAAAAATTTCTAATTTTTTACGTTTCCAATAACTATCGTGTTTCTTTCGCTCTTCGTGAATTCTTCCACTAAAACCTCACTTCGAATACACAACATAATCCAGGGAAGAATTTCACTGTTCGATAACTCTATTTGCAAG